>CAJNDT010006113.1:722500-1102500 GCA_905221615.1 Symbiodinium sp. CCMP2592
TATACCCATAATAGTTAGGGGTATAATTTCCCCCAGCCTAATTATGAAGGTAATATACCATAATATAGCAGGCTTTGATATAATGAGTACTCTTACCGTTGCCTCTCTCACCCGCAACATACAGAGAGTTCTTGCTCTTACCTGGGGACGGCAGAAGGCCCTATCGTCAGATGCCCCGGCGATGCTCACCAAGCCTGCACAGCTAGGTCATGCCATCATTACAGTAGGTGCTGGTCATGCCACTGGTGGCACCGCAAAACATAGGACCTCTGAGGCTGAAGGGAAATTGATCACACAGCTTTCACTCTTGCCGCAGAGTTGCATACTTCAGCTTGTTACGGTAGAGGGATCCGGAGATGTTGATGTCCTCTGCACGCCTCCGCAAGACATGGGGGCCCTGTCCCTTCCTAGAAACTCGACACCCAGTCACCAAATCATCTCTCAACTTTGAAGTGCAGCCGAGATACACGCAGACAACGTGCTGCCCATTCAAGAGCTCCTGGATGGCAGAACTGAGACAAGTTAACCAGATTGTAGCCATCGTGGTGTCGCGATGAACACGAGACCAGCAAAAACCACACTTGCACACGTACTAAGAACTCCTTCGCCAGGACAGACGCAAGGCGACCAAGCAAGTGGCCGCGGCAATCGACCACGATCTGCAGAAAGTAGCAGACAGAAGGCAAAAAAATCGGTCTGTTTCCCTTTTCCTCTATGCCTGAACTGACCTCCAGTGGAAAAAGTGGTCCCAGATCGTGCCCCTCAATGCCTTCTGATGCCACAGCAACTAGCTGCTAGCTGAGAGCCCTCGAGTGCAAGCATTCTTTGAAGGTACGGCGACTCCATCCAGCTCGTCCCGATGCTTGCTAACTTTTGTGGCAAACACCGTGGTGAAATCAAAACTAGCAGGCAGTAGCAACCCTTTGGGTTGGAACGTGCGGCGACTAGCTTGTGGTTCCTTCTGTCGTTCCGCTCGATGTCAATCTTGCCAGATTTTCTCAGGATCATCTGAGTCATCTCTCCTGACCGCGACGTGCTGGCTGTTGACATGCTTGGTGCTGCTGTGGCAGACTTGGGCACGTCTCCTAGCGTGATTGCTCCCTCCACTTGGCAGGCTTCCACCATCCAGATACATGTCAAGTCTTGGGGGGTCTCCCAGCAGACAACCTTGAAATCAGCGCTGCAGTGGCAGAGCAATCTAGAAATGCTCGTCATGTGGGAGTCGGACTTCACGTAGCCGTCACGATTCCATATGCTTTCTGGCCAGACTTGTCCGCATATTTCCTGTCGCAAGCTATCCTCTTCCACCTTGCAGCTCTTCGCGAAGCCTGCAGAGCAAGAAGCATGTCAACTTGGGCTTTACCTAGCAACAGGGCTGGCGCTTTGTCCTAGCCACCAGCCTGCGCTCGTTCATCAGCTGATGCAGCAGAACATGATGCGCTCTCTCTAGCGCTTCCAGGTGGGATGCATGTTGCGCTCGCTGCACTGCGATCCTTCGATGTGAGGACTTCTGGATCCACGCTGACTGAAGATGCAATCAAGCGGCTCTAGGGCCCTTTGGCCGTAAAACATCTTCAAAACTTTCAACTTTTGGCCGAGCCGCCTTTGCGAACAGGCCTCGCCACCTTGTGGGGTCGACTCTGCTGCGCTCGACCTCTGGAGTCTGTGGCGCAGCCTCGGTCCGTCGATGAGAACTTGCTAGCTTCTCTGTTTCAGTTGTGCCTGTGACACGCAAGGTTCAAGTCTTCTGCAGTTACAAACCACTAACGTGTTCAAAAGACTAGCCTTGGCTTTGGTCTCTGGGGCCCCCAGCTCTTCAGGGGTTTGGATGCGGTATTCCTGGAGCACGGCACAGAGCTCACGCACGTTGTCAGGGAGGCTTGGCTTCGTCTCCGAGGGTCGCCCTCGGTATTGAAAACGCGTCCCTTTTTGTGTCGTCTCTCCGAAGGGCCGCAGGAATAGCTGACAGGCTCAAGATTCCTACAAGGCTGTCAAAGGCGCCTCGCGTGCCATTTGCTGCCGTGCGGCTGTCCAGGGCATACATCTCGGACCGAGCACGGTCGGCTTCTTGCGACGGCTGAATCTTGGGCTTGCCGCGGACGCCAGCAAGCCGGCAAAGGAAGATGATGCCGACAAGGGTGCCGAGAATGGCTCCGAATGTGAGGAGAACTGCAAAGACTTCGTCGGTCTCGCTGCCTTCGCCTTCCTCCGTTGGGCAGGAGCAGTTGCAGGCCGCGACTTGGCTGTCGATTGCGCTTGATTCATTACCTGCTTCAGAGTCCGTCGATGAGCTCGTGGTTGTCGCCGTTAGAGATGTGAAAGAAGACGTCACGCTTGTAAAGTGTGAGAGCGTTGAGGTCGTGGAGCCTGAGCTGGAAGTTCTGGTAGACGCCTGTGCGCATTCCAAGATCGGACAGGGATACAGTCGCGAGCTAGACTGGCCCTTAGCAATCGCCCGTAGCCTGTGGCACCCCCACCACCCTGAAGTGCTGGAGGCCGAATCAGGGGGTCTAACAAATTCGTTCAAGAGGCCGTCTGAGTCCAAGTCGTGGTGGTCGATGCTGTCGTGCTGGTAGTGCTTGTGTTCGTGCTGGATGTTGTGGTGAACGTGGTGCTGGTGTTGGTGACGCTGCTTCTAGTTTGGGAGGTCGACGTGTAACTGACCGTGCTGCGCGTGGTGCTTGAAGCCAGTGGTCCAAGCCGCAGAGAGTTATCATCCAAGCAAGTGTCCGAGAAGCGAACGTTGCGCACTTCCATCCTGGCTCCGACAAGGCCACCACCTGTAGCATCGTATGAACCAAGAAAGAAACGCAAGAAGTATGTGCCAGGCGTGGCAATCTGAACCTGGCCATAAGTCCAATCCAACTGCACATTACCACGCTTCAGCTCATGTGCAACCATCTCGTCCCCTGCATCGAAGATGGCAACGAGGATCTCAAAGGCATCCCGGCTTCTCTGAGTGTTGTACTCCCAGCGGATGCAATCACCTGCTGTCAACTGCTTCGTATCGGTCTGCACCATTGGTCCGATACACGTGCGGTAATTTGTGCACCAAGGGCAACTTCCTGGAGGGCCTTCCCCGCATTCCTGGGCCGCTGAGGTCTTTGGTACTTTGGTGGAATTCCTAAGACTAGGCAGCAACAGACCTGCCTAGAGTTAGAGAGTTGTTGTCGGCTTCCATACGCCATACAGAGATCTCCCCTATCCCCTATCTGGGACCCACTTGCCAATACAGAGTTTGCCTCCACCAATGCATCCTCAGAAGCGCTGACACGCTTTTTCAACAGCCAGCTGATTTTTGGCTGAGGTTCCACGAAGGACCACCAGGTCACATGACCTTCAAACTCCATCTCTACCTCCAGAACCTGACTTGCACCCGCACATGGAACGAGGAATTGAGGGACGCCTGCATATCGAGCTCTCTCCATGCAATGGCCTTGCACCTGCGATGGCGGATGCTAACTGCAGAGCAGCTGCATTGACAGCCACGTCTGAAACATAGAGCTCCGAGCACTCGTAATGTGTCAGCGGGGAGCAGTCCTGTGACCTTGTCAGCCGAGCCACTGAAGCTGGAGGCTACATCATGGCAAAGGCAACGAGGCGGGGACATTGAGCAGTCGTCATCAGACTTCACAATGTCGACACAGAGGTTTTGTACATAGCCTGGCGCAGACACTTGACAACCTTGGGGCTCTGTCAGCACGAACCACTGTAGCATTGAAGCCACGGTGCTTTTGTAGGAAAGGTGGTTCCCGCTTGTTGACCTGATTTGAGCAAGACACGCGGACGTCGCAACGAATCCACAGCGAAGCAAAGCAATTTGAGGAAGCAGCGGGGAAGTGAACTGAAAGTAGTTCTGCAGCTCCGCAGCAGACATCACAGCATGGCCCAAGGCAAGCCAGCCGTACAGCATTCGGGGCAGCTTAGATCTTGTTGCTGGTACAATGGCCGCCCGATCTGAATGTGAACTCAGGTCTACGAATCAGAACGGCAGAATGTCGGTTGTTAGCCTATCAATTCGACTTCACAATGGCAGGCTGGGGCACTTCCTCTGAAAGATATTCAACCTTTTTGCCACCTTCTCCGATCGTCCCAGTTCATTGTTTCGAGTCATACCGGCTTTAGACTTGGGTGAATTGGGGAACGCCTTGAGCCCACCTGCAAAAACAGTATCAAGATAGCGAGCAGAGCCGAATCTGCCTGCTGCAACAGAGCCATTCAGAGCGGCATGGCGCATTATCCCGTTGCATATAACCAGAAGACTAACATTTAAGAAAACAGATCCCAGCTTACATCAATGATGCTTTCAGCACTGTGTCCCGCATGGCCGTCTCAAACAAACACACTGCTACCCTGCCTGTGAGCTGAAGGACATCTTTCTGACACAAGGTGGGCGCCTCAGAGCGAAGGACGGCAAGCCGAAGAAGCAGCAGTGTCAGGGGTGATATGGACATGGACGGCACCGAATTCCCAGACTCTATTTTCGGGCTGTTCCGCATTCTCGTCTCAGTTTCATGGGGCGCGGGTGATGCGCAGGAACGACAAAGACAGCGCGATGGATAAGCCATGGCAGCTGTGTGGCGAAGCCGCTGCGAAAGCTGGAGATCACTCGATGCTGTGCGGGTGACATCCTCTTGCACTTCCGTTCTCCCATTTTCGCTCTGCGGCGTGAAACAAAGACCAATGAGCTCGAGCAATTCCATTGCCGGCTACACTTGCAGAGCCACAGTTCTGCGGTTCTGCATGACGACTGCTATCAACCCGGCCTCTCATGAAAAAGTGGTGCGTCACTTCATGTACGGGTGACCGTGTAGAGATACTCCCCTGGTGCCTTCCGATCCTTGGCGTGAAGCTCCACGAAGGTACGATGAGGGCCCATGGCCATGAGCTGCTGCCGAGTCTTCAATGGATCTGGTCTCTCCGGGCCGGGAGGGGGCCAGTGAGGGCCCATGCGGTGTGCCGTGAGGGGCCCCGCCATGAGCTCGGGCGCTGTCAAGGAGCGGTTTAGCGTGCCCAAGCCGGCTTGACTGAGTGTGTCTGACACAGACTGTCCAGTAGCGGCGGCATGCTTCATGATGTGTGGCCCTGTGGCCCTCTCGATGGGCCCCAGTATCGCCGTGGAATTTCTGGGAAACTGGCTGAAAGCCTCCGTGTAGGAGGTGCGCGCACCCTTCTTTTCAATCTTCTTCCGTGCAAAAGCCAGCTCTTCTGGGCTGAAAGCCTCGATCGTGAAGGTCTGTGGCCCATTCATCGCTGGACGATTGCGCCCCAGCCGTGCTGTTGGATGCAGGCCACCTGCTGCAAAAGAAGAACGCATTCATCGTGCTCGCGGGACAAAAAAAGCTCTGCCAAATGCGAACCAGGGAGCCCTTGCCAGGTCCGGAACAGTTGGCTGGATCGCTGAAGAAGTAATACTTGTCCCACCCGCTCGATGTAAATCCGGACGGATGCTGCGACGGATCCTCCTCTGGGCTCAGAGGTGGTGGCTGGTATTCGTGCGAGCGCACCGCAGCCACGCGGTCCTGGCACACCAAAGGAAGGCTACTTACACAGAAAGACAGAAAGCATGTTTGGCAGAGCCGGGATTCTGGGAAAAGCACCACGGTCCCGCATGCTGCTGTCGCTGAAGTTCTGGTACTTCTCTTCGCTCGTAGGCCTGAAGTTGAAGTTTTCAGTGGTAGTTATGGGGAAGGTGACTGACATGGGTAGCAGCTGGCATCTACGGAGTAAAGAGTACTCTCCTTTCGGCAACCACTCCACTCCGACTGCCAATCCGGATCGGGATAACAAGACTTAGACACATGCTCACATTAGCTGCATCTAAGCGGCTTCTTCGGCATGTCTGCAACAAGTTGATGTGCGGACAGGCTCTATCAGCAGCTACTTGAGCCATGTGTCACTGTGCATCGGCATAGCTCAGAATTCTACCGAGTCTACCAGAAAGGCCAGCAAAAAGGAAAAAAATCCGAATAGTGCATGTGTGTCAGCTCGCACTGGAAACCGAAAGAAGCTGCTGCAGTGGCTGCAGTGTCCAAGGCAGACACCTACCACGTGCACGGCTGGGAGGGACGTGTCACAACCCTTGTTGAGCCAAAGCGCGCAATAGACCGGAACACACCGTGCTCTTCTGGAACAATCTAGACTCCTGGTCTCTGAATCCATGATGTCCCCACAAATCGCAACCAGCAAAGAGCCATTTCATTGGCACCTTCGGACAATTCGAAGGTTCTCTCTCCTGGCAACTCTCTCGTGCTGACGAGCTGAAATCGTCCTCTTCGTCGGGCTCTGAGCTGGATTCGTTAAGCCTTGCACAACAACTCAGGTGATACTCATTTGGCACGGTTTCACATCAGCACTGGCGAATCAGACCGCGATCTTCGATGCCGAGACGAGTATTGAGGCCAGCGCACAGCAAAGCCGGTGCCCAACCTCGGTTGACATCGCGAGCCGCGCGTAAACTCAAGAGATGAGCCCAAGTGAATCTCGACTCTGCTCCTAGTCCTAGTACATACGAGCATAAGGCGGTTGCGGCTTCGACTTCGGGCCAGGCGAAGGCCTGCTCACAAAGCACGGTTATGGAGACGACTGCACGTCGTTCTTCCCGCTTCCGCATCGAAGCCATCCCGCTCAGTGTCTGGTACACTTCTTGGATTATGCACGTTGTCTTTGCACGATGCAATGCCATGCTGTGGCACCTGTGCTGGCCAGGCGGAGGTGCCACACCTGCATTGAAACCCAGCCGACTGTGCCCTCGGCCACAGCTAAATCACGCCGCTCTGGGTATTCAGAATCATCCACATGAAAGACAGCAAGAAGAACAGGCTCTGAATTCTGCAGGGAAAGGCCCGGAGCGTCCAGCCTGGTGTAGACGCTTCCTGGAAGGACAGAACCGAAGCTACCAGTATCTTTGGAGGGCATGTTGCTTGCGTCACACTCGCAGAACCCGGTTTGACAACGACGGCCAAAGAAGGATACAGATCTCTGTTATGGTAACTTAGAGTAAATCCCTGAACAAGCCAAGGAAGGATTTGTCTCAATCTCTCGGGCGACTTGCCGTTGTCCTTGCGCTTTTCCTTCGGCTCGGGCCTCGGAAGTCTGCATCAACAAGTCTGCAACCACAGCAGCAACAACAACAACTACTACTACTAAGTTACTACTACCATCACCACCACCACCACTACTACTCCTACTACGAACTGCTACGGCTACTGCTACGGCTACTGCTACGGCTACTGCTACTGCTACTACTGCTACTGCTACTGCTACTGCTGCTACTACAACTGCTACTGCTACTGCTACTGCTACTACAACTGCAACTACTACTACTGCTACTACTACTACTACTACTGCTACTACTACTACTACTGCTACTACTACTGCTACTGCTACTGGCTACTGGCTACTGGCTACTGGCTACTGGCTACTGCTACTGCTACTACTACTACTACTACTACTACTACTACTACTACTACTACTGCTACTACTACTGCTACTGCTACTGGCTACTGGCTACTGGCTACTGGCTACTGGCTACTGCTACTGCTACTGCTACTGCTACTACTACTACTACTACTACGGTTACTGCCACTACTACTGCTACTACTACTCGTGTTAGCCTTTGCAGCAGGCATGGCTGCAAGGAATCACATAACAGACCGCCCGTGACAAGTACGTTGCTATTCTCCGGATAGACCCGCATATGCTTTTGCCAAACTGCTGTATTTGTTTCGGCGCTTCCTTTTTCGCTGCCTCAGATGTCAGGGAGCACTGGTAGATCGAAGATGCACACGATGCAGGACTGCTGCAAGCTTACACGCAGGCAACAAAAAGCAACATATCTCAAACCGCAGCAGAAGCATCTTTTCGTTTGAGAACCTCTAGCACTGCCTAGCACCCGGCCTTTGCCTTTGCGGCTTCCTTGGGGGCTCGTGGCTCCTCCCACTGTCGCAGTCGCAGTTTGCGAGTCTCAAAAAGACAGAAAGGCACGCCCTCGTCCTTCACCTCGGGGCCTCCGGTCGACCTGAGCCAGGAAAAAGGTACGAGGACTGAGAGATGCTCAGGCAGATTGAGCCTGGGACACACTGATGCTTTTGATATAGCCATGAAGCAGCGCCTCGACGTTGCGGGTGCCTTTCTTGGGGCTGAACCTGAGCCATCTGAGCCGCGAGAGAGAGGCTTTCCCACAGAACGTTCAAACACATTCACATCTAGGCCTGAGGAGCATGCCCAGACAGCACCTGTCTTTGCAGATTCGCCGGCAAGGACTTCACAGCCTGCGCCCTCAGTTTGTTTTCTGATCGTGAGGCCGCGCTCACAATGTCCGGGGGCCCAGGTCCCAGACGTCACGGGAGAAAGCTGCCAGCTTTGGATGAAAACCAGGAGCTCCTGAGCGCCATATCCGCACCGTGCCGTCTACCGGGGCTCTGCAAACGCGGCAGTCTGCTGGGTGCAGCCACTTTTTTTCCCAGCCTTTTGTCGGCAATTGGCATGCCTGTGCCGTGGCGGAAGGAGAAACAGAAGCCGGCAGCCGGCGGCCGGACGTCGGCTCTGCGGAAGCTCGGTTGGCCCGAGCCCGAGCCGCCAAGGAGCTCTTGGCCTGTGGCCAGGTGTCACTGAACAGCTACACATCCCCCGACACAATACTCCTACTACGACTACTACTACGACTACTACTACGACTACTACTACTACTACTACTACTACTACTACGACGACGACTACTACTACTACTACAACTACTACCACCACTACTGCCACTACACTTACACCTCCCTCGACACACTGCCTTATGTCAAAGCGGAAAGCGGGCCGCACCGAGTCTTTTTCAAGCATCGCCACACAAATCCGTGCACCGAAGCAGTGCACGCGAAGGTTCTCCAGAGCTGCACCAGAGAAGCAGTGTACAAAATGAGTGTGCTGCATCTGGACGTATGAAAGCATGAGGCAGATCGTCTGAGAGATGACTCAGGATGCTACGGATTCGCCAGCCAACCAATTGCCGCTTGAAAGACGTGTGCCTACCTGAGTCACCTGAAGTGCAAGAGCTGTATGGAGGGCGGCTGAACCTGTAGACTGAGCATCAAACGAATGAAAACAAAGTACAATTAGCACGCAAGGCCGACAAATGAAAGAGGCCCTGCATGCAAAGCTCAAGACTTGTGCCATCTGCTGCGAGAATGCCACGGAACACGAAAATACCCTTGTTAGAACATATGCATGTCAGTCGTGACTAAGGCTGTTAGCCCCTCCGTGGAATTGGTCCAAGTATCTACGCAGCGTGCCAAGTCTGAGAATATGAAGTCTAGATTCCAGATGCTTCTCTCCTGCGAAGCGCACTAGAACCAAAAGAGATCGTGGCACTTGTGTGGCTTTGCAAATCGCTCAGCCGCCGAATTGGGAGTCTTTTCACATTCAACCTTGGCTGACCGGCTTGTGATGTCGGACATGACATCACACCTACATGAACTTGCCTCATCTCTGCACCGCCGCGATGCCGGCATGATTCGCGGGTGGGCTTCATAAGGACAGAATGCTTCCGAAACCATTTCCAGGTGTACTCTGCTGTCCCTGGTTTGTCGAGGCCTTGATTCTGATATTGGTTAAAACAAAAACCTCTTCTCTCAGGCTCCTGAGCTGAGGCAGGCTTTTTCCTTCGCTGCAAGCAAAGGCAGTCTTTAACCCTTGCGAGCCTCCACACAGTCTTCAACCCTGACATGCTCCGCCACCATTCTGGCCCAGGAAGCTGATGCAACCCGGTCTCGGCAGCTTTGTAGGGCGATTTTGCCATGTGACCACAAGCTGATCTTCTGGTGCTGTTGAAATGTACACCAGAGTCCCAGCAAGGCACACATGCCCACAATGTACACGGGAAGTGGCTTGCTTTGCAAGCCAAAACCGACCAGCCGACCCGACTTGGGAAAATCCTGCACGTCGGAGGCTGGCAGAACTGCACGCATGCAACGCGCATGCACTGCGATTTTCGCCGGAAGAAGAAATGAGAAGTAGTGTCCATCCTGTACCGACTCTTTGTCCGCCGCAAAGGACAAGTGCGGCCACCGCTTTGGAATGCTTCTGTGAAACCAAGAACTTACCACGGACTTGGGTGGCGCGAAAAGCTGCCATCCCCCTCCAAAGACTTCATCCGGAATATCATGAGGTCTTGCGCACGATTTACAGTTTGTTGGCTCCTGAGTCCCGCCGATTTACTGGCCTTTTTGTTGTCAATCAACCTCAGCACCGAAGCAGGGAAGTGCATCAGCATCCCAGGAGTACATGACGCAACTGCAGAATCTGAATCGGTCCAGGTAGCTTGCAATCGCGCATAACACGCACAAGCTTGCTAACCTTCTTGTCTAGCTGCTTGATATCGGAATGCATGGCGACCTGCGAGTGTCAACATGTGTCCCGCACGCAAGCCGTTGTCACAGCATTCGGTAAATACCCGCCTGATCGATTGCTCGGGCAGGACCCTGGCCAACACAGAAATGCGTTCACATTCATCGCGCTGGTCCACGTGCGCGTACGTGTCTGGGTCTGTGTCTGTGTCTCTGTCTGTGTCTCTGTGCATCTCTGTGTCTCTGTGTTTATATGTCTCTGTGTCTTTGTGTCGCTGTGCGTCTGTGTCTCTGTGTCTTTGTGTCGCTGTGTGTCTGTGTGTCTGTGTGTCTGTGTGTCTGCGTGTCTGTGTGTCTGTGTCTGTCTCTGTCCGTGTCTGTCTGTCCGTCCGTCCGGTATATGTAAATATGTATATATTATAATATGCACACCTACATATGCATATATATATATATATATATATATACATATACTCTATCTGTGCTTGCGTGGTTGTCTGCTTTGCGTGTGTGTATTCTGTGTGTCTGTCTCTGTGTGTGTGTATGTGTGTGTGTGTGTGTGGTTGTGTGTGTGTGTGTTGTGTGTGTGTGTGTGGTTGTGTGTGTGTGTTGTGTGTCTGTGTGTCTGTGTGTGTGTGTCTGTGTGTGTCTATGTGTGTCTGTGTGTGTCTGTGTGTGTGTGTCTCTGTGTGCCTCTGTGTGTCTCTGTGTGTCTCTGTGTGTCTCTGTGTGTCTCTGTGTGTCTCTGTGTGTCTCTGTGTGTCTCTGTGTGTCTCTGTGTGTCTCTGTGTGTCTCTGTGTGTCTCTGTGTGTCTCTGTGTGTCTCTGTGTGTCTCTGTGTGTCTCTGTGTGTCTCTGTGTGTCTCTGTGTGTCTCTGTGTGTCTCTGTGTGTCTCTGTGTGTCTCTGTGTGTCTCTGTGTGTCTCTGTGTGTCTCTGTGTGTCTCTCTGTGTCTCTGTGTGTCTCTGTGTGTCTCTGTGTGTCTCTGTGTGTCTCTGTGTGTCTCTGTGTCTCTGTCGTCTCTGTGTGTCTCTGTGTGTCTCTGTGTGTCTCTGTGTGTCTCTGTGTGTCTCTGTCTCTGTGTCTCTGTGTGTCTCTGTGTGTCTCTGTGTGTCTCTGTGTGTCTCTGTGTGTCTCTGTGTGTCTCTGTGTGTCTCTGTGTGTCTCTGTGTGTCTCTGTGTGTCTGTGTGTGTCTCTGTGTCTCTGTGTGTCTCTGTGTGTCTCTCTGTGTGTGTCTCTGTGTGTGTGTGCCTCTGTGCGTGTGTGTCTGTCTGTGCTGTGTGTGTCTGTGTGTGTCTGTGTGTGTCTGTGTGTGTCTGTGTGTGTCTGTGTGTGTCTGTGTGTGTCTGTGTGTGTGTGTGTGTCTGTGTGTGTGTGTGTCTGTGTGTCTCTGTGTGTGTCTGTGTGTGTGTCTCTGTGTGTCTCTGTGTGTCTCTGTGTGTCTCTGTGTGTCTCTGTGTGTCTTGTGTGTCTCTGTGTGTCTCTGTGTGTCTCTCTGTGTGTCTCTCTGTGTGTGTGTCTCTGTGTGTCTCTGTGTGTCTCTGGGTGTCTCTGTGTGTGTCTCGTGTGTCTCTGTGTGTCTCTGTGTGTCTCTGTGTGTCTCTTGTGTGTGTCTCTGTGTGTCTCTGTGTGTGTGTCTTGTGTGTGTCTCTGTGTGTGTCTCTCTCTGTGTGTCTCTGTGTGTCTCTGTGTCTCTCTGTGTGTCTCTGGTGTCTCTCTGTGTGTGTCTCTCTGTGTGTCTGTGTGTCTCTGTGTGTGTCTGTGTGTCTCTGTGTGTGTGTCTCTGTGTGTGTGTCTCTGTGTGTGTGTCTCTGTGTGTGTGTGTGTCTGTGTGTGTCTGTGTGTGTGTCTCTGTGTGTGTCTCTGTGTGTGTCTCTGTGTGTGTCTCTGTGTGTGTCTCTGTGTGGGTCTCTGTGTGTGTCTCTGTGTGTGTCTCTGTGTGTGTCTCTGTGTGTGTCTAGTGTGTGTATCTGTGTGTGTCGCTGTGTGTGTCTATGTGTGTGTATCGTGTGTGTCGGTGTGTGTGTGTGTGTGTGTGTGGTGTGTGTGTTGTGTGTGTGTGTGTGTGTGTGTGTGTGTGTGTGTGTGTGTGTGTGTGTGTGTCTGTGTGTGTCTGTGTGTGTGTGTGTGTGTCTGTGTGTGTCTGTGTGTGTCTGTGTGTGTCTGTGTGTGTATGTATGTGTATGTGTGTGTGTGTGTGTGTGTGTGTGTGTGTGTGTGTGTCTGTGTGTGTCTGTGTGTGTGTCTGTGTGTGTGTGCGCGTGTGTTTCTGTGTGCTTAGGTTTTTGTGTTTCTTTGCGAGTACGTTGGTTGTGCTTGTGCTTGCGTTTGCGCTTGAGCTTGTGCTTGCGTTCGTGAGTTCGCGCGTTAGTGTGCGTTAGTGTGCGTTAGTGTGCGTTCGTGTGTTCGTGTGTTCGTGTGGTCGTGTGGTCGTGTGGTCGTGTGTTCGTGTGGTCGTGTGGGCGTGTGGTCGTGTGGTCGTGTGGTCGTGTGGTCGTGTGGTCGGGTGATGTGAGCTTGTGTTTTTGTGCGTCTGTAACTGCATGTTGTTGTGTCTGTGCATGTTTGCATTTGTGGGCGTTTGTCCTTGTGTATTGGTGTGTTCGCTTTCTTGTGTGTTTGCCGGTTTGTCTGTTCGTCCGTTTGCGTGTGCTTGCGCGCACATGCGCGTGTGTGCGTGTGCGTGCACATGCCAGCTTTGTTCGCCGGTGTGCTCGCTGGTGCGTGCCAGTGGCCAGGCTGGTGAGCAAGCGGGCGGTTTGTAGACAGCGACAACATAGCATCATGCATTTCCGGTGGATGCAACCGAGCCTTGCAGCGACATATCCCGTCAATGAACTCCTCCAACGTGACCTGCATTAGACTCATACTTTTGCTCACGAGCTGGTACTCCAAACGGCCGGCTGCTGTGGCAGTAGAAAAACTACGAGTAAGTACGTAGTAGTCGTCGTAGCCGTCGTCGTGGTGGAGCAGGAGCAGGAGTGGAGTAGGAGTAGGAGTAGGAGTAGGAATAAGAGCAGGAGCAGGAGCAGTAGGAGTAGGAGTAGCAGTAGTCGTAGGAGTACCAGTAGCAGTAGGAGTAGGAGCAGGAAAAGGAGGAGGAGCAGCAGGAGTAGGAGCAGGAGTCGGAGTAGGAGTCGACATCGGAATCCGAGTGGGAGGAGGACGACGAGGAGGAGCAGGAGCACGAGCGGGAGCATGAGCATGAGCAGGAGCAGAGGAGCAGGAGGAGGAGCAGGAGGAGAAGCAGGAGGAGGAGCAGGAGGAGGAGAAGGAGGAGCAGGAGCTGGAGAAGGAGCAGGAGCAGGAATAGTAGCAGTCGTAACAGTAGTAGTCGTCGTCGTAGTAGTAGCAGTAGTAGCATTAGTAGTAGTCGTCGTCGTAGTAGTCGTAGTAGTCGTAGTGTCGTAGTAGTCGTCGTTGTCGTAGTCGCCGTAGTCGCCGTAGTAGTAGTAGTAGTAGTAGTAGTAGCAGTAGCAGTAGCAGTAGCAGTAGCAGTAGCAGTAGCAGTAGTAGCAGTAGTTGTAATTCGCAAAGCAGCCCCCAGGCGCCTGGTGCTTTCCTGTTTTTTTCAGTGGGTTTTCGTGATTCTTCAGTGGTGGGGGGGATGTTAACGTTCAAACAGACGCAAACGTTCAAAGCCTCAGCCCTGCAAAGCCATTGACAGGCCCTGTGATGTTGACGTTCGGTTCAGACAGATGCAAGCCATTCAGAGCGTCAGTCCTGCGAAACCATTGACAGGCCCTAAACCCCTGTGTTCGGGTGCTCCGCTTTGCCATGGACTCCTGGACTGCTTTTGAACAAGGCCGTCTCCACTTCGTGCTACTCTTCTAGCTCTTCGCTCTGAGCTGGCAAACCTGCCTCCCCGGCTGGGTGGATTCTTGATCTTTCCCTTCCAGGAGATCCTCGAGTTTTTCCTGGTTATTTGGTATTTGGCAATGCTTCTACTTTGTCTGAGAAACCTCGTCATAAACTGTCGACTAAGTATGCTATTCTGTCTCTATCCTCAGTACAACGAGGTCGTGAGTGCGCATCTTCCGGATGGTTCTGGAGAAGCTCTGGCTTTCATGTTTCACACCCTCAATTTCGAATCACATCCATACTCGACACCGTGCTCTTACCTGCAAGATCCTGCAGGCGGATTCCCGTGATCCTTCTTCTATGCATTCAGTGTCTGCGCATGCTGCGACTGGACAAGGCAGCAGGCGTAGGACTCCGACCCCATTCACCAATTGGTTTTTCGCAAGTTTTGGGACGGGGACACTCCCAGGTTGCTTCTGAAAGCAGTGCTGAAGTACTGAAGCCGTGACACGCACAGCGGCGAGGAAGAAACATCCGCCACTGTTCATGGGCTTTACAGTCGTGGTCGTATTATCAACAGAACGAACACCACCACTACATACTAAGATGCCAAGAATGAACCCCGAAACCACAAATTTAAGCCTCGCGAATAGTTCCCGGAATTCGTGCTCTTTTCGCATTTTGCAAATTACGCTAATCCCCTAGGTGGGGCGACATGTGTGGCATAAAACGCCCACGTCTCAGGGCGCGCTAGCCTAGTAGTAGTAGTAGTAGTAGTAGTAGCAGTAGTAGTGGCAGTGGTAGTTGTAGTGGTAGTAGTAGTAGTACAAGTAGTAGTAGTAGTAGTAGTAGTAGCAGTAGTAGTAGTCGTCGTCGTCGTCAAAGTCGTCGTCGTCGTAGTCTCCGTAGTCGTAGTCGCAGTTGCAGTCGCCGTCGTCGTAGTAATAGCAGGAATAGGAGGAATAGGAATAAGAGTAGCAGTTGCAACTGTAACAGTAGTAGTAGTAGTAGTAGTAGTAGTAGTAGTAGTAGTAGTAGTAGTAGTAGTAGTAGTAGTAGTAGTAGTAGTAGTAGTAGTAGTAGTGTAGTAGTAGTAGTAGTAGTAGTAGCAGTAATAGTAGTAGAGTACTAGTAGTAGCAGTAGTAGTAGTTGTTGTTGGTGTCGGCGTCGTCGTAGCAGCACTAATAGTAGCAGCAGTAGTTATAGTGGTACAAATAAGAGTTGTTGTTGCCGTGGTACTAGTCTAGTATGGGTCCGAAAACTAGTACGGTACGCGTACGAGTTCGAGTACTAGTACTATTAGTAGTAATAGTAGTAGCAGGAGTAGTAGTAGTAGTAGTAGTAGTAGTAGTAGTAGTAGTACTAGTAGTAGTAGTAGTAGTAGTAGTAGTAGCAGTAGTAGTACTAGTACTAGTAGTAGTAGTAGTAGTAGTACTACTTCTACTACTCCTACTACTACTACTACTACTACTACTACTACTACTACTACTACTACTACTACTACTACTAGTAATAGTGGTGGCGGTGGTAGTAGTAGTGGTAGTAGCAGTAGCAGTAGCAGTAGTAGCAGTAGTAGTAGTAGTAGTAGTAGTAGTAGTAGTAGTGGCACGAGCAGCAGTAGTAGTAGTAGTAGTAGTAGTAGTAGTAGTAGTAGTAGTAGTAGTATAGTAGCAGCAGCAGCAGCAGTAGTAGCAGTAACCGTCGTCGGAATAATAGTAGTAGTCGGAGTAGTAGGAGTAGTAGTACTAGTACTAGTACTAGCCGCCACAAGTGCTCAAGCGGCCGCGCTGGATGAGAGGTTTCGAACAGGCTTGGGGCGCAACTGCTGTGCTAGAGGCTCCTACTGGGCCCTTCTCTGAACAGTAAAGGTTTGCGCCTCCTCTCTACGCCATGGTCCTCTCCCTTTTCTCGCAGGAGCTGCTTTGAGCCGCCAGGTCCCAATTCCTGGGCCCAGACTCTGTTTAAAACATTGCAACACTGGGTAGGCGGTAGGGTTTCCACTTCCGCGCAGTGGAGGGAGTCATTAGGCTTCTGTCTCTTGACGAAAGTAGCGGATGGCGCAACTACCAGTGCACTCACAAAACTTTGCATCTCTTCGCAAGAATTCGTTCAAGACAGCATGTAGACGGACCATACGAAGTGACGGGCCCGTGCCATACCGGGGGCAGGTCCTGACACCCACTCTGGTCAACCAGCTGGGGGTACGACCAGCTGGGGGTACGACCCCCACCCACTAGAAGAGAGCTACAGTCACAGACTGACGGCTCCCCTGCATATGGCACAGCCTCCCGCAGGGCAGGACGACTAGAAAGATCCATTCGGGTAGTCTCTTGGAACGCGGGGCACCTAGGTCAACAGCAATGGGGAGAACTAAAAACGTGGCTGGCGGCTGAAGCCTCCCACCACTGCGACGTCCTTATCCTGCAGGAGACGCACTGGACGGAGACTAGCGAGTTCAGTGTTTCAGGTTGGCATTGCATCTCTTCGGCCTCGGAGTCTGCCAAACGTAGCACCCAGCAGAAGCAGGGCGCGAAGCTTAAGACTAGGCAGGAACCGAAAGCGGCTCCATCCACGACCCGGGCGGATGGCGTCATGATTCTCTTCTCACCCAAGTTTGCAGCCAAGAGCCTTCGCTGGAAGGAGTGGAGTCCAGGCAGGGTCCTCGAAGCTCGTGCAGACATGGCAGGTACTAGGCTGGTCATTGTGGCTGTGTATCAACATGCTTGGTCCTCGGCCAAGTCCATCCAGTCTAACAAGGACGACCGTGCTCATGTACTATCAGTCATGTCTAAGGTGGTCAAGCAGGTGCCCAAGCGGGATTCTCTAGTCGTGGCAGGCGACTTTAATACCTCCCTGCGCTCGTGTCCTCCATTGGTGGGTACACACGTGAAGCAGCCCACGGAGGATCGTCCTGACGAATCCCACTTGTCCAATCTGCTGCTAAGGTTGCGATTGGTGGCCCTTAATACCTGGCACTGTGACAACATTGCCACCTTTGCTCAAGGTGGCGTGGAGTCGCAAATCGATTTTGTCCTTACTAAGGAATCCACTGCAGGAGGCAAGGCCAAAAGGTCTGCCCCTTGGACGGACTGCCCGTTGGGTAGCTGGAAGAAGGGAGGGCACTACCCAATTAAGGCCGAAATCCCCCTCCAGCACCACTGGTTACTCCCACCGCACAAGGGAAGCACACGCCGTTATGATTCCCTAGCTCTTCAGGCCGCAGTCCATGAGGAGGACGACACAGCCAAGGCACTGCATAGTTGGGTAGCATCCAGAATGGAGTCCTGTCAGGACCCTTCAGATTGGAATGCACTGCTGCTGGAGGGCGCAGAACGTTTCTTCCCCAAACTCCCCAAAAGACGACTGATCCCGCTTGAATCCGAGACTCGACGTATGTGGAGGGCCAGGACCCTTTGCAGGGCAGACAACACAGCTCCCTCAGCACAGCTGATCGAGCCTCATCAACCAATGGCACAGCCTCCTGGGTTGAACACACTCCCTCAACCGGAAACTGAGGTGGAGCTGGCACAAGTTGCGCACAGACAAGCTGTGAAGCAAGCAAAAAAGGACAGAATAGCGGGTTTCATAGCTGAAGTTGACGCCAGCATAGCGGAGGGCGACCAACATATTTCGTTTCAAACCCTTAAAAAGCTGCAGCCTTGGCAGCCGGCGCGTCGGGCTCAGCTCAAGGACAGCACAGGACATCTTCTAGGCCCAGCGCAGGAGCTTGCGGCACTCAGGGAGTACGCGAACCAGGTTTTCGCGGCTCACCCCCCGCTGAGGCCAATGACTGGAGCTTTTCCGGTTTTGGAGTCATCCAAATTAGCCGCTCACATTCATTCCATCAAGCCTAATAAAGCTGTGCCTGACGGAGCTGCACCTGCTGCCATTTGGAGACTTTGCAGTGACGTCATTGCACCGGTCCTTTCCCGACATGTGGCTGCTAAACAAGTAGAGGATGGACTAGAATCTGATCTCATCGACGCCGATCTTTGTCTAATCCCCAAACCGGGCAAGCCTTCGGACAAGCCAGCAAACTTGCGTCCTTTGGGCATTTTGAGACCGGATGTTAAAGGACTGGCTGGAGCGGCCAGAGAAGCGCTACAACCCCTGACCCTCTCGTTCCTAAAACACATGCCACAGTTTGCCTACCTTCCTGGTCGTGGGCTTTCAGATGCGCTGGAACGAGTCGTGTGCCATCTGCGGGAGGCTCGGTCTTTGTTGGAGCAGGCTCATCCTACGAGACATGCTATACAGCAAGGCACACAGGTGCCATCTCTAGTAGGCGGTCTGACCTTTGCTTTAGACCTAAGCCAGGCGTTTGACACAGTCTCTCGCCAAGAGATTATCGGTCTCCTTCAGCGTGAGGGGGCCGATCAGGACACAGTCCACCTCGTTCAAGCTCTCCATGACGGATCCAGATATGTCTTACATGCCCAAGGCGATTCCACTTCTATCGAAACCACAGCAGGCATTAAACAAGGATGTAAGCTCGCTCCCACCCTATTCTCGTTCCTCACAGGTGACCTCTTCCGGTCTCTGGTGGATCTGTTCGGTGCTGAACAGGTTCTGAAGTTTTTGACGGGCTACGCCGATGACCTGACGCTTCATAGGACTATTCGTTCTGAGAAGGACCTCAAGGCCATCCATGCACTTATAGCTGCCCTGTTGGAGGAGGTCCGCAAACATCGACTCAGAGTCAACATCGGCAAGTGCGTCATTTTGGTAAAGCTGGCAGGTAGAGAAGCACAAAATGTGATGAACAAACACAGCTGCTGGATTACCAACCCCAAAGGAGAGCCAGTCAGAGGGTGGCGCATCGGGCCCAACAAGTCGTTCCCTGCCTTCCAGTGGGTCTCCTCAAGCAAGTACTTAGGAGTTATGATCTCCTACAACCACTTCGAGTTGCAGACTCTGCATTTACGGATGGGGGAGGCGAAGCAAAAGTTGCATCAAGTTCGCCAATTCGTCTACAACCGCAGGTATGCAAGTACCATGTCGCGCCTTAAGGTGTGGCAGAGTACTGTCCTTACTGTCCTGAGCACCTTGACGACTGGCCTATCTGACGTCGGTTTAAGCGAAGAGTCGGCCAAACAGCTTCGCAGCTGGCACGCCTACAAGGTACGATCGGTGCTGAACCTGCCGGCTCACACCACTCGGATCACCACTAAGGATCTCTTCCAGCTCTACAACATCCAGGACCCTGTCCACACACTGCAGTCCAAGCTAAGGAAGCGGCTTCGCAAACTGGAGCGACGAGCAGTGCAAAGCCCGGACATCACGACAGACCCCTCGGTTCTGCAGGTTATCCGAGATAAGCTGTTGGTCCTGTCACAACTCCCTGAGCCCGAGGAACATCCGGTAACCTCATACGAGTGCACGCTCTGCGCGGCTTCATTTGAGACAGCAAATGGACTACATTTGCATAAGTCGAGGGTTCATCCGGCGAGCATTGACCGCTTTGTGCCTTCAAGCTTCGATAGAAAGCTCCACGCTGTGGATGGGATGCCGCAATGTGCGGCATGTAAGCGTAAATTCCATCAATGGAAAGGCCTACGTGACCACTTGCTTTCGCGGGCATGTCCGGAACCTCAGAAGCTCCGTTCACTAAAAGAAGCAGACAAACAGTCCAGCCATCCCGATATTAGGACTCTCTTCCAGCTGAGACAGGACATTGCTCTGCTCCCACAACACCGCATCGCGGAGCTCTCGAGGACTGCGGATTCCAAGGTCCTTAATCATCGGTGCTTAACGTGTGACTTCTGGACTTTTGACCACACCAAAGTCAAGTCGCACTTTCGTCAGGCGCATCCTAAGGACTGGTCACGCCTACACAGGCGGGCTGTTAATATCTGTCAGGGCTACTCGCCCCAGTTAGCCAAGGGCCACTCATGTCCCTTCTGTGGCTACAAGGTCTATGACCGCAGACTGCATCCGGAGCAGTGTCCGGTGCTCTATCAGGTAAGCACGCAGTGGCTGCGAGGGCAGCCTGACGCGGACGTCGATCCCGTCGCCCCGCCTCCCAAGCCTCAGACAAAGTCGTTGGCCAGTTTTTTTTAGACCTAGGTCGAATGGCACAGCCTCCAACTCGTCGAGCACAGCTCGTCATCCTACAACAGACTCGAACCAGGAGTCTGTGACGCAGGCCCCCAGGAACACAAAGCCACAGCCTACAGGCTTACACAAACGTGTACTGTCTAACACGGCAAACTCCTGCTACGCTAACGCTCTCTTCCGGGCCTTGCATCAAGTATCGAGCTTTGGGTATGATCTGGGTGCTTTTCAATCTGTCTTAACCCATTTCGGGGATGAGAGTGCCCCTAGACTTCTGAACTTGTTCGGCCTGTTTGAATTTCGCCATGCCATTGCCGGTTGGCGACTGGATGGCAGGCAACACGATGTCTCAGAATTTCTTCACCATCTGCAGCAAAAGCCCATGGGATCCCTTCAGCACACTCAGTGGCAGGGTCGTACTGGGGGAATCGTTGAGGAGTCGGATGTGGGAGTCAGTCCTCTTCTCCTTCCCCTTCCGACGGGACCTCTGTCTCTCCAAGCCTGCCTAAGATTCTGGGAATCGCAAACTTTTAGTCGAGCGCTGGTATGGGCCCCAGAACTCCTAGCTGTTGTGATTTGCAGATGGCAAGACGGGGTCAAGAATACCCAGCCGTGCGCCTGGACCGGCCGTGCCATGGTGTTGGTGTGGACATCCAGCGAGCACACTGCCCAACGATCCTACCAAGTCCTGGCAGGAGTTGCCCACTTTGGGGACTCCCTAGCGTCCGGGCACTACCGAGCCTTCTGGCCAGAGGACCCCGCGGATGCGAGATCTCAGGTGTGGATTTGCGACGACTACAAGCTTCCGGAGAGGGCCTCAGCGGCCTTGGTTCAATCACTTTCCCGAAACGTCTACATGCTTTTCTTGCAACGAACTCGACGCTTCAGGCGATGCATGCCGGCCCAACCTCGGCCCTCAGGGGTAAGCAGGGCGCCCGTGCGTGAGAAGCCTGTAGTCAATTTCATGTTGACGCAGGCCGCCTCACGTCAAGGTCAAGTGCGTCATGAGCGCACGCGGACATGCACACTCTGTAATTTCCTTCCTCTCAATCAGCTCTTTTTATTTAGTCAGCTTCCCCCCAGCTCCCTTTGGCCGTCATGACTGCCTCGCCTGCTACTGCCAAGAGCCCGGAGCACAAGCATCTGTCGCAGCCGGGTTGAAATGACAACAGAAGGAAAAAGTTGCCATCGTTGTCAACCCTTCCGCCTCAAGCTTCGCGAAGCTCTCATCCGACACCCCAATGTCTTTGGCTCGCGCCTTGAAGACTGGCGCGCTCTCCCCAAAGGACATGGCTCCTAGTGCTAGATTCACTCAAGATCAGACTAGGGCCCAGCACGCCTTGCAATCACTTTTAGCGACGGCGAGAATGCCGCTCCCTAGTGCGCCACAATTTAGTCCAGCTTAGTGCTGAATTGCTCTTGCCCCAATATGGGCGCTTAGGCTAAGCACCCATTTTAGCACGGGAGCAATTAGAAAATGTCACAGACTCCTCAAATCCCGTATGGCACAGCCTCTGGGAATTCGGTGCTCTTCCGACGCTTTTGCAAATCTCTTCGGGAGCTGTAGAGCAGCGCGCTAGCCACGGCAAAATGCAGGACACTGCACTTCGCCTGAGCCGATATGGTCAGTCAGCTGTCAGCTGTTTGACTCACTCAGCTCTGCAGGTACGCACATGTGACCCTTACGGCCTTCTGTCTCCAGCATGAGTAATCCGTGTGGGACGCCACAAGACGGATACTCTAGGCGCCGGCTTCGCCCGAAGTACGACCTAATTGCTGGGACAGGTGCACAGACGGACGCGTCTGTTCACAACAAGGTGGCGGAGGAGGAAGCCATAGATGTAAAGTCTTACTCAACTGAGCAGTCTGAGAGGAATATGAGCGATGAATGCTAGCAGATAACCAGTTTCACGAGTGCACGGGACCAAAGGCGCCCGCAAAGCGCAGAGCACGCTCGCGCAGCGTTCAATTGAAAATAGTACTAGTACTAGTACTAGTACTAGTACTAGTAGTAGTAGTAGTAGTAGTAGTAGTAGTAGTAGTAGTAGTAGTAGTAATAGTAGTACTAGTACTAGTACTAGTACTAGTACTCGTACTAGTACTAGTACTAGTACTAGTACTAGTACTAGTACTAGTACTAGTACTAGTACTAGTACTAGTACTATTACTAGCACTAGTAGTTTTGTAGTAATAGTAGTAGTAGTAGTAGTAGTAGTAGTAGCAGCAGTAGTAGTAGTAGTAACATTAGTAGCAACAGATAATACCAGCACAACAACCAGCAGCTCTGTTTATGTAGGGCATCCTCACTGTCCAGGCTTGGCGCGATCCTCAATTCCTCCGAAGTGCATCCGTTGCTGGTTGTGCTGCTTCGCGGCGACCATTGCTGTTTCTGTTGTTGAGCATCAGCGACGTTCTCTGTTCTACGCACCTTCTGGATAAAAACCGCTAAGAGAAATACAAAACTCTGACAATGCCATGCCCATGGCTTGCAGTTGCACTGTGGCCTGCCCGTCTCCGTCATCGAGGAGGTGGAAAAGAGCAGCACTTTCATGCCTCAGGACATCCATGCAATCCATCTCGTACTTCGCCTAATTAACCACACAGGACCAACATCTGTATCAAAAGGCACCAAAGGTCAATAGCAACTGAGATCAAATTCATGCCAGCCTTCACAAACGGGCGTAGCTTTCTGCGCCGAGAGGCACGTCGACGTCCAAGGTAGCAAAGTAAGCTGCCACTTTTGGGTTGGACAAGATGTCGGTGAGTCTCTCTTCTGTAATCAAGCCATCCCCGAACTCATCGATGGCTTTGAAGAAATTCTCGAGCTTCTTGACATATTCCGCCTTCTTTGCCAAATTCTCGGCAACCAAATTGTCTGCATCGCTGTGTGCCGCATCTAAGGTATCCTGAGGACTCAAGTGCATCAACCGACACCGACTTTGACCTTACGACGCGAAAACATCCTGCCACAAGGAAACAGCATCAGCATCCTGCCGAGACACTTTCAAGAAAATGGCGCTGATTACACGTATAACTGCGAAAACTATAATCGTTATATAGCAAACGTAGAAGATCGCGAAGTATGCGCTCACCTGGAAAGCATCTGCAATAAGCGAAACGTTCACATGCAAGGGGACTGTTCAGAGCGCCTTCTCCACCACAACTCTTGCCCGCGTTGGCCAATTCCTCGATTCTCGTACGCACATACCTAGCTACATACCTGCACACATCCTTACATTACATGACAATAATGCAGGTTAAACACGGAAGAGCACGATGTAAAAAACTGATATACACCAGTTTGCGCACAGGTGTGTTCTTTATACATGTGTACATGTATGTACGTATGTATGCATCCATGCATCCATGCACGCATGTATGTATGTAGGTGTCTCCATGTGTGCGCACCTGTGTAGGCTTCTTACATGAGTCATGTGTGTGACAAACATCCATCTATCCATCTACCTGAATTTGTTTAAGCGCCACAGTAGGCACATGTGTGTATATGTAATATACGGATTCATGCAATGCCCTCGTTCCTTGTTCATTTCATGGACACGTCCATAGTGCACTGGTATCTTCGCATCCGAAGGCCGCCACAGCTAAACACCAGCAACGGCTGGTAACAGCTAATAGGGTGGACCCGAATCACATACCCCCCCTCACTGCTTGCTGACGTCAGCTTCTTGCGGATCCCGCTTATCGGGAACTCGAGGGTACACCCCCCACCGAGGGTAGTCCACAGCGTATACTCCCAGCATCAATGCCACTCCGCACCCGGGGAGCTGTCACCAATAGCACACCAGCGCACTCGCTTACACGGCGCAGGAATTTCAAAGAGAGCAGTGCCCTGGATACAGGGAGGGAACGGTGGGAAAGGAAAAGGAACTCCCGCAACACAGGTCCAACTCCGGAGAGTGTGCCATGCAGCCCAATTACTCTTGTTTGGGATCCACTTGAACCGGATTTGCTTTCAGATGGAAAAGGAGAAGATGAATAAACCGCTGCGGCCTTTGACGACTGCCATCAGGGCAGCCACATTGTCGACACACCAGGTTCCAACGGCTTGGCGAAAAACCGAAGGAAAGCAGAGCAGAGCAGAGCAGACCATGGAATATCATCAGAAGTTCCAGTTGTGCAATCTTAGTCTCGCATTCATCCCAGAGGCAAAAGACCTCATCGGCCGAACAACTTAGCTGCTGCACCCGGACGAAGAGCATCGGTGCTACGTGCTGGCAACTGCCTCCTGGCCTCGGCCACGGGGTAACCGAAGGTGGCGCACAACTCCTCAACAAGGGTTTGGCTGCGTCGAGCGCGGGATGAAACATCCTGACAAGTGACGAAATCGAAGTAACAAGAAAGAGGGAGGCACAACAGCCTCCCGGACACTGCTTGCATGAAGAAAAGCGCCATCGCGCATGATACCCCGTGAAGGCCTGGCTCAGGGGTCCGTCAGCGCACAACCCTTGTTCTTGCAGCCAGGTAGGAAAAGCCTGCAACACCGGTGAGTTGATAGGGTCGGTGAGGTAGCGGTCACCAGTGGCAGATTCTGAGCACCCAAGCCTGAGAGATAGGATACCTGAACGCCGATAAACCAGCTGCTACGGCAAAACGAACCTTCCGAGCATGCCGGCAGGACTCCCCAACCTGGCTGACAGCTCAGGAAGAAAAAAGCAGCCACCAAGACATCGCCGGGCAGACATCTGGTAACCCACAGTGGCATGCCAATTTATTGCTCTTGAGCTCGGGTAACCGAGGCCGTTCCATCTCAGCCCGAGTGGAAGGGATGCCATGAACAGACAAGAATGATACTCGAAATCCTGCCGTTGGTACGAGTGGCATCATGAACATGAACCGTGGATTCCCAAGCAGATTGCAACTCGGTGGTTTCCTGCAACTCAGGATAAGACGAAAAGTGATCCTCAGCGCAAATACTTGTTTCCTTTGATGCAATGGCTCGCAGGCCGTCGACAGGAAGCCGCAGCAGCTTGCGGGATGGGCCCTCCGGGCATCTGCTGTCATTGTTGCAGCGCTCTCCTTCCTGGAAGTGGGGTAAAGCTTCGTGCCATCGCGAAGCTCCTAAGCGCACTTCGTCACATAGGATCGTGAGGCCTTCTCGCATTGCTGGTGCTCGTGCTTCGGCAGAGGAATGAGTGGCAGGGTGAGCCTAGCGCAGTGACCATCCAGCGCGTGGTGAGCGTCATGGTGAGCATCACAGCACCCCAACTGTTTCCGCCCACAGAAAAGCGCTGAGCCCATTCGCCATGCTCGGCCCTCTCCAGATTCTCTGTGCAGGAGAGACGCGACCCCTCGGCCAACTCCGAAGTGAGTTTCTCGGCCCTGCGCCAGTACTGCAGCAACAATCTGAATCGCACTTGCACGAACTCCACGCTGCGCTCGCCAATTGCAGACCCGGCTTGGAAGGGATCGATAGGGGCTGACCCCGGGATCGCCAAGTCATGCATATACAGCCTGAGCTGGAAAAAGCTGTGCCACCCGGGCGACACAGCCAAGCGCCTGGACACAGGTGGCATGAAAGGCCACAAAGTCCTCGTGGCTGTTTCATTGTGCAGCCACCGGAGCTTTCTTAGCTCCGTGTCCAACACCAATAGCTGCCGCATGACAAACCCGGCCGTACCCTGGAACGGGCCTTGCTAGCCATCTGCAAGCAAACAGCATCACTCTACCAAGCCAAAGCGCAGAAGGAATGATTTCCGCTCACCAAGCCTGCCCAAAGCACTGAGCTGCACAGTAATTTATATATATATATATATATATAGATACGTACATACATACATAGATACACATGTATATGACTCATAATAACTGGAAACATTCAGACTTGCAACGTGGCGACTTCAAGGTCTCGGCAGAGAGTTGAAGTCGTAAAGAGTAAGGATGCAGATCGTCGTGCACTGTCGTTCTCTGAAATACACATACTGCCGTTGTTGTCAACACCTCGCTTACATCACAACTTGTTGATTGCAGTAGTAGCGCGACACCCGACAGCAAAACGTGGCCGCCGACAACTCAACAGCTACGAGACCGTCACCGCTGAAAGCTACACGCGCAAATCTCCCTGAGAGAACTATGGCACCATCCACTTCAACAAGGAGACCCTGAACAACTCAGAATATCGCTGGGCATAGAGTTGGCCAATGGCAAGAGAACCTCTGCTGTTTTGTGGGTCTGACATCCAGAACGCCCTGCATTCGGGCAGAGATTGGAGCATTTTGGAACAAGGGCTGTGAGAGATGTTGGCTGGTGCGCAATCTGTGAGATGTGGCCACGGAATGGCTTTCGAAGGCGAGGCTCCCCGCGAAAGTTATTTCGTACAATGTGTAGAGTGAATGCCACGAGGTGCCATAGTGCAACCAGAGCCAGCGCCTGCAGGTACTGACAAAACGATCGACTGAAGTCATGGGCAATGTACGAGACACTGGTCAACGAGCACTGTCTGCTTGCAGGAGTGCACTTGATGCCTGTCTTCAAGCTCTATAGATTCATCCATGATCCAATCTTGAAGCAGATTTCCTCAGCTCCACTGCCATGCTGCCTGGGAACTGGTCCGAACATCTTGCTACCCAGTTCCACCCTGTGGGATAACCAGCTTTTCGTGAATGTAGTCGCAGTCACCCCTAAACATGTGCAGGCCTAGGACCAAACTAAAGGAATACTGAATCCTTCACTGCCATGGTGATGTCACGGACCGGCTCAGACAAGACTCCCATTATCAAGGCCCCCATCATCATGAAGACGCCAAGCAGCACCTGCACAGAGAGGCACCTTCCTCTCTCTCTCACATCTGAATTCTAAACTGACCAAGGCACCATAGACCAGCCCAGCGAAGGCAGGAAGGACGTGCCTGAGAAACCGAGCTTCTCGAAACAGCTCACGGAAATCCTCTCTGAGGCACCCACATGCTTGGACCAGTAAGCGCAAACCTTGAAAGAGCCGAAACGTGCGTACCTGAGGCAGGTCAGTACCGTTAACAGCTGGCGACTATCCTGTGTGGAGACCGTCAGGAAACAGTTGCAAGCTGGACCCGGGGTTCCAAGTTTATGACAGGCTGGGCGCCATCCGCATGGACCTCAATGACTTTGCCGCCCGGAACAAGCGAAGCATCGCCTTGATGCGCGAACACTCGCGAGCACAAGCACGGCTGGCTGGGCGATGCACTGGCATGCTTCTATTGTGTCCAGAGGCGATGTTTCTCAACCCGCCACTTTGGCCCTGTGCGAGAGGAACGATGATGTAGACGTCCACCTCGCTTGCAACAAACTGAAACCTCAAAAGCAATGAGCGCCTAACACGCGCAGGCAAAGCCTCATCTTCAGCACTTGCAGTTTGACCACCGTTGCAAACCCTCACCATGAGCATTCGTGTCGGCGTCGCCATCCACGTCGCATCAGCAGCATGACCAAGGAAGTCGCCAGCGTGGTCTGCACCATCCACTTCATGATCAGCGTGGTCATTGTCATGATCATCATCCTCATCATCATCATCATCACCCTCGTCATCAACATCATCAACATCAACAGCAGCAGCAGCAGCAGCACCCACATCGTCACCCTTCCGCCTCTCGGTACCTGTTCGCTGTACATGGTAAAACTGTGCCGTTGTTGTACATGATGAGCTTCTCCAGAACGAAGTTGGAAGTATGAGTTGCAAGCTTTGCTTAAAAAAAACTTCAGCTGCAGCAACACACCCAAAGCTGGCAAAGAAGAAGAGCCCTCTTGACATCTATTGACATTGGCGCTGACACGACAAGAAAAATGACTGAAAGCAAGCCATGATTTAACAAGCGCAGATGGCTGCCCAGGAGCCAAACCGGAGAGGACCAGCACCGTGTCAAACCAGTTCGCAAAGTAACGGTGGAAGTCCGGCCACGTGATCCAAACACGGACCAGCAACTCCGCCAAGTAGATGTAAACGAAAAGGGCGTCCAAAAACCTGAATACGGGTTCAGCTTCTTCAAAGGAAATACCCTCGGCCATACCAAGCCGGTGGCCCGTATGCCTCCCTTCCAGTTCCAGCTCCACCAACATAAGCAAGGTGTTTAGAAGCACCAAGATCCCAGCTACGTAGTCGATGTACATTTGGACTTTCATGCGCATCCAGACAACGCCGCTCACGCCTGATCTTTCTGTTATTCGGAAATCCACAGCCGACATGGCCGGAGCAAGGACTTTCCCGCTCTGTGATGGGGCTGGGGGTGGCACAGCTGACTTCGGCGAGGCCGTTAGGAAGCTGCCTTGTGGTGAGTTGTCCAGGACTTCCAACAATTCGTGAGCTATCACGGGCAGCGGATCAACTTCTGAAGCCTGCGGCTGTGTGGTTGCCTGACCCACCTGCAAGCGGCTCAGTGTCTGTCGGGGAAAAAAGGCATCTTTGGACTCACTGCACGACTCCGACGAGTCCGGCTTCGCAAGTACGCGGAGCCGCGCGAAGGAGAGGCGCAGCTTCTGTTCCCAGGCGAATTGAGTTTCCTCCACCAGCGCCAGGAGCTCTTGCTGCTCCTGGTCCAGTTCGAGCTGTAGAGCAGCCAGGCCTTCACTGAGGTCCATGGCAAGTTTCGAACCGGATGGCACTGCAGCCTACTTGTACGTTCTGTCCTTGTCCATCACGTTAAGCTGGAGGCTACAGTTACGGCAGGCTGAGACATGCTGGCCCTGTTGTGTAACGCAAGAACTCTCGGAGCACCCGAATTGGCGGATCTCTTGGAGCCACGCTCGGGCGTCATTTGTTGTGTGCTCGGCGACTCCACAGCAAAGGCATCCGCCGTCCGTCGGGTCCTGCTGGCTTCTGTGCTGCCAGGAGGCTGACTGCAGGCAATGGTTGGGCTCAAGGATTTCACCGCATGCTTCACATCGGTGTGCAACTGAGATGATCCCCTGAACTCCTCGGCAGCAGCTCAAAAGATCGCCCCAGAGAGAGACCAAAAAGTATATTGAAACGGAAGCATGGAACATGAAAGAGCAAGCTAGAAGCCTTCCCCTGCTAGCTCGAACATGCGAAGACGGTGTCGAGTCGTACGCTAGTTGACCCCCTAGCTGGCTCCCGCTTGAACCTCCAGATCTGTGTAATCCCGCTGTGTCTGAGCTGCATTAGCTCTATTAGCTATTAATGGTGTCAATAGTTGCATGCCACTGCACACATCTCCGATGCAGATTTGCAGGCAAGGTACTGTACGCACTTGCAGTGCAGTTGTTCGTAGATGCCACATATCTCCCGCTGTAGGGCAAACGCTTCAACCTTTGACGTTGACAGCTTGTGCGAAGCCGAGATGCAGCAGAGTGACACAAGTGACTTGCAGGCAAGTGGCGCTTTCCCTTGCCCTTTCCCTTGCCTTTTCCCTTTCCTTTTCCTTTTGGGGCTTCTTTTCCTTTGCCCTTGGCTTTGCCTTTGCCCTTCTTGGGCTCTTCCATTGGCGGGGCCTCATAAAACACAAAAGACAGGCACACAAAAAAAACCATGCGCAAAACCACGTGCCCCCCCGCAAGCTGCAATGCATCCGCCAACTCGCAGAGTACTCTCCCGCCTTGCCCTTCTTGCCCTTGCCCTTTGCCTTTCCTTTGCTGGGCGGCTCCATATCCATCTTGCCTTTGCCTTTGGCCTTTCCTGCGAGTGACTCGACGGAAGGTTGCGCCAAAATCGACTCAAACATAGCCTGAGAATGCCATGGCTGCACACGAACCAGGCCTTTACCCTTGCCCTTTCCCTTCATGGGCATGTAATCCTCCTCATAATCATACATCATGGGCTTTCCTCCCGAGAACGTTTCTCTCGATACGCTACAAGAACAGAAGGTGCTGTGAGGAACATCCTCTCCCCTCATCGTCGCATCTTTCCCGCCTTTGCCCTTGCCTTTGCCTTTTCCCTTTCCTTTCATGTCCATGTCTTTTCCCTTGGCCTCCGAATGCTCGCCGGTTCGGGTTTGCTGAATGGAAGAGAACGGTACGTTCTGCGCGCCTTGCCCTTACCCTTGCCCTTGGGCTCTGGGTAGTCGGACCAGCCTTTTCCCTTTCCCTTTCCTTTGCCCTGAAGCGACAGATTCAGGAGTCACATGTCATTTTGGCTCACACCTTGGAAGAACCTCCCCTCAGTTTCCAAAGATATGCATTCCACCTTGGCCGGGGCAGGTGCTGGCCAGTACTCGTCGTAATCGTAGGCCTGGCCCGCTACATGTGCAGATGACACATGGTGACCTCATCTCATGGCACCAAGAGCAAGATAGGATTGCTTCTTGGAGCTATGCTCCTCTGGATTCTGGATCCAAGAATGGTTGAAAATCAGCCAACCTGGGTTCGTTGCAACAAATGGGTTGAGAGTGGCCGGGCTTGCAATGGAATGTCCAATTGGAAACATGTTCAAACTTACAAGTTGTGCTGGTGTTGAAAACTCTGGCATTTGACCGGCGGCCACCCACCCAAAGCGTGAAACATCGGCATTCTTTTCCCAGGAAACTACCGCAGCAACCCCAAACGCACAACCACCGTCATCAAACAACTCTAGCCCCGAGACACTCTCTAACATACCAGGGTCGCCTGTTTCAGTAGACAATGGCGAGAGGCAGCTTCGTTTCAGGAGCCCAAGTCGGCTTTACGAGTGAAAATAGACCAGAGAGAAAGCCACAAATCACGAAGAGATACCAGGAAGCTCAGGACCCGAGCCCAGACCCTGGCCACCTCACTTTATTCCTGAGGAGAGAACCCCAAAACGTGCACTGCTTGGTGAAAAAGGGCCGGGCGCCCTCGTTATACATTTCGTCTGAGGATTTGCCAGGAACCGTCACTGACATGGTAGGATGTAGAAGCCTGGAGGCTGAAGGCGGTTGGGAGGCATCTTGGAAGATTCATGCTTCCTGCACCATTCCGCTCGAGAACACACGAAATCGATTGTCATGCAAACAACATGCCTTCTAAACTGGCAACTTTCCATCCCATTCCAGGCGACCATCTAACACCGAAGCCACCGCTAAAGCAGTTCAAGTGCACTTCCGAGTCATACAGTGCGCATGCTGCACATTAGGCAACTATCTTACCTTGCACCTCCCTCAACTGAAGGGCAAGATTACAGAGTCCGTGATCTGGAAGCAACCGACTCGCATCCATGGCTGCAGTAGTACCAAGGCCAGCTTACGGACCCCGAGATGCCTTGCCCTTGCCCTTGCCCTTGGACTTGCTCATCATGGGGGGCTCGTAGTCATAGTCGTCCCAGGACGGCTTTCCCTTGCCTGCCACGCCCAGCCGGAGAGAAACGCAACAGCAAAAAAGCACCTGTGAGCTGAGGTCGGAGCCCTTCCCCTTCATGCCGCCTTTTCCTTTTCCCTTGGGTTCCATCTTTCCCTTCCCCTTGCCTGCGCACGCGCTCGCGGAAGAGGCAGCGTCGTAGACTATCTGCAGCTGGCCTTTGCCCTTCGGCATAGGGGGGAAATCTTCCCAATCATCGATTGGTGCCTGTGACGGAGCTTCTGGCTGCACGTTCTGCATTGCTGATGTATCAAAGCCAGCGTCTTTCATCAAGCCTTCCACATGCAATTTGTTCTATCCACCCTGCCTTTCCTTTTCCCTTGCCACCCTTCATGCCCTTCATGCCCTTGCCACCCTTCCTTTGCGGAATCACAACACGATGCAAGAGAGAGAGAGAGAGAGAGAGAGAGAGACAGACAGACAGACAGACAGACAGACAGACCGCAGAGGACCGAATCCAGAGCCATGGTCTTGGTGGCCAGGAGCCCGCTTGCTTTGCCGTAGCCACCCATGGTGCGCAGATGGACACAACCTGCAGCCGGAGCCGAGCTGCGCCGCGCTGAGACTCGCAAGATGAAGGTCACGGAAATTGGGAAGCTGGCTGATCAGCAGAGAGCTTGGTGCGGGCACTTGTCCGGCAGGCGGAGCTTGCTCAGAGCCAGGCTGCTACAAGGATGCACACGAAATTTCAAGTGCAAGCCTTTCAATGGCAAAGGGCACTCCCAATGCAGGGGATGCTGACTGTTTCTTGGCCTGCTTCCAGGTATTTAGCCCTCAACTTCTGTCTTCTACTGACTCGCCCCATGTCCTACGGGCACAAGCTCCAACGACAAGAAATGAAACGGGAATCCCCAACACGCAGCCTGCTGTCTGTGTGACTGACTAGCGGCTACTGGTAGCCGTTGTCGAGACAGCCACTTATGTCTGAAGTCTGCGGGGCCTGTGGTCATCCGCTCTGACTACCTGCCGGGGTGCAAGAGCATATCGTGTGCCCGTGGCTGCTCCGCATCGAGATGCGCCATTTCGCATAGTCGCACACTTGCACTCGCTCACTCACTCACCCACTCACCTACTCACTCATACACACACACACATAAGAACACACAGATGCTTAGACTTGGGCCATATGCGCCATGCTGCTATGCATTTTTCCACTGAGCGGCCTCCAAATGGGGCCAAGGCCGCTACTTTCTGCTCAGCCAGTGCAACACTTGCAATTTTGCTGGGGTTCTTGGCTTAGCCCACACCATTGAAGCGGCAAGTATAGCGACCTGAAGATGTTATCGAGATCTGTGCCTTGGCACCCTGCCATTGCTCAACATGCAGGTACCCCTGGATGACCAATCCAGGCACTCCGTAGGATTGCTGAGCCTCCTTCTATTTCAATTATTGATTAGCCTTCTATGTCCAGATAGAAGATGGAGCGCGTTCACTCGCGAAAAAGTCTTGAGGGGACACACACGCAGCCATACCATGCCTGCCTGTTCCTCGAGCCGGTCGCCAGTGCCACGAGCTGAGACCATGGCAGGGGCACTCAGGTTTGAGCTTGGCCAAAGGCCTCCGTATCACTGTCGAACTGTCGAGCCTTCTTGGGCCAAGACATGTCGAACCACGGCCAACTAGAGACTCATTGACGCAGCAGAGTGGAAACCCGAAGTCTTCTTGGAGCAGGGGCTGCAGCGCGCATTGCCCTGAGTCCAAATGCTTTTTCGATAACTCACTCTCTCCGTGAAACGGTTCAGGCGTCGTCATATTTGATGCGCATAGTGTTGCAGAAGGAAAACTGGCGCGTGGGATTCGCATCCCATGAGCCACCGGTTTGGTCATCTGCAGGGTCACCTGAGCTCCGCACACACGGAGGCGCAACCAACTCATGACGAGGACCCTTTAAACGCGCCCAGTCCGCCCGGTGTCACGACCCTTTCATATTAGCACCAAGTCGCTCGTCACATTGAGCACCTCAGAGGGTGCAAAAGTTCAGAATGGCTCACTCAGTCAATGCATCATAGCAGTGCCGGTTTGGTCAACTCCTTGCCTTGGACAAGCCTAAGCAGCCCAAGACAGCCCTTTCAGGCGGATGTGCCGGAACTGCGACGCCCATGTGGCCATAGAACCCACCGTGCAGCAGGCGAGTGCACTCCACACATCGCATGTCGGAGTCCATGCCGCGCTCCCGGCACTTTAGTTCCGATTTGGAGCTCCAGGCATGAAAGCCACGAAGTGCAAGAAACCTGCGGAAGAAGTTGATATGGCCGCGTCGAAGCACCCACACCTCGGCGTGCTTCCTGTTCGCCCGACTTTGCAGTTCGTGCTGTATCAAGCACTCCAGCCATTGACCACGGGTGCTGTGGGCTTGTGGCTCCGACACTGAAGGAGGGGCAGTTTCAGCAGGGGGGGCTGCTACAACTCGACGCACTAAATTATGCGTCTGCTGGCGGTATGACCACTTTGTGGTCCCACCTAGCTGTGATGTAGCGCCGGCCCAGAGAAAGCATCCAAGCCCACCAAAGGTGCACAGCGTTAGTGCACCGGCCAAGCTCGTAGCCCTCGCTGCTCTGTCTTGGCTTTGAGGGCTCTGGGACAGCCCGGACCCAGGCATGGCAAGCAGATCTCAAGACTAGATGCACATCCAAACATCAAGCTACGCTCCTGCCAGGTGTGCGGGTTGCTTGCGTCGCGCTTACATGGGAAACACGAGGTGTGTCCAACCGAAGGCGCAATCCTGTTGCTCTTTGCCAAGCCTGACTGAGCCACCGGTTCAAGGCGCACACGTGTGCTTGCACTCGCCCCATTGTGCATGACCCACAGTGCTCCCATGACTCTGTCCCTTCGCAGCCACAAGCTCCAACACGCGTCCTCCTGCAGCGTCTGCTTCGACCTGCACGGCGGCCAGTGCCGTGCTAGGCTCTAATCATGAAAATCCCCTGAGGCAGCTGCTCCAGCGCTGTCGGTGACCTTTGGGAAAAGCCTCGAAATGCTGCAACGGGCTCAGCATCGCTCGGCACCGCCTTCACCCTCATGTCAACTATCGCTAAGCTCAGGTCTGCTGGCGGTAGTGGAGCTCTGCGGAGTGCCACTTTGGGCCTTGGCCAGGGCATCTGGGTATGTCGGGTCACCAATATGGCGGCTACCCATTGCTCAGCACCACGACGACTTTGAAGACACATGGCCGTGCTGTGCATGACCGGCCGCTTGCACTAACGTCTCTGCTTCTTTTACGGCCGAGGACCGTAACGCTGTGCAAGCCTTAAGGGACGTCTTCCTCCGGTGATGTGTTCATTTTGAACGTCATGTGTCGGAACGCCACGTCCTGACTGTTGAACTCAAGCAGCTATGCAGTTTGGAGATGCTGAAGTTAATGATCCATGCAGGGATTTGTGCGGACAGTCTCCTGGCCACACCAGCCGCGGCTTCCAATGTCTGCCTGCTCAGCTCGGCAACAGTTCAGCATGCCGTCGGCATATCGTTGATGATGAGACCATGAGAACAACTCCAAGCTAGAACAACACAATTCATCTACTGCTGTTGTACTGCACACTCCTCCCAGCTTCACGGAGCAGCTGAAGAAAGTCAGCCACGGTCGGCTCTGGGTCGAGCTCTTGCCTGAAGTCCTTTGCTCGCACTCTTAGACTGGCTCTCAGTCTCAATAAGCCAGGGACCCAAAATGGAAAGGGAGTGAATCTAGGTCTCAAAGGAACAGTACTTGTCATCGAGTATGGCACTGCCAGGACTACAGGAGTTCTGCACCAGATCAAAGTCGAGACCATGGCATAAAGTGAGTTCAGATTCGGTAAGCGAACGTAGGAACGTGGGATCAGGCCTTGGGCAAGAGTGCGAAAGGAATCAGACAGATGTAAGTACACGGTGACTGCCGGGTTGCGAATCCAGGAATGACGTCACAAGTAACACGACATCGTGAAATGAGCCGACATCCACACGAAAAGAAACTCGGGACAGGTGAAACAAGCGTGAGAATAAGTGTAGGTGACTTATCCCCCCCTTCTTACGCTTCCGTACAATTTCTGCGGCACGAAGTTCTTCATGGAAAGTCTCCCGCAAGTCACATAGCCCCATGTGAGGCACCCTGCTGCTGCTTTCGTCTGTTCAGGACTTGTGATGGGTCCTTGGAACCAAACACAGCGGACAAGCCTAGAAAGGTTCATTCATGTACTCTACGGAGAAGCGGGAACCAAAAAACGTCTCTCACCTGTTTATGCACTTTCACATTTGCGGTCAACTTGTTCGGGTTCCCTGCAAAATTTCGTCTCTAGCTCTCACAAACCATTCATTGTCTATCTTGCGAACTGGTCCTCAATTCTCGTGCATGCCAAATATGCTGCCACTGCCCAGCTGAACAGTTTATTTGAAGTGGTACTTCGGAAGTCCTGGACACCAGGCCCATCGCGGAAATGCTGCAACACCATGTTGTCGGCTACGCCTGGGCAAAGAAGTACTTGCTTCTCTGTGCTTACTTGTAATTTTTGCCACTTGAAGTAGGGGCAGTGGCAGTGGCAGTGGTGGTGGAAATGGCAGTGGCAGTGGTGGTGGCAGTGGCAGTAGTGGCAGTAGTGGCGGTCGTGGCGGTCGTGGCGGTCGTGGCAGTCGTGGCAGTCGTGGCAGTCGTGCAGTCCTGGCAGTCGTGGCAGTCGTGGCAGTCGTGGCAGTCGTGGCAGTCGTGGTTGTAGTGGTAGTGGTGGTAGCGGTGGTAGTGGCCGTAGTGCAGGGGCGGGCAGGGGCAGTAGCAGTAGCAGCAGCAGCAGGAGCAGCAGCCGGAGTAGTAGGAGTAGTAGGAGTAGTAGGAGTAGTAGGAGTAGTAGGAGTAGTAGGAGTAGTAGGAGTAGTAGGAGTAGTAGGAGTAGTAGGAGTAGTGGGAGTAGGAGTAGGAGTAGGAGTGGTAGTGGTAGTGGTAGTGGTAGTACAGTAGTAGTGTGGTAGTGGTGGCAGTAGTGGCAGCAGTGGCAGGAGTGGTAGTAGTGGTAGTAGAGTAGTAGTAGTAGTAGTAGTAGTAGTAGTAGTAGTAGTAGTAGTAGTAGCAGCTGGGCCCTGAGCTGCTTTGGGTTGGTGGTTGCGGTGCAATCGGGGGTAACACAATTATTGTGACCGTGATAAGTGGTGATGGTAGTACGGTTATGGCTAGCATGTTTAGCGGGTCATTACACTGATAGGGCTGCCCATGACGCTGATGAGATGATGGCCACGATGATGGTGGCAGCGTCGACTAGCATGACCAATAACCGGCGCGACGCGATTATCGAGGCTGCCAGGTGCTTGTTACACTTACTTCTTTTTTGTTCTAGCATTGCAGCCAACTTGTTGGTTCTCATATGTACACCATAGGTGCGACGAGCGACTATCCTTTCTACCATGGCTACCATGGACCGTGTCTGAGCATGATGGTGATTACAGTTGTGAAGGATGCGGTCATTGTGGTGATGATGATGACGATGATACTGCTGACGGCTTCAACGGCAGAAACTATGAAGACCGAATTTGCAACATCATGCGTAGTCCTACTCCGGTCTGATACTCCGGATTGTAAGCCATTATAGCCTGTTTCTGATGGATAGTGAGGACGTTTTTGTGCTTGACGATGGTCATGCAAGTTCGTATGCTGCAAGTTCTTGTTGGGCGGAGACGAAACACCGCCGAAACAGCACGAAATCCTATGATTCTAACGATGTTGCTTCTTGTGGCTGGTCCTAGTGTTGTGGTCGTGAAGATGACTGATGACCTTCCGTACTGTTGCAAGAATGAAAGCAATCAGTGCTGTGTCTTGCTAACCCTGGACAGAACTCACCTTGGAGATCCAGCAGCTGGGCTAGGAGAGCTGCCACCGGTAAGGATTTTGCCTGGCTGACTGTGCTCAACATGCTGCAAACAAGCCGCAAGGCTGGCGACAGTTTCAGAGCAAGGGACGGGCAGTCAACGGCTTCAAGTTGAAAGCAACCGTCTTTACGCAGATGTTGCGTAAAAACGCCCAGAGCACCCAGCGCCCCGCGATGCGCCGCCAGAGTGCTTTGGCGGCCATCTCCTGACAGGGCCGGCTGCTACAACTTCTAGGGCAAGGCTTGTCTCAGTCAAGTCGCAAGGCGTCGCTCGCCTGCCGGCGTTGCCCCAAGTCCTGCACGCACCAATGTCGTCGCCCACCCAAACTTCCCAAACACGCGACATTCGGCGACTGCCTGCGGCCGCTAGCAGGACCTCGGCCAAAACGGACTCCTCGCAAGCGTGGATAAGCGTGGGATGCGACTATCCGGACAAGGACTCAGCGGGAACATGCAAGAACATCAGACACACTTCCTGCTGGAGGTCGTGCCCAAAAATGCTCGCCACCAGACAAGTCCTCCGTGCCAGGAACTTTGATAGACACTCCTCGCGACTGTTGGCTCTTGCTGGTCTGCCATGTGCCATGACTCATGGGGGCTTGCTGCTGGCAGCGCCGCATCAATGCCATGCACCCATCACCATCTCGTGCAATGCTGTCAGGTGCCGCTGTGACAAACCAGCCTGCGTAGCAGCTTCCACAGCGGATACAGCAAGGATGACGGCAGTCCTGGCGGGGCGGACATTGAGTCACCGATCTTCCGCCTGCATCCATATAGTTCTTCAGGCACAGAAGCCCTAACTGCCCTGCATCCGTAGCACTCCACCGAAGGAAGCTCAGGGTCAATGGCCGGGACATGCCATACCTCTACAACCGGATTCGCCTACGATGGGCACCAGCCGCAGCAGCCGCTCACGGAGCTCTTCCGTGCAGTCGTCCTTGGGGTTGACTGCTACTTAGAGCCTTAGCGGATGTCCGAATGCTAAAGTTTTTCACGATTCCACTGTACACCTCTCATCACTTGCACTACGAACTTCGCCCTCGCGTGGGGGCAACATAGCAACTGAGATACGGAAATCTTTGGAATCACATTTTCTCGCTCTCCCTTGGCTAAACCGGCTCCTCTTCGAGGGCCTCCGAGGCCGCCTTCTCTGCATTGCCATGCTGGGCGCGCAGCGCAGCATTCCTCATGCGGCAAAACCCCGGGCATGCCTCTATCCCCACATGTTTGCATAATTTCTGGTTCTCAATACTGCACTTCCGTCTGGGCAGTTGCTTACCTAAGCGCGTTGAAACAATAACAGCATTCTCATCGAGACGGTCGTCCCAAAGATCTCGCAGCATCTTAATTCTCAAGTGGCATGTTGGGGCATCAGCCTACGCATGCTTCGTTGCAAACGCACATGTTCAGCACAAACAGCCCCACGTCACAACGAAACGGATATCGAAGTTGCGACGAAGGGGCCGCCGAGCCGGTGTAGAACGTATCGCACGGGGATAGCCGTCTGCGGCGAGTACCACCAGTGCCTGTCTACCACACAGGGCCGTGTCACAGTACAAAAGAAGCGACACAGTGCCAACCACATCGTCTTCAGTCTTCATCATCAAGATCCTGTTCCTCTTGATCGTCGTGGTCAGCCTCGCCTACCTTATCGTCATCACACCACAATGAACTGAGCCTGCGAGAGTTCCCTGCGCGGGCCCAGCTGATATCATCCCTAGCATAATCCAAACAAATATGCTAACTTAGATCCCCAAATAGGGAAAGAGCACCGCGACCACCGTTACGACAACGACCACCAGGATCACAAGGACCACCAATAGACGACAAACCACAACAGGACAACGCGAGAAGACGACCAGGAGAATATTAGGATATATGATATATTAGGAGACCATCACGAAACAACCAGGAGAACACAAGGAGACCACCACAAAGCCGAGTGCGGCAGGAGACCCCAGGACACCACCAAGAGACAACCATTACAGCATCCAGTGAACACCAGGCCACCACCAAGCGACCCCAGGAGACATAGTCGGGAAATTTAGGAGGATTCTGGAGCGCGGCCATCATGCTTTCGCCCACGTACTGGCGGATACCGTACCAACATGCTGTCCTGCGCGCTTCAGAATCAGTGCGCTTACTCCTCTCCTACCAGCGGGCTTCGAAAGGACTGCCACAATCCTTCCCCTCAAGTACTGCCGCGATTTGAAGGGGGGCTGCAATGCATTGGTCCATGCATCGGAATTTACAGCGAATCCGGCTCAGCAGGAGCCGCGTCACCGGGAACGCTTTTGCAGGGCGTGCGCTACCAAATCTCTTTGCTCCAGGCGTTGGAAGCTTTTGCCGCACAAATTGGGAATTCTCTCGTTACTGCCTCGTCATTGTTAAAGTCGTAGTCACTGTCATCGATCAACGTATGCTGACTCACCCGAGTGTAAGACTTGCACAAACTTTTCCGTCCCCAAACTGAACGCTCTCCCTCAGCACGACAGATACTTCTAGCTAACATGAGCCTGTACAATCTGCACAAAGATCTCGCCGCTGACTTCCACTACCAGCTCCTTCACCGAACTGTTGGAACAGAGGCGGAGAAGGATGGATCGAATGCGAAAACAGCTCAACAATGGAGTTGTAAACACATGGACATGGACACAGTCCAGAGCTGCAGAGTCAGCTTGCGCGGGGCTGCATTCCAGCGCAAACGGGTCGGTCTCCCGTGTGTCGAACATTAAGAGCAAAGCCAACAAGAACAAGGTTGCCAACTGGTTGTTCAGCCTCGAGTCAAGGTGACTTCTGTGCCAGGCTTACACCATTCCTTCAGTGCTGAGCTTGGTCTAGAACCTCTGAGGCTACACCGATCAGCGCCTGCTTGAACCAACAGCGCAGGGAGTAGCTTCGTCCAGGCACGATCACAAGCCCGCACGTGCGGGTCGCTTTGCTGCAGGCCCCCTGCATTTGCCAAAGGCGCTGAACTGGGCGTGGCTGTCCCAGCCCCGAGCCGCAGCCTTCCCGCATGTCACAAACTGCGTGCAGCCTCTGCGGACACTGTGGCTGAGAGCCGCGCGACGGCGGAAGGACTATGCCCTGCTTGTCTGCCTCAGAGCCGAGACTCCGTGCTACCAGCAGCTTTGGGTTGTCTAGACTGACAAGCTCACGTAGTGTCGACTCTCACAGCTAGTGTAGAATGAGGGTTCCGGTTGCACTTACTGTGTGCAGCAACCACAACTGAACTGTCCAGGCATAGAAGATGTTTCAAGTTCGCACCTTCTTCGGCAACCACAACTGAACCTTTTCCAGGCATGGAGGATGTGTCAAGTTCGCACCTTCTTAGGCTCCCAGCAATGCTCTGCGTGAATCTTCGAATTTGCACTCCGGGGTCTTGCCTGTGCAACCGTCGACAGATTCACGTAGCGATTCAATTTAGGGAAACACGTCTGCTGAGTGTGCAAGTGACAGACTGAAGATATCCGGGCCAACCTGCCTACTGAAACGAACTGTCTGGATCGGTGCGGGTGTCATGGATCCGTGCAGAAACGGCTCATCCTTCTCTCCGAGTCCAGCACTTGCCGTCCTTGGGGTGGAAGCCGTACAAGACCTGGGCACAGTGCAGGTGAGCACCAACCAGTCCGTCCGGCGGGCACCGCAGGGCGGCCCACCTCACACTTCAGGTCCGCTGGCAAACCCTCCTTGGCACACAGCTAGATGAATGGGGCAACACGTCCTTCGGGGAACAACAGAACTCGGGATTCTGCTGCCCTGACCAGATCAGCTGCACCTGCACATGCTGCTGTACTATGAAAACCAAGCTTCCAGATAGCGCCGTGTCTCGTCGTCGAGCGACCTGCGCTGGCCAAGTGAACCGAAAAGAGCTGCTGCGAGATCCCAGCCAGCGGTGGTATACATGCTCTACAGTACAGCAACCAGCATCCGCGGCACGGAGACGTGCGGAGACGCCTTGACGTCCTTCCCCGGTCTTTAAACTTTAAACAATCTGCGGCACATGTTACTATGCAGCGGCGCCCTCACCGTTCGCTCACCGGTGCTCTGCCACCGAAGCCTGCGGGCGACCTGGATCAACACACCAGCCGGGACAAGTCTGCGTCGAAAGTGCTCTAGTAGAAGCGGTCGTTTTGTGTTCGGACTTTGGAGTAAGCTGAAAATGGCACAACTTGACATGCATTTAAAGGGTCGCCAAGCTTTTCCAGCAGCGCAATGGGTCGAGTCCCACCCGCAATTAACGGAGCAAAACCTGCACAGGAAGTGCAGGTCGTGCATCTTGAAATTTGAGGTGAAACGGTGCTTCTTGCGCTGGCCACTACAAGGAAAGGGAGCCCCAAATCAGCCGGAGACAGCGTACACTCCTATTTGGTGCCGCTGCCACCGCCATCGAGCTCCTTCAGAAAGTCGTCCACTTCGGCGAACATGTCCTGCATGCACGGCGGCACGCAGGCATGCAAATTCAACCGTTAGGCTCTACCTACGGAAGGAATCCGCCTTCTTCTCGGCTTTGCTTGTCGAAGCCGCTGGCTTCGAAGTGCTCTCGCCGTAACCACCACCTTTTGCTGCAGCCTCACCTTTTCAGCCAGGATGTCTAAGTTGAGGCAGGTTCTGCACCATCTGCGACGACATCTCCGCGCACTATGCAATGGTTCTGCATGAAGACTCTGCGGCCTTTCGTGCCACTTTTCAGGACTGCATCAAACTCACCTGAGTCATGGCACCGACCCATGCAGCTACTTTCTGCAGAGCATTCGCGAGCTCGGATGATTTGGCATTCTGAATGCCAACCAGCCGCTGAAAAGATTATCAATCTCTGCAGACTTCACCGGCGGCTTATCGGCAGATTGCACAGCAGCTGGTGCTTTGTCGGCGGCCTTTTCGACTGGCTTCTCCACCTCCCAGGAGGATCGCGTCATGTCAACCCTGGTTGCAGAACCCACCCTTACAAAATCCCTGCCGCAGCTTTATAATTTATAATATTATCATATCATAGCATACAGTACGGTAGCCGCACGAGTACCGCACTCTCACGCTTAAGGCATCTCCTCTCCTTGGCTCTGGGCGCCTTCTGCTCCGACTCCTCAGCGGCTGCAGCCAGCGCCTGGCGCAGCTCCTGGTCTCGAGACACCCCCCCGGTGCACCCCCCCGGTGTTGGAGGCGTTTTGTGATCTGTAGGCCTATAGCCCAGAGTCTAGAGGGTTTATGGCATTCTTAAGCTTTTCGACGTCGACTAAGCAAGGATAGCCCAACCACAGGATGCACAATCACTCGTGGACCGCCATCGTGAACCCTGGGTTTTGGGCTCTCGGTTTGGATCCCGGAAACCGTCTTTGCAGAAAACGCTCCTTGTCGCCATCCTGACCTGACAGCGAAGCTTCGGCAAGGTTCAATCTGGGTTCAATCGAATGTCGCATGCGATGGCCTCCTCCTCCCCCGTTGGCCATGTCTTTAGGGGACCCCTCTGCAGGAGCCTCACGAAGAATGGCCTCACAAAGCAAAGACGTCAAACCAGGACTGAAGAAGTGGAAGACCCTGACCCTGCCTCGAGCTCAGCCTCCACGTCCTCAGCTCCCTGTGCCTCCGCAGCCTGCGCCCGCTTCTTCTCATCCTGGCCGGAGGCTGAGCTGCAAACCTCCTGGGCCCAAGGGGCATCCCCCTTGCACCGCGTGCACCGCCTGCTCACGGAGCTCTGCAGAGGCGACACGAGCCTTGCGCGAGAGGGGGAGGCGAAAGGCGAGATGCGACGTAGAGCGTGAGACGGGTGGAAGGTCCTTCTCGAAAACGAGGGCATCCTCGGCTGCCGCTTGCTGTACCTTGCGGACATGGGGGGCGGGGCGGGGCGAGCATGGGCAGTCGCGTGTACAGGAATGCTACGACTGGCAGTGGCTGGGGAGCCTTCTCTTCTTCCTCTGTTGAGTCTTCGTTTCTCGGCACCTACACTGGGGCCGCCAGGGCATGCCAGGGCCATGGCATGAATTGGCGAAGGCTCCGCCCAGAGCCTCTTCGAAGACCAGGTCCACGAAGAAGTCGTCGGTAAACCGATCGTCGTTGCAAGCTGCATCGAGCTCAAACTTGCTGAGCTGCAAACCTCGCACAGGACTCTGAAAACCAAGCAATGTTAATCCTCTGCGTCATGCTTGGAATTCCTGATGCGGCTTGCACCACGCTCTTCAACCTTGTGTCCAACCCTGTCTGAGGCAGAGCCATCGCTAAAACGCGGAGGGCCTGCCTTCTGTGACGAAATTCGTGTGGAAAGCCAGTTTCATTGCTAGCTCCCGCTTAGCATCCAGGTAGAGGTGAAAAACCTCTGCAAGGCACAAGCCGCCGTCCACAAATGGGCGTTTAGCGTTCTGCACGCCCACCTGGATCAGCACGTCCCCCGAGACGACTAGCTGTCCAGGCAGCGGAAAAGCCACCACCTCCAAACTCAACTCACATGCTGCAGCACGGTCTTTCTCAAGATCTGAATCCGTCAAAAGTCTGTGCCGCTGACGGAATCACTGGATGCGTAGCTGCTGGGCCACACGGCCTGGCAAAACCGACTTGATTCATCGATGCATCCTTTGAGGTGAATTCAAGACCTTGACACCGCCCAGCCGGCGACAGGGCTTGGGATTGAAAATAACATACCTTGCCTCATCGCTCTTGCCACCTTTGAAGGAGGAGTAGGCCAGCTCTCCAGCGACCCACACTTCGATGAAGGGTCTGAAAGCAACACTTCCTTGCAGTTTGGAACAAGACGGAGCCCGTGCTCCCACACTCGCAACAGACAGACGCTCTCAAGGTGGCCGAGAAAGTTGAGTCCAGTGTTCATTCAGGTAGAATCCAAAACCATGCCCCTTCCTACACTTTTGCACCTGTCTAGCATCCTAACCAAGACCGGGGCGGATTCCTCAAAGACTTAGCTGGTTGCAGCAGGCGCACCCTCAGCTTCAAAGTTTGGCACGCCACTCAGCAAGGCCTCGGTCGCAAGCGACAATAGACCGCTAAACAGAGATTCATCGCTGCATCCCACTCATGCGGCACTGCCAGCATGTGATCCGAATCCTGCCTTGGACAAGCGCAAGCGCTTTGGCTGCGGCGTAGTGCCCTGGAGGGAGCCACGTCTTACCGCTGCTCCAGTAGATGATGCGGTTGGTTTCATGTCTCGACATGTCTGGCCCGTTTTTGCCTCCAGGAACTGGTGGAAGTATCCTCGGCTTGCAACATGGGCACGTGACATGAAAAAACGCTCAACTCCTGCCCTAAACCCGGAAATCTTCAGCATGACCAGCAAGCCTTGGAGAAGAGAAGTTGAGCAGTTCGCCAGGATTCCAAGGTATCGTTGCTGGGATGGTAGCATCTGCAGAGGCAGGCGTTCGGCGATGGCCTGCAGAGCCTCCTGAAAGGGCGTGAGTGAACACTTCAAGGCGAGCAAGTGATGGTAGTAATGCAAGAACTCGTTACATTCGTATATGCGCCATATCACCAAATCTGCTAACAGCACCCGCCGTCACACAGCGAACGGGTCCTTTGGGCTTCGCTGCGTCCGAAAGGACTCGAAGCAGGCGCCAAAAAGCCCGGACCGGCCATAGCCTGTCCCCGGAACCACAACTCCGGCCTAATGCAGGAACCTGCTGGCGGAACCCCGGTTCAAACCCCCTCCAAGATGACGTTGCCAACAGCCCCCATGAGCTAAGCAGCGTAGTGATTTTTAGGTTTGGGGGTACTGAAGGTTTCGGTGGCTGCCGAAAAACTTTCTTGGAGTCCCTTACTTTTACGGAACCCACAGCCAAGAGTGAGGAGCAGGAGTGCAAAGAGAGGCCTGAGCGGCAGTGCAGCACCAGGAGGTGGCCCGAGTCAGTCGCCAGCCACTGGCTGGCCGTGAGACAAAGCTCCGCCACCAGCTTCCTGGGTTCTCGCACGAACATGCAGCTGGACCCTGTCGATAGCACGCCTCCGTACTACTGTAGTACAGTATCTAGAACGGGCATCAGAGGACGAATGGCCGATGCAGATGCCAGGGGCCATGGATCACAGCAGGCAAGGCTCAGCGGCGGCACTTCCATCTTCTGCATGTTGATGCCGACGATCTTCCAGGGCAAAAGTCAGGTCAGATACATAGTCTCGCAGAGTGGAAATCATGAGGTGTTCGGAGGCAAGAGCAAGAGCAAGTGTTTCAACATACAATTGTAAGGAAGGTAAGGTACGGCAACAAGATTGGTAAGACGGATCTGGGCAAAAACTATCCGTATACTAGTTACTAGTGGTTCTCATCACGAGCAGCAAGACCTGCAAAAGTAGCTGCTGCTGGCTAAAAGAGTGAAATCGCACAGCCGCAACCTTTCTTATGATGTACTATGTCGTTTGAAAAACAGTCGCAATCACAAAAACTGCACATGTACTATAGCAAGGCCTTGCCCGTCGGGGCGACGCATCAATACTCGCACTGCTAGTCACGAGTCATTCTTTCAGCACTGGCAACCGGAGAAACAACCATGAAGGAAAGGCACTGCGGCTCATGAGATGATACAAGTAGGACTGCTGTATCCATGTCGGAAGTGGTATGGATCACGGCCCTGGGCTCCAAACTGATCGGACCGCCTCGCCATCAAACTTGCTGCTTTCGTAGGGCTCCTCTGAGAAGTCGAAGATTAGTATCTTCTGAGAGTACGACTCATTGAGCCGCTTTGCCTCGGCTGCGAACCGCGACAAACAGACTGCCTCGAATCGCCGCGAGTTTCATCGAAGGCACTAACCTCTCAATGGTCTCTATGGCCGGGTACTCCATGATAACCAGGTCTGGCTGCCTGCAGATGCAGGACTGATGAACCACTACACGGCGCCAAAGATTCCGAACAATCTCTCATTAAGGCCGAGCTGCAAGGTGTAGATCTGACAGTCGAGCTCCTCGAAAGTCCGCCTGTACTCAGCCTGCACCTTCGCAAGGCCACTCCGAAGGCTAGTCCGTAATTAGCAATATTGCTGCTGAGAGGCTTAATCACTCACAACAGCAGCACTGCAAGATGTGGCAAGCTGCGTGTCACTTTACCGCAAGTCTGTTTCAATTTCAGAATCATTGCCCGAAAATTGCCGCGGATCTCCAGTTTTTGCACAGCGGCGCTCTCGGAGACCTTGTTGGCCGCCTCAGCCACCTTCACAAAGATCTTTCTGTGCATTGTGCAGACCTGTTCTGACATTGCAAGGTCACCGTTCAACTAGTTCCGGCCTGATTGGCAGCATCGCGAGCTTTCTGAACGAAATCAACCTGCACATAGCAACGTCTAAAGTTTAAAGTGACAAGGACGCCCCCAAGGATGCCCATGGCAACGGTTGGGCCTCTGCAAACTTCTGAACGAAGTCCGTGTCCTGCAGCTGGTCCACTTTCTCCTGCAGCAAACAGAAACTCCTGAATCTGAACCTGCCCATTGGGATCCAAAAAAGGTGTGGTGAATAAGATCAGCATCGGATTCCCTGACACAGCGTTGTCTTATGGCCGATGGCACTCGCATTTCACAGAAACCTCCTGGCCTGAGCCTTTTTGAGGGTGTCGGCTGCTTTTGACAGCAGCCAAGCCATGGCAATGTGAATTCCCTAGACAGTGCAGGTCCAGGTTCCCTTTAGACTTGCTCCGGCCGGCCATAAACTCACGACGCAAAGCTATGAAGGCTGAAAGCAGGGCATTGAGTGGCACTCTGTGCTTTCGTAGAATACGTAAGCTTGACAATCAAACGGTGTGGCAAACGGCGTCGTCAGCTGTAGGTATCAGAACCCCTTCCCTTCTACACAATCGGAAAACGTGCTCAGAGCTCAGCCCTTCACGAGGTCAGCGCCTGTGGCGGCAGTGCAGAAGACGACTCGCCTGCACAGCAATGACATTCTCAAAAAGCGTGTTATGTGACGTGGCGCTTGCACTCGACTAGGTCAGGCGAGGGTTAGAATCCAAGCGCTTCATGTCTTGCAATCAAAGGCGTTCTTGCTTCTTGGTGCGGGCGGCGTTCTAAATCGGCGACGATATGTGTGGTGCCGGTGGCCACGGAAAGCTTCGTCTGATCACGCATCACTCGTCCTTGTCTCCGATGGTGTGCATCCGATCTGGCACGGTCTGCTGGAGCTGCAAGCTGCCAATGTCCGAGCACTTGTTGCCGCACATCAGTGATCGTTCCGGGCATGGACCTTCCTGCCACAGACCACACGCCGAAGAGCTTTCAGTCTTCCTCACTGGCACGTCTGCACTTCGCTGGAGCTGGCCACGTTCACTCAGAGCCCGTGTCGTACGCGAAGATCCACTGCACAGGTGGACCGGCACTGCCTGCGTCCTCAGCACACTCAGGATCAAAGCGGATCAAAGGTTCAGGACGAGCTCAGAAATCGGCCTCACCAGGTTTGATCAGATCCCGGTAGACGTCGGTGGCAGCGGTTATCGGCACAAGGCGCGAGCCTATCCAGTCCTGCGCAACACCACTTTCCACTTCAATATTGCCTGGTCATCACTGCCACTCGGTGGAAGCACACAACAGGTCGAACGGGCAAAAGGGTATCATCATGGACTGGTGACTGGAGAATGCACTCTCGTCTCCTTGGGTTTGAGCTCCCGAATCAAGGACCAGGTGAGGTCGGAGCGCCGCGCCTCCAAGTTCAGACCCAGACAGTCGACAGTCGGATACGGGGCATTCTGCTGCAGCTGCTGCAGGGTCCTTCGTCCACCTTGTGGAGAGCTCTGCCGGTATTCGGCTAACCTCCAGGGAAGGTCGTAATGCGAAGCCTCCCATCTCCCGGCTCATGCCTCCCGTCTCGGGCCTGAGAAGCTTTCAGGGAAACCTCCGAGCGGTGGAAGCGAAGACCCAACGGCAGACCCACCGGTGACTCGCCATACAACGATCCTGAGTCGCGCCGCTGGAAGAAATGGAGAAACCAGTGGAAACCTGAACAGCACAACTCGCAGATCTCATTCCATTCCAGGCACCGATAACCAGGGTCCCGCCACGACGGCAGCGCTGGAGTGCAGAAGCCAAGGCATCTTGTGAGCCGCTGGCTTCGATACAGACGTCAAAGTCCGTAGCCGCAGCAGTGCCAGGCGATATCTTTGGGAATCTCCGCAGTGCAGCCAAGCGATCGGCCCGAGGGTCAAAGACAGTGACGGAAGACCCATGGTGCGCCAAAACTGCAGCGGTGAGTGCTCCCACGGTTCCGGCGCCAAAAACAGCCACAGACTCACCGATCACAGGCGCGGCATCCTGACTCAAAGCACAGGCCGTCTCCATGTTTGCGAAGAATACCGCATCCTCGTCACTCACATCCTGAGCACCAACCAAGGATGAGAAGAGGGGGCTGGCCAAAACGTGAACAGATTCGGAGAGCTGCTGACAAGGCATACGGAAGAGCGGAGAGACATGAAGCGAGGCAGCGGTCGGCAGACAACCGCTGTCTTTGCTTGCCGGTTTGCGGCAGAACAGGCACAACCGAACCCGAAATAAAGACATCCAAAAACGTCCAAGAATCGTTCGGTATTATCTGCGCTGCAGATGATGGCACGATGGCGTGGCTCGCATGAGGATGAAAGCAAAAAGCTCTGGTCCCCTCCAAAAGATCTGTAGCGTTCGAGTGGACAACAGACCCAACCATGCAGTACCCGTACCTGGCAGGACATGCGCCAATGTTCTGCACCGTCTTGTGTTTGTGTGTTCTACCATCCCTGGCACCTGAACGGCCAAGCCGTCTCACCCAACTCGTGGGTCACATCCAAAGGTTCTGAACCCGGACCTTGCATCAGCATGCGCCTGGCCAGGAAATGTCCAGTTAACTGATGCCGCACTCTGCCGCGCGACTGGAGCCTCTCCGTCCCTGCTGATATCCTGAGTCCAAGGGATTTGTTGGGTTCCGAGCAGGAGTGCTCAAATGACCCGCATCCACAGTGGCACCGAGACGACCCCTTTTGCAGTTGCTGCTGTCTGCCGGTGCGCACACCTGAGCCCTTGGCAGTGTGCCAGCCGTAAAGCGTTGCACGGTGCAAGTGCTATGGATGTCTGAGCGACTGTTGCCTTCAAGTTCTGCAGCAGACAACAGCGGCAGCTACAGCGGCAGCATCAACAACGACATCATGCAGCTCAAAGCAGGTGCCTGCAGGCACCACCCACAACTCGAAACTCAACAGCTGGAATCTCAGGGGTCGAGTTCGAAGCCTACCCATGAGTAGGACTCCCTGAGACACGAACTTGCCAAGTTCCAGGACTCTAGCCACGAATTCCACGACAGAACCCACCTGTCCCAACCTGAACCATGCTGAACCCCAACACCCTGAACTGACACTGCTGATCGGCTTGAGCATTCTACCTGTGACCCCGAACGCATGTTTCAGCCAAGGCTCGCTGAATATCTCGCCTGCACGAGGACCTCGCCCTGCGATCAGCAGCACAAGTAAGAGCACTGGCCCCTCCAACTCGAAAGGAGCCTCCCCGGGTCGGCCGAAGGTCTCTTCCACCTCAAAGAGCTCAGAGGCGAAGGTCTCCGACACACACCCACACTCGTTCCGTCCGCGTTCCGTCCGCTTTCCGTCGCCGAGGGGCCAGGCGCACCTCGCCCGGCGCGGCGAACTCCACCGCGAGGCGCCGCGGCGCTGCCTGGGAGGAGAAGCAGATTCCTCGAAGGGCGGGCGAGCGGCGAAGGAGGCGAATGCGGCGAGTGGAGCAGCGAGGGAGTGGAGCTGAAAAGGGCTGCGCTTCTACCCGTCACAGGCCGAGCAGCTGGGAAGCTGCCGGGAACTCTCCCGAGGTAATCCACCTCAACACTTTGCCAACAGAAGGTAGCAAAAGGGTGCTCCTGCCGTTGGCCGAGAGGCATTCTCCACCTTCAGAACGACGTCCTCTCAGCCACTCCCCTTCAATTTCCCTCTCTGTGATTCGTTTCCGAAGTCCTCGGCCAGGTCACCAGGGCTGGCGGAGCCCCGCTGAAGCGCGGCAACAGCCTCGCCCACTGCTCCGTGGCCGTGGAAGCCTCCCGGTCCCGGCGGGCGCAAGCAAGACCTTACCTGGAGATAAGATGTCTGAGGTTCCGATGCTTTTTGCCAGCCTAGGGCATTGACGGCCATGAAGGAAACGAGCTGCTTGAAAAGGGCAGGGCAAGCCTGCAGCAATGTCCGAAGCAAACAGGACCATTCTAGTACGGCTGCACCTTGGAGTCGAGAACCCAGGGTGAGGGTCCTGCCACCCGTCAAGACTGGCAAATTTGAAGATGAAGATACATGGCAAGGCTGAAAAATCGAAGGACGGCTGTGGCTAAAGCTCCCTTTGCGACGTGGGGCTCCTTTTGCGATCGTCTCGCCAAGGGAGTCGTAGAAACTGGTTACGTTCGTGACCTGGCCGTGCCAGAATTGATTCCACAGACCTTTCGACAGCATTAGAGAGAAGAGCGACAGGCAAGTGTAGACATAAACAGATGAGAGGAGCGCCTGGCCCCTGCACTCCAGCGATCGGTTGTAGTCTGCTGTGAGCAGCTCCACGTCTTTGTGGCCAGGCGATTCGAGAAGGGTCACGCCGGCGTAATGGATGGGAAAGTAGAGCAGTGCTCCTGCCTGGACAAGGCGATCTTGCGACAGCGCATTCTGAGTCATGAGATCAATCCGGATCTGCATTCCGAACATTCGGCCATTGCAGAAAAGACCGGCGAATGTTCGGCACCCATTCTGCGCCTGGTGTTGTCGAAGAGCAACTGACAAAGCCTGCACATCGACGAGGTCAAGAATAGAGCATCCTGATTTCGGGACTGACCGGTGGACATGTCGAACGCCAGGCTAGCGCACAACATCGTATTCATGTGTCACTATGCACTTCCAGGCTACCGTTACAATTCTTCAGTCTATTCAATCGATCTGCCTGTTGTTGCTACTTGCTGCCGGAATGCCCACGATCAGCGTCTGCTGCGGCATGCTCTCCAATGAATTCACGGCATCTCCTGCCCTGCCGCCAGGCTCAGGACAACGCAGGCCAAGACACTTTGCAGGAGAACAGGAGTTCCACGTATATGAACCAGTAGGTGCAACATCAACACGACGCATGCAGCAAGGCTGTTGCACTACGAGCGTCCACACGAGAGACGCACCGTACATTTGTACACAATACAGCCCACATTGCACCTGGGTTGGATGACCCTTATCTAAGAACCCAACACCTTACTATCTATGTATGTATCCCTTATCCAAGACTTGTATACTTGTATACACTTGTATAACTTATATATTTACTTGGGATTCTTGGCCTCCCGCTTGGCTAAAACTCTTCCAGAACTCTTCCCGCCCTCATGGCTTGCTGTGATGTTCGCCTTGTGTTTTCCCACACCGACCAAGTCACATGCAGGAAACAATCCGAAAGTGCCAGGCCGATATCATGCCCTCGACATGTATTTTGAAAGACCTGAACCGAACTTCCGACACGACGATGTCATGTGTGCTCTTCCACTTCTCTCCGTCGCTCAACGGCTGTCGCTGTCGGCAGATCGGAACGTCAATTGTCTTACGCGTTCTTGGACCGACAAGCGGACGGAGCAAGCGCCACTGGATGCAGTCTCCGGTCATTCTCAACATCAGCCGAGGTACTGCAATGTCACCGTCACCTTCGTCAGGCATTTCGGGGCGTCTTACGGTGAGTTACATACAATCGCTTGCAGCCTGGCAGTTTGGCAGCTGCCAAGTGTTGGGCAAAACGCCATGTGGAGTCGCCGCAAATTGCGACTCCAAACCTTGGCTGCCCACATCCAAAACCACTCGGAAGGCGTCTCGCGGGCGCCATAGCATCTTGCCAAGAGGCGCTCTGCGGCAGCCTGCTTCAAGAGCTCTTCATCTCGGTCCAGGGCTGTGTACTCCACCTGGCAACCTGTAGTCACCACCACTCCCGCTTGCTTTGCTATCTACAGTACGTCGGAAGGCCGTGCAAGCCAAGAAGCCTGTAGGTAAAGCCTGCAAAATCACTGACAGCATTGACAGCGTACCTTGGCCGTGCCACATGCGATTCTCGGTAGCAAAACAGTCAAACCGAACCATGGCCACCGTGCCTGCACCCAGGTCAAGGATGGAGATCTGCTGTCCTCGAGAAGTGCGACGGTCCGAACTCGCGACTGCCCTCACGCAAAGAACCAAGCCAAGTGAGGGACCAGCGAAGCCGGCGAGCTCCGTCGCCAGCTGCGCACGCACTGTGGCAGAAAGGGCTCGAAGGTCGGCGACCTCCTTGGCCTAGACGGGTGCAATGTGCCTCGCACACTCCTCAGGATGACATCCTTGCTAGGATGTAGGATGGCAAACCCATGTAGCACCACAAGAGCCCCAAAAACACAAAGTCTGCTAGCCTGCAAGTAGTGGCTCTTGGACAAGCGCCAGCTGGCTGGCACTACCTCAGCTCACACGACCAGACTCCCCGAACCTTCAGGTGTCTTGACAGACCTGCATGCTTGGAGAGCTGGTCAATGCAGAAGTATACAAAACTTGCCGGGAAGCCATCAGAGCATCTGCCACCAGCATCATGATATCGTCCGAACGCCGCCTGAAACTACTCAATCACAAGCTATCAAAGGCAAGACTTCGATTGGCAGGATCGCTGGTGATGGAGCAGATTTCCTCGGAGATCTGAAAAACGACAGATTTGAGCTCATCACGCCTTCCTTGCCTAATTCCTTTCATTCGTAGTATCGAATCAGAAGCTTGGTGATGAGCCTGGTGAGCTCGTTAGCCGGGCTAGCCGCACGCTTGATGCCTTTCCAACACCATCCCCTTAACAAGTGTTTCGGATCCTGAAGCCCCTGCTCCTGTACACGCTCCGACGGTCCGTATCACAAGTGCTCATTCCCCTCGAGAGCAGTGTTTGCACTCTGCCCATGTTTCCACATGCCGAGCTGCACATGTGCAGATAGCAGTCCAGAAGCGACTGCAGCTCGGACATGGCCTCACTGCTCGAAGCAGCGCAGGCAGGAGGGGCCTCTCTGTCACAGGAACCCCTGGCAGACCTGTGGCCAAGCCGGCTTTGCACTCAAGCAGCCAAGGGAGTCGTCAAAGAACTTGGCTCTGGCCCGGGGCAGCATCTCAAAGAACCTGCACAAACAGAACATGTACCAAGACAGCAAGCACAAATCCACGGGCAGCCTACTAGCCATGTCCAGCTTTCATCTTGAGGATTGCCAAACAGATCTTCGGGATTAGCAGCACAGCCAAGATTCCTGCAAGCAAATACGGAGCGGCATCCTGAGCATCCCTCGAAAGCAGCTGAGCAAAGACGACAGCGCCGCCGGGGCCTGGCGTCAGGCTTGTTGATCCAGTCGTTCTCCGGGGACGGGCAGATGATGCGCAGAAGATCGCTCTCGAGCCCCAGGGCCTGCAAAGCTGGACTTCGCCGCGGCGCAGGACAACGCACAGAAGTGCCTTGAGGACGCGATCCACAAATCTCCGCGGCGAGTTCGTCGCCAACCACAAAGAAACGCCGTGCGCCCTGGCGAAGCTGTAAAAAGCTCACTAGTCACTCGTCATGTTAGGTACGGCTTCAGAGAATTCTGCTGCATCGGCGTTTGGAATGCTTCAAGCCGGTGCCTCAAGCTCTGCAGCTGCAGGGCCAGAAGCGGATCCGGCTGTATCGCCTGCAAAGTTGGAACCCATCACTGCCATCACTTTCCGCCATTTGCACGGGGCGTCCGGGATCCCACCTCGAGGTCCACGCCGTCATAGACACTAGAATAGAAAGCAGGTATGGCATCTCCAGAAAGATGACCTTCGGAAAGCAATCCTTGCAGGTTACGTCGGGCATGTGGGGCTGTAAGTGTAAGGCACATGGTGCTGAATGCTTCTTGGCTCCTTGGAGGGTTGATCCATGTGATCTGAAAAGCTCTTGGTGTGCATCCGGCCCGAGGCCGAGCTTCTCGGTGGCCTTGCCAAGCCTCTTGACGATCTCGTTTTCTACCTCTGCGTTCTTGTAGAGAACTCCGTCCATGTCCAGGATCATCTGCCAGGAGTCGCTCGCAAACATCCTCCGTGGGCCATGCCCGGAGGTGCGGGGCTTGGGCTTGGCATTCAGCCAAGTCAGCGCGCGCAGCCGCCGCATGCAGAGTTGGGCCTCAGGGAGGGCCCTCCACATGAGTGCTGAGTTCTACTGGCGATCGGCTTTTGAGCCAGCTCCCTACAGGCCAGCGTCGAACAAGCACAAGCTCGCCAGTTTTGCAGGCTGTTGCAAGTCAACGGCTTTGTTTATCTCCTCTGAAAATAATTTGCTCCGATCCAGGGCGGCGTGAACCGGACTCAGGTGCGCGGAGCAGCAACCAGCACAAAGTTGCACATCCTCTTATCTCGCGTCGCCAATTTTCCCAGCGTGTGGCCGTTCGACAGGAAGCACATTCAGAGGGCATGAGCTCTAAGTCCTCAAAGCTCTGGTCCTATCAACAGCACGTGTTTCATCCCACGATAACCCCCCACGACATGGGGCAACTGGCGCCTCTGGCATTCTGCTTTTGGTGGCTCTGCTTCTGGAACTTCTTCCGTTCGAAGGGCGTGGGCAGGCAAGCCTCAGCAGCTTCCGGCGTCACCTGGACATGCAGGGGATGCCTGACCTGGACGATATATCACACACCCTCAATATCTTCGGGATGTTGATGCAATCATCTGGTGGGATATGGTGGCACAGCACCATGGTTTGCGGGCATTCCGGGGTTGACGGCATGGACAGTTGTGTTGAACTGCCTGAGCTTTAGGCCAAGAGCTCCACCAGCCAGAGCAGGTGTTTTTCAAAACTCCACGCAAGCATGATTGAGAGTTTAGGTTTGAACTTTGGACTGTGTTACACGTCAGGTAGTAACGGCTGAGAGCTTCCCTGCAGAAGAAAGTGCACAAGAAACACGAGCGAGGCACAAGTACAGCTGTCCCTTGCCAGGTACTTCCCCAGCCTCCATGGCAAGGCCCGTCGGGAGCAGGGACACTTCTGCATTGGCATCTGGAAACCAAAGGCTGTCACTGATATCCAACACTGCAACAGAATCTGCTTGGCCACCCTGCCTCCACGCTTTCGCTTCCGAACTTCGGCAGAATCTGTCGCGAGGCTCCAAGGCTTCTGGAGGCCGAAAAAAGCCAGTACATGACCTCAAAGATGCGACGGATCCCTCCAACGAATGCCTCTCCAGCCTGGAATTGTAGCAAACCAAGACGAACCAAGTGGCGAATTCCGGCCCAGAGGCGCCAAGTATACGGCTCCGCTGCAGATTCGCTCTTGGCGACCTTTTTCGCTTTGACATTTACAGCCAGAAGGTAGTTGTGGCCCCAAAGAAGGAGCTTTTCCGGCGCTTCGGGGAAAGCGGCGATTCCACAGACACGTGCATGAACTGCCAGATGCCGCTTTGGTATGTCGAAGGGCGGAATGTCTGCGTGCAAGCTTTGAGACTCGATGTCGAACAAAGTCACCACATGCGCCGTCGTGGCAACCACTAGATGTTTGCCGGAGCTGTCGAAGCCCAGCGCCGTGGCCACTCCGCGTCCGACAGGAACGGAAGCGTGGTGAAAAAGACCGTCTAAACTGAAGATGTTGACCGCTCCCGCCAAATCGGCTGAGGCCAGCCACTCACCACCAGGCCCTCCGGCGGCCAGCAACGAAACTGGTGCCTTGTGTTCCTCAAAGCTTGCTCTGAGTTTCCTGAGCTTGCGGAAATAACATCAGCTGCTGCTGCTGCTTGCACTGCTCAGATAACGATGCTGCACTGGACTCTTCTCCTCACAGTCGAGAAGGTGGATAACCTCAAGACAGGGAGGTGCGTCATGCCTAACTGTCCAACTGTATTAATTTCAGACAAGTGCTGCTTGGGCACATGTCCGTGCCATGGTGCCACTGCGAGCCTCAGACCCAGATGTTGAACTGCTTGTGTCCCACTCCATTGAACCAGAATGAACCCAGTACACCACGTCTATGGCTAAGGTTCATCTTCAGTCTGAGACTGCGGATGCTTCGAAGTTGGCGAAGGGCAACCGAGCCACAGTTTTGGCGAGCAGAACTTCAAAGCGCGCGCTGCGCTGTTGGCGATCTCTATAGGCACAGCAACCCGCTGGACCTGCGGCTGCCCTAGTATAGGGGCTTTAATAGTTAGAATAGGGTTTTGGGGCCAATTATACTCTACTTACTATACTTATAACAAGGAACCCGGGACCCATACCGTAGTAAAAGCATGTACAAGTACCCTACAGCACTTGCTCCGCTCTCGAGACTTGACTTACTGTAGATGGCTCGATATGGCTCGGCCTGGAGCTCGCTCACACTGAGGTTGAAAAGTCGAGTCCCCGTCATGTCGCTTGCCGCCACCCGCTTCCCATTCGGGGAGATCGTTGAGGAGCACAGATATTCTGTACCTCCGCTCTTTTCCGGTGAGAGCCAGACCACCCGTCAAAACGCGACTGCCAAGCCGGAGGCCAAGCGGCTCCTCTTGGTGCCATCCGGCCCAATCGACTTCCCGGCCAGGGAGATCGTGAGCAGCAGCTGCCCTGAGCACCGAAACGGACCAAGAGAGAGCGAGAAGAAAGGCAGAGGCCCAAAGCCCCTAGCATGCCCCTTTGGAGCCTTCCGGTGCCCTGGCCGAAGCTCCGAGGCTCGGCGCGTCCTCCGGTTCGGGCCTCCGCTAACACTGCAAACGCGCCACATCCGAACACTTCACATCTCTGCAAGAAACCCGAAAAGCTCCAACGCAGTGGGACCTGCACAAACCAGGTAGGAAACTCCTCCTCTCTGAGCTCTGTTCACAGCCAGGGGGCAGGTACCAGAGCTCCAGGGTCTGTCCCTTCTGACACAGAACAAGGCGGCTATCTTCCGAAATGGATGCCGTCTGGAACAGAGGTGAAAAGTTGCTGCACTGGAAGGGTCTCGCCGCTTTGTCGTGACCCGACTCCAGAGGCTTGAAGACGAAGAGCCTGCAACAAAGAGTGAAGAGAACAAAGAGCGACGGCAAGGCAAGTTCCCGCTTCCGCTGCAGTACAAAACTGCGCCGCCTGCCAGCGGCTCCGGCTGAAATCTGTGTATTCCTTCCTTTCTTGGTGTCGTCGACGACAATCGCGCGGACATCATGGGAATGGCCTGGAAAGTTGGCCCCGCTCCCAGTACCACTATTCCAAATGCTGCTTTCTGTCGGTGTCAAGATTGACCCCTTGGAGCTTCGACGGTGACATTTTGCTAACACCAACCCCAGATGTGCTACAAATGTTGGAGCTGAGTGTGGTTTCGCGACGAGAGTCAAAGCATCGCATCGCGGAAGACCCACCGCTCCTGCCGAGCAACGGGATCAGAACATCCCACTCACTGCCACTGCAGAATTCCCAGCGAACTGTCAGCAGGTGTTCCTGATTCATTTCTCAAGTCTCGAATGCACTAGGAATTCAGCTCTTCAAGCTTTCAGCTGTGTACATTACAGAGCACACGTGCTAACCTAATGGCGTCTTGTGCACTCGTCGATGATGCTCTCTAGCTGCGTCTTTGACGAAGCATCAAGTAGAGGCATCTCTTCCGTGATCACAAGAAGTGCTGATCGATCCAACTTGCCCGTCTTCTTGTCGTCCACCTTGAAAGACGGTCCGGACGGAAACAGCTTCACATGGGCAGAGAGCTCCTCAGCGTCTCTCGCCCCACGTTCGTATTTTTGCCAAAAGTACCCAACATCCATCAAATAACCAACGTCGCGTCCGTATCCGGACACCGGAAGGAAGACTTTCCAAGTCATGGACTCGTCAGCATCAAAGCCACTAGTCGAGTAGTTGCAGTGATCAGAGGATTTGTACATAACCTTCATGATCTTGCCCGGCGCATATCTTTGTCCGTCCTTACAAGTAAGCCCGTCAAAGGCTTCCTTGAGATCCGACAGAGACAACTTTTCCAACTCCTCGGGATCCGCTTTGGGGACGAACTCCTCGGGATCCGCTTTGGGGACCTCCGCAGGCTGCTGAGCAGGCTGCTTCGTATGTCGCGTGCATGCCCCGCCCATCTCGAGCAAAATCGGACTGCAAGGGCTGCTTTGCACAGAGATATCTGCTGCTGATGGATTTGAGAGGTATGGCAGCAAGGAACCTCATCTCAGATGCGCATGCTTTAGCACAAGGATTTACCAGCGAAATCGCTGGATCAAATTGAGGGCCCAGGCGGCTAGTGCGAAGAAAGACCAGAGCATGGCCGAATCCCTGAAGACCCCCTATGCCCGAAGCTTATCCATACCCACTCGAACCCTGGGGCCCTAGGGTTCAGGGCCCCGAGTGCCAGCTGGTTTCCGGCTACACCATGTAGCTATGACATGTGGCGTCAGACATCAAGTGGCAGGTTGTCCTGGCTGCCCTTTTGGCGGCCAAACTCAGAAATCTTTGCGTCAACGCTGCCAGATAGTAGAGTCCGCCCATCACTGCTTGCAGCCAATGCCTTGCTCAGTCCGAGTCCGCACTGCTGGTGTATGGTGCTATAGACTAGTAAGACGGGTGTACTCCCCTTAGGGCGCACGGTCTTTCAGAAGGGACGCCAAGAAAAGCGCACTTGGCCAAGCCACGAGGACATCGGCCTGGTGCTGAGCAAAGCGGTGGAGCAGCACGCAGGCCACCTTCGCAACGCTTGACAGGACCGTGGTCACAGCAAGAAGCTCAGATGCCGGCCGTGTCCCATATCTGCACTAATCCCAGGCTGTCCCCGCTTGCCAGCATCTTGTCCTGGAACACAGGCGGTTCCCATTCGTAGATACATGCACTGTGGTGCCCGAACAAGGTCAGGCAAGGCCTCGAGGGAGACCAGACTCCAAATCCTGCAAAGAGGAGTGGCGAAACGTCTCACTCATGAATTTGCATGCCTTCCAGCCGCCCTGTGAATCAAGCAACCCCAACAAGCGTTAACGATGCCAAGCAGCAGCGTGTGTCCACGTGGAGGTTTCCTTTTACGGATGATGCATGGCAACAGCGAGGCAAAACTCTCTTGAGTGGGCGGTTGCTGTGGCATCTCATGCTTTTGTTGGGTCTGGCAATCATTAATCGAACCGAGCATCTCCAACTGCATGCTGCCTTCGCATACTCCAGCTTCGATACTCCATTTGGAGATCTTGCTGTCAGCTCCGGCAAAAACTGCCCCGTCCTGCACTGCAAGTCTCAGCTTAGAGGCCATTGCAGGCGCGTGCAGCACCTGCCCCAAGTTCTAAGAGGCCCGCGTCCGGAATCCACCCATTCTTGGAAAAAGATCCAGGCAGCTACAAAGAAGCATGAAAGAGCCCAACAAAGCTTTGACAAGTTGACACCAAGTAAAATCACTGAAAGCCCGAGACGAACCTACACAGCTCGGCAGTGTAGACGATCGCCCCAGCTTCCCCGCCCAAAATTGAACAGAGATCTTAGAAAACAAAAGCAGACATAGGACATCCAGGGCAGCAGACGATGGCCTCAATGGATCGAGACACAAATAAGCGGGGAGTTCAAAACCAGAAACAGAACCGCAGCTTATGGCCACATCCGCACTTCCAGCGAGCACTTGCCGTCACTTGCCCTCACGGGCACTGGCTCCAACAGCAACTGATCTCTACAGGCTACATCTGGCCTGCCCGCTCGCCCTGCCTGCGTTTCTTGCACCTGCGGTTTGTGGTCTCTCTTGCCATTGGTGTTTGCTGTCTGCACTGTTCTCAACTGACATCCACGAAACACAGGGGCCACTTCCGTGTCGGCGAGGTTTCGTGTTGCTTGATAGTAGTCTCATTCGCTGTTTGCGTCAGTGCTTTGCATTTCTGATGTGCCCTGATCTCTGCCATGCATCGTATTGCACATGCTTGTGTTCGTACCTTGGCAGAAACAAGACCGATTGTACAAAAATGTGTATCGAGAGGTGAGCAAGTAGCAGCAGCTCAGGCATCAGGAGCGCTAGTCGTTTTGCGTGAGACCTCGCAAATGTAGGTAGCCTAGAGCCTCGGAAAGAGCAAGAAAAGCCAAGAAAGCACAACGGCAAATGGCGACAACGTGGGGAAGATGCAAGAAGAACTGGAGAGGAAATGCTGGAGAATGACGAAAACGAAAAATATGCGAACGAAGCTACTGAAACCTCTTGATTCCCAGCTTTCTGTCTGAGTTTCTTATTGCAGGTGTAGAGTGTAGAGGTCTGTTGCGCTTCCTGATTCCATGGTGCATTGATGGCATAGGTGTTACCTTCACTTGACAGGAAATGTACGTACTACGTACGATTGGGAAGCTTGGTGCTGTCACGATGTGCTTACTGATTGCACGGCTCGGTCTGGATATGGTTTCCGACTCCCCATCAGGCAGAGTGCACACAAAACGCAAACCCCGCGGAACAACACCAATGCAGGAATCCGAGCAGCCGCTAACACATCAGAACCGGCAAGCGGAATGCAAGCTACATGTATCTATCAAAGACAAGAACTGAAGCGCGGAATTCAAGCAGCAGCAGCAGCAAGCAGCAACAGAGAAAGAAAAGCAAGCAAAATGCAAAGCACAGTTCAGCGAACCGACTCGGTCTGTCGGTCAAGCTCAGAAATCTGACACCGAACAAGAAACAGTACATCCATACATCCACCTGGAAAGGCACCCAAGAAAGCGTTGCACTCCTGAACGGCGAGGCTGAGGAGTCTCGCTTTGGCTATGCTTATGCGCTTGGCATACATCAGCGACCCAGCTCCGCCGGCCAATGACATCACCCGGACAGTACCATCCTGAGGCACCACGAAGCCTACATCTGACAGTGTGAGGGTTGTAGACGTTAAACTGTTAAACCACAGAGGATGTGGTGATCTGTCGCCAGGCATCATCGCAGGCAGCAAACAGCTGCTGGCCTTGAACTGCGAGGCCCCAGACAGCACCACCACCTTTGCTCAGTCTTCCCCACAACCCCCCTGACTTAGCATCTGCTCCTCGAGCGGCTTCCCTGAAAAGCCCCAAGCCCTTGAGGATAGCAAGGGCACCTGGAGAGCAAGTCTCAATCGGCTCTAGCGTCTCCACATCCCATTCTGTAACCTCGCTGTGAAGTCCAGCAGATATCAGCCGCAGCTTCGGCGCGTCTTCCTCGGGCATGTTCTCACAAGACAGGTCCACGAGTGCCGAAACAGCAACCCTCTGACACCAGCGCAGGCAAGGGGCGTCAACCACCCAAACAATGCTTCTCGGCCGGCGCCGAGAGTTGCCAGGCGCAGAACTCCGCAAGTGCCAGGTTTCTGTGTCCCACAGCTCTAAAGCGCCGTTCCTTGGCAGGGTATATCCCAACAACGACGTTCGCCCGGCACATCCCTGCAAAATGCACGTGCACGCTTCCTCACCCAACCGAACATACTCGAATCATTGCGTGAGGAGGGGCAGCACAATTTTTTACACATTGATCATTCAAGCCTAGCCATCTATGGATCAGCGCTTCTTTGCATGTGTATGGCCGTCTACACATGTTCAGAAAGCAGTCTACGCGCGCATCATTGGAAGAGGGCGGCCAGCAGCCTATCAGCCTATCCGATTGAGCATTTCGACCTAGTGAGCATGTACGAGTTTCCAGCATGAGCGTGCATGGACTGCATATCGTGCCGCGACTTTACTCGTGTCAAGAGACAGGAGCACTTCTGCCGAGTAAGAACACATCTATTCGTCCGGGGCTCTCCCGTCCCACAGCCAGACGAGGCGATGAACAGATCGTGCCCGAGGGTGCGATGGCCAGTGAGTCGATGCCGACGGGTTGCCACTCACATACTCGGGTGCGCAGCAGTTCCATGCTGTCTCTCACGCTGGGCTGGACAGCTGGAACTTCTGTAACACAGCCATCCTTGAGAACGCGATGGCTCAGACTGGAAGGCTAGCGTGCTCCTCTCTCCTGCTCATAGTCAGCTTCGTGGAGAATCTGCTCTTTGATCAGAGTGCAACCAGAGGACTTCGGTTTTGACGCGTTCACGACTTTGACCTGTGCAGTGTCTCCTCGTAACCAGCGACTAAATCAAGCTATAGAGTCCTAAAAAGCACAACATGTCTTGCTGCCTTAGGCAGCCGACAGAAACATCAATGCGCTGTCTGACGCCTGTTCAAGCATCTCGGCACTTGCAATGGGGTGGGGAACTGTTTGAATCATTATTCCTCAGGCCAGTCTCATACTTGGCCGAGCATTAAACTAGCTTCTCCGGTCTTCCCGCCTACGCTGCTGCTCCTCCTTCTCGCGCATGTTCTTCCGTAAGTACCACGCCAACACTCCGACAAGCCACCCGACCCCCTGTGCCACTCGATGCTCTGCCGGCAGCACGTCCAGTGCCAAATAGCGGGTCACGCGATGCTCTTGCTCATTGAAGCCTAACATGAAGCCCCAGCCAGCAGCGGCTAAAATACCTCCGGCATAGGCTGCCTTCTCGAGTTTGTTCATCTCTTGCCATCGGTTCTTCCCACGCAGGCCATCCGCAATGTTCTGCAGGTAACTTCGGTCGTCCTCGGAGAGCGAAGCAGACGCTTCGCCGTTCAAGAAGGCCTGCAGCCGCTGCCCATTCATCTGAAGCTGGCCTCTGCACACCGGGCAAGTCGCCTCACGTCCGTATCGGCATGATGAAACCCAAGACTGCAGACAGTGAGCATGGAAGTAGTGGTGAACGCCCCCCTGGCCGGCACAGCGCATCGCAGCTTCACCGGGATGGATCGCCTCGAAACAGATTGGGCATTCTCCATGCTCCTCCTCCGGGTGGACCTCCTCCGAAGGTGCTGTGGGGATGCAGAGCTCCGTCGCCACACCTGAAGGGCTCGTTGCCAGGTTCTGCAGCAGCGCAGGGTTGTTCTGCAGTGCCTCATACGCACTGGGCTGGGCCAAACTCTGCACACTTGGGCCCAGTTGTGCTACGATGGCCTGCGCAGCTGCAGCCACTTCAGAGTGATCACTGCTGACGAAGACCAGCAAGCCAACTGCCGGATTTCGGGGGTTCCTGATAACCAGCTGAAAGCTGCGGCTGCGAAATAAGGACCATGGAGAGGATGCAAGCACCAATGTCTCCGAAGAATCCATACTGTCCAAGTTGAAGCCATCCAAGCAGATCTCAGCACTTTGCGTGGAACTGGAGCTCGCACCACTTGCTCCAGGACAGTCCTGAAGACCCGGTGATTGCCCTGCATCTAGCCCCAGATGGAACGCCTGGGAGGCACTGGGTGCCGAGGGGGGCGGCGCCGAGAACGCTGAGGCTCCTGTCGACGGCGTCTGCGCAGCTTCCTCGCAAGGGAGACTGGAAGGGTGGCGACCCGAGACGTGCCTTGGCCAAGGCGCCTCTCTGAGATCTTGCAGGAGCTCCTGAAAACGACGCAACCCAAGTCTAGACAGAGCATGATCTCCCTCCCGCACCACGCAGGCCTTGAAAGAGCCGCCAATTTTAATGTGCTTTCGAGCCAAGCTCTCTACAGACGTCCGCGGCAGTGCCTCTCAGGCATGCAGCTTTGAAGCTGACCGGTCTTTGAGATCATGGTCGCATGGTACGATGGCCAGCTTCACTTCTCGGATTACGGAAGGAGCAGTCTGCCGGAGTACTCAGGACGAAGAGACCTCATAGCCAAATGAAGCGATGACACGCTCGATGAAGCGAACCTGGACAGATGCCGGGCAGGTCGACATGCCCGGCATTGGTCATCACTTTCAAGAAGACTTCTTTCAAGATGTACTCGTCCGAAAGACTTGCTGCAGCTGCGCTACCATTTGATCTGGCGTGCCATGACTCCTCAGCCTGCTGTAGCCCGACCTTGCTGGACACGCCGTGTCCAAAGCAGGCATGCTTCCGCTTCATCCGTGCGGTCAGAGCTTGCTGCACCAGTGCGCGACACATATGCGACCACATGTGCAGCTCGGCTACTCATCCAATGTGACATCATCCGGGCACGAAGCCATGGCACGAAGGAAAGTCAACGAAACGCGGATTTGCAGAAGACTTGGTCTACTCAATATGTGCAGGCTTGCAGCCTCTTGAGGCTACTCAGTAAGCTCCAGCCGTGCTGTAGATCACTCTCGAATCGTGAGCACTTCCGAAGCTGCGGACCACATTGAGCAAGCCCAGGGAAAGTCACAGAGATTCGCCAAATCCCACCTACAAAGAGCTCGGCAATGTCAGGCCTTCCAGAAACACGAGCCGGCCATGCGTTGCGGCCTTCCACGGTTTCGGGCAGAAGCGAGCAAACAGAGCATTCCAAGGTCCAGTGAAGGCAACAGTTCGTCAGAACCTACCACCACGTATTCCTCGACGCATGCAACTTGCAAACAGTTCTATGCCTCTAGTGGCTCAGTGAAACATGCAGCTTTGTGGAGCCTAGACACCATCCACCCAGCTGCATGATCGGAGGGCTGGGCTGCTAGCATGCAAAAAAATGGTGAAGACAACTACGACCCACAAACCTGCCCAACCCTCCACAAGGCTTTCAGTGAAACACTGCAGACCAGTGGCTCCGCGACTCTCGCTCTCGATCGTATTCAACCCTTGACGAAGGCACCTTACGGCCTGAAGGAGGAAAACATCACCACCAGACACGCAAGTGAGTTGAGCTTCGAGCTCAGTCCAGACGTGTGATCTGCCGGAGGGTGCTGTCTCGGGTGTTGCGGATGTCCTTTTTGGACAAGTCCTGCGTGGTGGCAGCTCCCGCCGGCCCGGTGATCGCCCCGTTGAAGCGCGAGCTCTGCTCGTAGCTGGTGTATGGCGAGATGCCACCGGGGGGTGCTGTCTGCGCACCCGGAGGCGCACCGCCGCCGAAACCGGAGCCGAAGCCGGAGATAGTGGCGGCCATGTTGTCCACGGCTCCGGGCAAAGCCTGCCACAAGCTAGCATAACCCAAAGCCAAACACTCGCCGAAGGGTGTGCAGAGATCCCAAAATCCCATGGAGCTCCTCCATCTGATCGCGGGTGAGCTGTGCATCCTGCAAGGTGGAGGCGGAAAGCTAAGTACATCTGCAGAGCAGAACGACAGAGCAACAACTGCAGCACTCCTCCAGGGGATCTGCATTGGCGGTTGAAAGGATCGTTTGCCGCAATTCCCGCAATGACTGGTTGGCCGCCCGGGTGGTCACATCCTGTGCAACCGAAGTCCGGGGAGGGGGATGGAAAACCACCTGTAACCTGGTATCGCCAACCTTGATGCCTTGGCCTGGACGCCTTGCAGAGCCTTAATTGTAGCCTTACCCTGCTCCCACCTTGGCAGATAGCATGGCCGTGGTCTTCTGCTTCACCGCCCGTCGCTCTGCCGCGGTCTTGGGGAGGAAATAATTGTTCACTTGGCGCCTTTCGAACGGCCGAGCAAACAGATGCCAGGTTCAGCACCCACACAAAAAGGATCAGGTGTGCACTAAGGCCAAGGGTCCTTCGCCACTTGTGCATATGAAGCATGCCTGGGCTCAGCGGGACAACACGCACACATACACGCGGGAGAAAAGCTTTGAGGAGCCGTCACGTTTGATTTGACAGCCGTGTCACCCAGCAACCGGCGCCGTGTCAGCACACCTCGCCAACGCCGCTGGATCATCAAGACCACGTCCTGCAGCTTCAAACCCTGGAGCAACCGGCCAACAACGTCGCATGCAAGTATGCCTTCAACACTTCTAATATCTTCTATTTGTCGGAAGTGGGTCCTTTCTCTTCTTGAAGTTGCGACGTGCTTCGATACCCTTCACCCAACCTGCCGCATCCACAAGCACACCGACAGTCACGGGCAGTTTGGCTTGCATGCATCCGGACCTTGCAACTGGCTAAGTGCCCAAAGAACACGAGGCCGAGCTCTACGCATGTGCTCCTGTTTAAGGCCGCAGAATCGCACCGATGCCAAACCAGAGACCAAATGGGGACTCCTGAAATGCAGGATCCAGGCGTTCTAAGAGAACCAGCAAATCCTCAGCTCCATGCACATTGGAGTGTTTTCTTTTGGCGGCGACTCCGCTGATTCGGCCTTTAGCTTGGCCCCACTGCCCCAGGCTAAGGAGTAAGCCATCGAGTCCATGAACAAGTGTAACCTGGAAGGGCAGAGAGCGAAAAACTCGTAATGTGGCCCATATGTCTCTGTGATGCCGGGAAACATCCGGTTGCCCTTGGCGTGGAGCATAGTGAAGCATTCCTTAAGGTGCCACAGAAAAATTCAAGGCAACGACGACATGTCTTACTCTGGTGGAAAACATGCTCGCACGAAAACATGCACCTGCAGCTTCAGCGTCTGTGCACATCAACTCCTGCGTTTGCTCGGAGAAGATCGTGGCGCGAACATTCTGGCATTGGTTGCACATAGGCACCACGGCCACCTTCCATCGAGAAGCATCGGAATGTGTTGCGGCGGGTCGACTTGTGCTAGACCGCTTCGGGCACCAACAACAAGCGCTTCATATTGCCTAGGATGTTGGGAAGACTGTCACCTTTCACGAACCATCGGGGCAATTGCTGACAGCTCTCCAGACGAGGGGAATCTGTGCACAAAAAGGTGCTACCGTTCATTTTGACATGCACACGGACCCACCGCCGCTCCGGGTAAGTGCAGGAGCCTTGGATGCCGTGTGCTGGCGTCGGTGGCCTTCGCAGCAGCATCGCCAGCTGGCACTATATGCACTAATGCCGTACATGAAAGCACATTACGGAAGGATCCTGGCAAGCGAAAGGTCTCGCCGAAAATTCTGACGTGCTCCTCCAAAACTCTGCTGCCGAGTGGCCGTTGAAGTGGCATTTCCAGAAGCATTGCACGCAATAATTGTCCAGGCAATAATCCTCGAATAAGAGATGCTTCTCGGCCGCTGTCCCATTAGATACAAGTTGCGCGTGATATATGGTTTCAAGCCGTTGTATCGACAGAGGCAACACTGCATGTTTTCTCTGGTGTGCGTGACAAGCGATTACAAACCTGTCTTTAAGGAGAATCGATCCCAGCTTGCTGCCTCAAACTTCATGAGATTCGCCCCTAGCAGAGCACTATGACAATCTTCACTCGCATCAACAACTCAAGGATGAATCTGACCTGTGCTAAAGCTATGTGCAACTGTGTCACGCATGCAAAGGCAGCTGGACGATCTTCACATTCCTGCAGCAGGCGTCGCTTTCCACAGCTTGTGCTCTGTTCATGGCCCGTTGAGATAACAAAGCACCTCTGGCATGCAAGTCTTGCGAACATCTTCGCCGGACAACAAGCTCTTTCCAAAATAATTTCCACTCTTGCAACCTGAAGGACTGGCCTCGCAGCGCTTCTGAGGCTCTATCACGTCACCATCCTGAGCACACCGTGGCCGACATGGGGCAGTGGCAGAATCACGTTCAACTTCACAGTTTCGGAACTTGATCCTGCGCACAATGCATGTCTGACCATGATGGCAACATGCGCAAACCTGCACACACGACCACTTTGATGGCTGGTGCAAGCATTCGCTTCCCTAAAATACTGAGATGGCCACTGACACGCTCACCAGCATGGACTTGTGCTGCAATCGGTTCCCGCGTCGATGCATGTCTTCGAAGCACTTGAAGCAGAAGTAGTCCTGAAATTCTGAAAGACGTACAAGCATTATGTCATGCAGCATCATGGCGTGCCCATTGACCACATTGCCGGCCTCGCAGTTGGCGCAGAACACCTGCGGCTTCTTCACAGCGCAGGTCGAGCACAAGCTGCCGCAAGCGGTGGTGAGGAAGGTGTGGTTCTTCCTGCATTGCTGCATGGCTTCAAATGCAAGTGTTCCTTCTTGACACCATACCGTTTTCGAAGACGAGCCCCACTTGATTGCAGCACAACCTCTTTTCTGCATAGACGTAAAGTGACATCGAATCCATGACCTGCTGGCAAGCCCTGCAGGGCAGGCACGTCGAGGAACCAGGCATCACACAGAGTTTCAGCAGGCTCTCGAGACGTGCAAACTTAAAAGTTGATATCTCTCTGCCTCTGCCCATGAAGCACCAGAGCCTGAGGCCCTTTTCACAGACTTTGTTGTCGAAGTTCGCAGTATAATGGCAGCGGTGTTGGGGACAGGCAGGGAGACATCATATCTTCTCCGACGCCACAGCTGTTCACTGAGCCGTTCACCGTCTCGAAGAAACACGCATTCAGGGCACAGGTCGCCGTTTCCATGTGATTGAGCGGGCCAGACAATTCATCTACGGCTTCACACTGGGGAATGAAGCCCAATGACCCCACGTGCGCTTATACTGGTCCCCGCTCGGGTTTCCAACCTCATTCACCATGGCATACACCCGTACCTCAGCTCACTTCTAAGAGCTGCAGCCGATCTACCAAAGCAATTTCTGTAGCAACTCCCCTTCCGTAAGATATGCGCAACAAACGTGCCGGAAAGCACTTGGCTCTTGCCAGCTCCAGACACCACAACAATTCCAACGAGGGGCCGTCTTCGGAGCTACATCCACGGTCAGCGTGGAGCCGAGCAGCCGCATCTCCTGACAGGGCTGCGCCTTCGCCTCGCAGAACCTCCCTGTGCCGTGCAAGCACCGTGCTCCGGTGGAGTGCTGGCACACGCAAATTCTTCCAGAAGAAGCTCCTCTCCGCTCAGCTGATCCTGGCACTGCTAGCATCTTCCCCCCTTGACGGACGACCTTTCGGTGCTGTGCATGCTGCTGTTCCGAGTACATGTGTCCTTTAATCCGAAAAGACTATGCTGCAGGAAGGTCGTCCTTGAACAGCGTGTGGCCCAGAATGGCCGGCACAGGCACCACTACCATCTCCTCACAAACCCGTGGGCTGCTCATACACATCTACGCAAAGGAGTCCGAGCGCTCCTTCACGACCTCTGAAGTCGGGTTTGCAAGGACGATCATTACGTCGCTGACCTGGAATCGGACGGATGAGACAGCCAGAGCCCATCGAGGCCACACGGCACTGCGTGCTTCAAGTGCAGATCCAGGGCATGTTGCCGCCCAGGCACGCGATCGGTGGTGCGAATGAATGCCATCAGCTTCGTGGTGGGCAAGTCCCGGTAATCGCCTTGGCTGCCACTCGGTTGCCCTAACAGGCAGGTGCTCTAAATTTGCCTTGCAGCTTTCATGCAGCCAAGCATCCTATTCTCAAGGCTCGGTTGCTCTTCCGAAGCTGAATCCTCAGCTTGTTTCCAGCTACCCGCCATATCTTGCTATGATTGCTGCCTGTGATCCGCAGCTCACTGGCTTGCACAGGAGACAAGTGTTTAGTTTAGATAAGGCAGGCTAGCATCAGCATCTTCGTATGCTGCAGCATCTCATTCTGGTCGTTGTTGCGCTCCCATGGCATTGGAGCTCGGTTGTGAGGGTCCTGCCCACCAGCACAATCTCCGATTAAGTCTTTACATTCTACACCCGCAGTCCTCGCCGCCTTCCAATCCCAGCTCATCGCCATAGTAGATCAAAGGGCATCCCGGCCAGGTAAATTGCAGGCACTGGGCAAACTTCCGCGCCTCTGACTGGACACTGTTACATGCCATCTACCATGATTAGAAGCATGAGCTCAGCCTGCAGATCGGGTAGCCTGTGAGCTAAGCGCGGCATGTCGTGATTGCTGACGACAATCCAGCATTTCAGCACCTGCACAGAGACTTGGCCGTCGGCTGGTCGGTTTTTACTCTCCACGGTTGCACAAGCCAAAGCATTGGCCTCGTCCATGCTGGAATCTGCAATCATCCTCGCAGAGAAGGAGTTCCAAGAGATCAATGCTAGCTGCTGGACATTTCAGAGAGTTACCAAACACGTTGCCCGAACTCACCTCGACAGGCTTTGTGCCGCAGACGGACCAGGCAAAACACCCTCCGCCAGCCCATAGACGAGCACACCCATGTGAAGGCTCATGACCTTTCTTCACGTGCAGGCTGCACACATGACACGCTCTCTCTCTCTCTCTCTCTCTCTCTCTCTGCATTATGCTGCATTCCTCCAGGTTCTACCGGCCAGCAGTCCAAGCCACTGCATCCATAGACTGTGTCCAATGGGGTGAATACCTCGGATCTCTTCTGCAACTGGGGCAATGCTGTGAGCTGCAGTATGATCACTGCGGATCGGAAAGTTGCTGCTGGCAAGGTTCGCCCAAACCTCTCCAATCACCAAGCTGTCCTTCTTAAGTCCGCAATTCTACCAGTGCTGAGCCCTTCGATAGCAAGAGCAGCCAGGACCGTACGAATTTGAGGCCCAGGAAAGAGCTGTCCTTCTTGTACTTGTGCGCTGCACGTGTGATGGAGGCCAATAGCTCCAAGCCTCTGCTCCGGCCAAACGTTTGCACAGCAATTGCTCATCTGTCCACTCAGCCGAATGGACAGGCCTATCTCCGAGGCAACATCCAGCCGCGCTCCATCAGCACCTGTTCCACGCATCCGGAGAACAGGCGCCAGCTCAGCTGTACAAGTGGGACTCCAAAACCCATGGCGCCTTTGGACAGCCAGGTGGCCAGGGCCGAATCTGGCGCATCCCACAGATGCTTCTGCAGATCCTGCACGGGGTTACAGGCTCCCTGACAGCTGGTGCTCTCCTCTGGACACCTGGACCGAAGCCTCTCTGTGTGAGCTTGAATGTGTGTTGACGTGTGTTGATGCGTGCGTGTGTGTCAGTGTCTTTCTGGGCAAGTGTGGCTCAATCACATCCTGAACATGCTGAACACAAGAAGCCCGCTGAATATGAGCCCAGCTGATATTGACTTTCGAGTCTTGTTTCCCAGCTGACAGAGCCGCACCTCACGGAAACCGTCCGAACTGAAGACTGAAAGAAGTGCGCAAGTCCCAGGATCCCGGAAGTTCCCCTCGACCAGATTGCTTAAATTTCTTATTGGCGATTGACACAAACATACATATCATCTGCATCCACACACCCTCACACACGCACACTTGCATATACCACGCTCGTACACCGTATGCACAATCTTCGCTGCAAGCAGGATCGTTGGAGGGTGTCTCCTACTTGTGGCTCCCTACGGGCAAGGTAGGCCTTGTTTTCCAGGGCAAACTCGACCAAAGCCGGCGCACAGCCCCACACCTGCACCAACTTCATTGCAAGGTCTTGGAGTTCTTCCGGATGGAGTTGTGCTGCAGCTCTTGGAGAAGGAGCTCTGCTTGATAAGAACAACGGGCAAGCTTCGCACATGGAAGGAAGCTCTGAAGTCGAAAAAGGGTACACCGACTACATGCCACGAGCCTTGTATCCGTGCGGCTTGTACTCGTCCCCCATGAAGAAATACTTCCTCTTTGGAGAGGATGCATCTGCAAGGGCATCCTGCAATACAACAGCTTACACGGCACACACATACACACTCACGCGGCTTGTGCTGTCTACCCTCCTGCACAAGCTGACATCGCTTGCCGCAGTGGTTGAACACGAAGTCGAGCACCAACTTCATGCCTTCAGAGCAAAAGGCGCACATTCACGTGTCCATCAGGTTGCAATAGATGCACACAAGGACAGACAGAAGGCCTTTGTCATGGACTTTGTCGGAAAGCGTCTTGAAATCGGCATCCGTCCCATACTGCGAATCCAACTGTTTGTAGTCGATGGTGTCGTACTTATGGTTGGAATAGCTTTTGGTAATCGGCTGCAGGTACAGCACATCGATTCCTGCGCCGGTGACACACCGGCACAGCCCATGAGGCTCAGGGGTCCGGTCCCGCCTAAGCCGTCGATGTAGTCGAGCTTGGAGGTGAGGCTCGGCAGGTCCCCACCCCAGAAAGCCAGCTCGTTGCCTCAAGGCGCTTGCTTCCATTCAGTCCGGACTCCGGACGGAGGCCATGTGCTGCACCAGTAGCTGTAATATCCAGCCGATTCCACAAGCTGTCCTCCCTTCGGCAGCTCCTTCCAGCCGTGGAAAGTGGCTTCCTCAAGATGCTTCGAGTCGACTTGGCAAGAGAGGCGAGACTTGCAGGCCAGTCTACATTTTAGCTTAGCTTTTTCGAAGCCGTGCTGTCCAGCACAGAAACCAGCTGGAGTCACCTACCAGTCGAGCCTTTCGATCATCGCCGAGGCCGCGACATCTGGGTACAGCTTCTTCTTCGCCTCGAAGTCATCGGGTGGTGCGAAGCGGTCCACGAAGAGCTGGTACACAATGGCTCCGATTCGCCAGTCCTTGTCCCGTCTCCTCCTCAGCTTTGCACCGTGCCGGGAGCTCGTCTTCTGCGCCCCTTGCCAAGCCACATGTTTTTGAGAACTGCCCGCGTTCTGGGCAGACGCGTGCTCGTCCGCATCATGGACGGGTCCTTTTCGCAGGCCAGATGAACCACACACTGGGAGATGCTTCACAACGTAGACACTAACTTCGTGCCTCTGCGACGGTGTCCTTGGCACCACGCAAAGCTTTGGCCTGTCATCATGTTGTTCCAAGTCTTAACAACATGTCCTGCTCCGTCCCACCTTAGCCTTTGGCTTTGCCTCCGGCTGCACCTCTGGCAGAGGATCTCAAAACCCTCGACCCTTTTTTGCCGATTTTTTCCTTCTATTGAATCCCGAATTGCGTGCGACTGCGCCGCCTGCGCCTTCGGAGCGGCCTTGACCTCAGCTGCGCACCCCGCCTCTGCCCCACGAAAGGAGCGCCCGTCAAAGCACAGCGGCCTTGGCCTTTCCCGGCTTCTCAGCTTTGGCCTGCACACAGGCAGTCCACATGCAGCGTGTCGGGCGCATTTGGATTCAGGATTGACCTGCCTTCGGCGGAGGTGTGGCCTTTGTTTTAGCAGCCTGCAAATCAAGTGCCAACAGCAGTGCCGCGTCTCCGTGAAATCGACGAGTCAGGCCTTGGTTTCCTTCGTCTCTTTCGCAGGCTTGCACACCTCCGGTGCAAGAGCTCGCCGGGCAAAGAGGTATCAGCAGGAAAGCAGGCAAGCGATGGCAAGCGCACCTGGACGATGCCTGCATTATCGTTGTTGAAAGAACCCGACTCCACTCGAGACATCTTGAATTGCAGAATAACATCCTGCTTGCATGTTGGTGTCGTTTCAACACCAGAAGTTCTGCTTCTGACCACGCCCGCATGCTGAGAAACGCTGCTTGTCGAAGACGACTTCGGTGCACTCTCCATCGAAGCTAGAAAAGCGAGGATCTCAGTGAACATCCGAGGCCGATTGAAAGCCCTGCTAGCCCTGCACACAGTTGATATCAGCAGCCCCCCTCCCTGGACATGTTCCACTGTGCCAGCAAATACTAACAAGAAGCACGAGGCTGTCATGGAAGATTGCTCCATGCCTGGTCCCAGTAACTCTGCACCTCTTTCTTGGTGTAGCCCTCTGCCTGACACAGATACCCCCCCAGAATCTTGCCCATGCAATCGCATGCCCTGCCTTGTAGTGGGCTAGCACCTCGTCATACCTTGCAGCATTGCGAACTCTTTCCCCGAACCTGAAAAACACGCGTTCAGACCTCACTCCGCCGAGGGACGTGTACGCATTGCCGTCGTCTGGATCCACGCGGCGTTCCGGCATGATCGCGCATCCAAGCCGAAATCCAAGTTCGAGCCGAACTGCGAAGGCGAGTCGAGGCGCCGTCATGGCTCATCACATGCCAGCTGCGAGATTCTGGCTGGAAAGCAACCCCACTCACCCCACTCACCTCCAACACACAGGGATCTTTAAGAGCTTACTCCAGAAAATTCGAGGAGGCTCCTGGGACCCAGCGCATTCTTGTGCAGGGCATCCGCGCAAGATTGGCAGAAGGACATGAGGCACCTCGGCACAGGACAAAGGGCCGCAGGGCTCGAAACTGACCAAACCGCACAAACGAAGAGTGTGCAAAGCCATTAGGCCGAATGGCTGGTTGCACTTCAGCGTGGATTGCATCACCCCGCAGGATTGACAAGGAATCTGAAGGTTGCGGAACCTCAGAACAACTACAGATCTCAGCGTCTCGAAGCCACGACTAAGCGATTAGTGACTTGCAGCAACACTGAGTCCTGCACTGTTTGTTGAAGAGCATGTCCGGCTGTGAGAAAAGGAGACCATTCACAGACCTGTCGAAAGCTCAGGGCTGCGACACAGGTAGCTGGACGGCGAGGTCAGTTGCCGAGTAAGGCACGGCTTTGTCCGCAGGCACAAGAGGTCTAGCCGCTGGCGCTCCAAGACTTTCAGATACCTGAAGGATGGCGTTCTGTCTGGCCTAGCATAGGGTGCCGCTTTGACACTGCTTGCGCCTCTGTGTCAAGGGGTGCTCGATGGTGTAATAATCATTGAGCAAATCCTTCGTTTTGCTTTGAAAAGCGCATAGAATTTCATGAGCACAGACGAGCTCAAATTACTTCCAGGCCAGGAAGCGTGAAAGTAACACACACCGGCCTGCAATTGAAGGCCACGGCGCGTGTCGTTTTGCACACATCCCAACCCTGTGATTGCCCATCCTCTACACAATGAGTACACACTGTGCAATCAGCAACTTTCGTGCACCTTGCTAACTTTCATCTCGGCTTGAGGTGGCATAGGAGCAGCAAGCATCTCCTCGGAAAAGGGCAACGGCCGTGGAAATGCATGTAGATCAACATGTCCACATGCACCCTTGCTTCAAGCTGTGTTTTGAGGAAGTCTCCCGCGCCACCCAGGAAAGTTCTGGCTCCAACTGCAGGTTGATGCCCAAATAGGCCACATACCTTACACGAGCCCAGATAGCATGCAGCCATGCTGAAAACCCACGAAGTTTGCCTGTCTTTTCTTGTGCCGGAGGGCTCCATTGCGGTCAACTGATCTTGCCCTGGTGGGATCTGCAGGGCCCGGCAGCTTTTCGTTTCCTGCCCCGGGCTTTGATCGGCAGGGAGCAGTCACGAGGACAGTGGCTACGGCTAGGGGCCTTGAGGAACTCATCGGTTGCCTCATCCAATCGGGTGCCGATGCCTCGGCGTCGCTATGCAGGCCGTCAGGGAGTCAGGTACAGTGCCTCACCTGAGATTGACTCCCTCGTACTCTCCGCTCCTCCGGGGCCCGCACGCTCCGCCTCGGCCCCAAAGACCGGTCGCTTGGCGTCCTCCATGGCCTCACGTCCACAGCAGAGTGCAAAAGGGCACTGCAGGATGATGGTGGCTGCAAAGGGCTCCCGCCTTTGGGGCCTTTGGCTCGCCGCCCTTGAAATGAGCCCAGCAACGGCAGCGCCCGGTACACGTGCAGGCTGGACAAGCACCCGTGGAGTGCCACGGGACCACGCGGCCACAAGGCAAACATACACACTGTTACCAACGAGCAGGCTACGTTCGCAACGGCTTGACTGCTGCCTTGACATGTCAAAATCGAAAGGTGCCTCGTCGTTGGCCAGCAAGCATCAGTCAGCATCAGTGTTTTGGCTGGTCATGCATCATGCTTCGACTCATCCAGCGTGGTTTCGATCTCTCACACAAGACTTTCGAATGTGTCCACACATACTGTGGGAACGACGGCTGCTGCTCTAACTCCAGTGTCTGCACCCTTTGAGGTACGACTGCGTATTGACTCTGAGCCATAACCTCTCATCCGACATACTGTGAATCTCCAGTTTAAGTCAAAGTCTGCACACAAGCCCTTGCATCAAACATGCAGCGACATGGCGAATGGGAGCTTTAGAAGACTTCTGACGATGCACTGACAACCGACTGCTGCTGTCAGCAGCAAGACTGACAGGCTTATTGCATGCGGCAATGGGAGAACACGTGCTGACCAACACAAACTCGAGAGGGGAAGCCGTGCCGTCCATCTACCAAGCACAGCCAGCTTGGCAAGATGGCCTAGCTTCGGAAGAGAACCATGAATAACCTTTGCCAAACCTTTCGCCTTCTATGCTGCGTCATCCCCTCCGCAAAGCCCCAAACAGGCACAGAAGGGCGGTGGGACCAACGAGCAACGAACTGGTCCATGTCCAGATCCTCCTGATTAGCGGCTCTGGCAATAAAGAAAGACAACTGTCGCTTGTCACGAACAACATGGTGCCACCAGACGCTGGAAACTCGCATTCATAAGTCACGGCCCGGGCGTAGCCATGTTTGAGCAGGATGCTCTTCGCGAAATTGTGCACCAGAGCATCTACACCTAAGGCACTTCAACGAGCATCGCCGTATGCACGCAGGGTCTTTGTGCGACAACTGTTGATAGGTGCATGGCACTGTACAGTAGGCGGTGCTTCAAAATTGGTTATCACGACCTTGGAGTGTCACTGCATTTCCGGCGGAACGATCCTCGACACGTGGCTCCGCTGGCCTTCTGGACTTTCGCCGGAAGGCCCACGAGGTATCTGCGGGTGTTTTCCTCAAACCTCAAGTGGGTCGCAGGCCGAAGATGTGAGCAAAAGCCACAAGCTCATCACTCCATTGCCAAGTCAGCTTGGAATGCTCGAGGCTTGTGGGCCGCGGGGAGGGGCAGGGCCCCAACGCTCTGCTCTCCGAGGCCAAAGCCCCCAATGGTCACAGAACTCCCGAAGCTCGCGGAGCGGCTGAAGCTCCTTCGGATCACCTGTGGTGACGGGCTCACAACAGGTTGTCGTCGTGCAGCAGTTGTAGTTGTAATTGTGCTTGGGGTCCGCTGCAGCAGCAGCAGCAGCAGCAGCAGCAGCAGCAACAGCAGCAATCGCCGCCACCACCGCAACTGGAACTGACGCACCTCATGCTGTCACAGCTTCTCCTGCTCCTGCTGTCCACCACCACCACCACCACCACCACCACTACCACTGCCACCAGCACCAGCACCAGCACTGCAATCTCTGAGTTACTTGTGAATGATGTAGGTTGTGACAGTCGTCGGCGTTGTCGTCGTGCAGCAGTTGTAGTTGTAATTGTGCTTGGCGTCCGCTGCAGCAGCACCAGCAGCAGCAGCAGCAGCAGCAACAGCAGCAATCGCCGCCACCACCGCAACTGGAACTGACGCACCTCATGCTGTCGCAGCTTCTCCTGCTCCTGCTGTCTACCACCACCACCACCACCACCACCACCACTACCACTGCCACCAGCACCAGCACCAGCACTGCAATCTCTGAGTTACTTGTGAATGATGTAGGTTGTGACAGTCGTCGGCGTTGTCGTCGTGCAGCAGTTGTAGTTGTAATTGTGCTTGGGGTCCGCTGCAGCAGCAGCAGCAGCAGCAGCAGCAGCAGCAGCAACAGCAGCAATCGCCGCCACCACCGCAACTGGAACTGACGGTCGTCGGCGTTGTCGTCGTGCAGCAGTTGTAGTTGTAATTGTGCTTGGCGTCCGCTGCAGCAGCACCAGCAGCAGCAGCAGCAGCAGCAACAGCAGCAATCGCCGCCACCACCGCAACTGGAACTGACGCACCTCATGCTGTCGCAGCTTCTCCTGCTCCTGCTGTCTACCACCACCACCACCACCACCACCACCACTACCACTGCCACCAGCACCAGCACCAGCACTGCAATCTCTGAGTTACTTGTGAATGATGTAGGTTGTGACAGTCGTCGGCGTTGTCGTCGTGCAGCAGTTGTAGTTGCAATTGTACTTGGTGTCCGCTGCAGCAGCAGCAGCAGCAACAGCAGCAATCGCCGCCACCACCGCAACTGGAACTGACGCACCTCATGCTGTCGCAGCTTCTCCTGCTCCTGCTGTCCACCACCACCACCACCACCACCACCACCACTGCCACCAGCACCAGCACCAGCCCGACGACGACGACGAGGACGAGGACGAGGACGAGGACGAGGACGACGACTACGACGACGACGACGACGACGATTTTTCAATTGAACGCTGCGCGAGCGTGCTCTGCGCTTTGCGGGCGCCTTTGGTCTCGTGCACTCGTGAAACTGCTTCTAGCATGCATCGCTCAGATCTCTCTAATCAGCTCGAACTTGACAGACTACTGCTACAAAAGCTTCCTCCTCCGACACCTTGGTGTGAACAGACGCGTCCATCTGTGCACCTGTCTCAACAATTAGGCCGTACCTCGGACGAAGCCGACACCTGGAGTATCCGTCTCGTGGCGTCCCACACGGATTACTCATGTTGAAGACAGAAGGCCGTAAGGGTCATGTGCTCATGACCACATGTACCTGAAAACAACTCCGGTGGAGTGAGGCGTTGGGCAGCTTGGACGTGGCAACTCGCTGAAGAGCGAAGTGCTGTTTTAAGCGAGGTAAGCACGCGGTTCACAGGCTTCCGAAGAGATTTGCTAAGCGTCGGAAGAGTGCCGAATTCCCTGAGTCTGTGACATAAGGGATCAAAGAGTCTGTGACATATTCCTGCCCTCACTGGTCATGACCTTTTGGCCACTGCTGAGAGTAACTGTGCCAGGACCACTGCTGCCACCAGTCCCAGTCGTCATCTTGAGATGAGCGTGCCTGTCTGGCCCACTGGGTCGAGGAAGATGAGGAGGGGCCGTCGCGCTGTCGCTTGCCTTCTGTGTCAGCTGCCTGCATCTGTGGGCGCTTGTTGGGGGCAGCAGCAGCCAGTTTGGCCATGCGCTTGTCCTCCTCGTGCCCCTTGTCGTGCTGGATCCGCATCTTCATGATGGAGTAGGCATTTTTGTCGGGTTTGACCCTAAAGACACGAGCTGGGAGTCCGGCTGATTTGGCCGTCTCATTGTAGACTGCCACGATGGTGGTGGCGATCATGTTGAACTCGACCCACGAGGGGAAGTGCTGCTGAAAGGCCTTTTCGTCCCACATCTTGTTGAAGCAGGCATGGATAAGGCCATGCACCTTTGTGGGGGCATCCAGCTCGCGATAGGCGTCTCCCGCGCCTGTGGCTATAGTGACCTTCCCATCGCTGGTGAGGACCCGCCTCACCGACATGGCGGTGTCCCATGTGAGGCCTGTTTGCGTCCTTACCGACTTGATGGCAGAGAACAGCGGGGGAACTTCGCGGAGTGCTTCCATCCTGGTAGACCAAAGGGTCTGTTGCTCATGGTTGGTGAGGCCGCCAAGAATGACCGGAGCCACCAGGATGTTGATGGAAGCCAAGGCCCGAATCCAGTCCTGGTGGGACTGGGAGCTCAGCAGCTGAGCCAGCTCCTGCCGCGTGTAACGTACTGTCTGTTGTGGAGCCGGCTGTGGGACATAGCCGACGAGTTCCGCATTGGATTCCGGAGGCTCATATGCTGACGGGGGGCGGGAAGAAGGAGGAGGGGGCGTGTGGGAACGCGGAGCGGCCTGGGTGGCAGGGGCTGGAGGAGAAACGGACTTGGGAGGGTGCGGAGGGATCGGGGAAACAGGGATCGCCGGAGGGGGAGCTGGAGCTGCCGAGGAGGAAATTGGAGGCTGAGGGCAAGGGATGGGCACCGTTGGCGGGGCCTTAGCCGGAAGCGCTGGGGCCGCCTTCGGTGTTTCTGCTTGGCTTGCTTTGAAAGCTGCCTTTTCAGCTGCTGAGGAAGTGAAAGGGCACGGGGGAGAGGGCGGCAGCTCAAAGCCGGCTGCTTTGTCTGTACCTCTGGTCCTGGTACTGCTGGGGGGGAGAGGAATCTCCTGTGGGAGCTTTGGGGGAGGGGGAGGAAGAGGTGTCTCGGATGCCGGCATGGCGCTGGGTGTGGGGTTATGCTTCTGCTTTGTGGTTTTTGAGGCCGTGACTAGTACTGAATTGCACCTGCCTGTTGTGCTTCCGGCAGTGCAAACAGCATAGCCACATGTCTCCTGAAACTTCCACTTGCCCCAATCCGCGAGGGATGAGCTCCAGCACATCCTGCTCTGTAAGGTCTTGGTTATAGTGGTGGGTCTCACGGACCGTGGCCATGATCTCTGCAAAGGAGTTGTGCTGGATGCTATCGGCTACATAAGTTTCAATATCCTCCTGAGTGGGAGGAGGAGGAGCCGATGTGGCGGTTGCCGTGGTCTGTGACCTAAGTGGCTGTGGTGAGCTGTGCTCTTCGGGTCTATCAGACTGGATTTCCAGGGAGATGTCGGGGAGCTGGCTCTGCAGCATGCGATCGGTTCGTTCTTTGGTGGTGGGGTCTCCCTGAAATCCCTTCAGCCACTTCCAGCACCTGGTGTAGGCGACTGTCGTGTTGTTGGTAGTCACGAAGTAGTGGCCATCATTGTCGTACTTTTTGTTCTTCACTCGCTTGTCCCAGCGCTCCAAGAACAGGTAGATGGGGCCAAATTTGGTGGAAACATTCCATCCCGCTTGAGGGGAGTGTCCAAGGTCTCGACCCAAGATCTGCCAGAGAAATTTGCAGAAGGTCATGTATTCCAAGTTCGCCTTCGCTGTCATAACCTGACGGCTGAAGGCGTGCTGTATGGCTTCCCTCATCAAAGGGTGTCTGGGCTTGCCATAGATGATGCCTTGAAAGATGTGATCTCCTTTGACTCCAATGGCCATGACCATGAACTCATTTGGGAGTTGGCCAGGTGGGGAGGGTCTGTGACCCACTTCACCTGCCTTCGTTGAGTGAGCTGTGCTCCAATCTGCTGCTAGAAGCTTGAGTACCTGTTCCCAGGGTACCACAAAGCCACATTTGATATCAACATAGAGGCCGCCGTGCTGGTAGTGGTAGACGTAGCGGAACACGTCTGCTCTATGAGCTGGCTGACTGAGGCGATCCAGCAGATTGGAGCCGTACTTGCCGGCGAGTTGCCGCAGGGTAGCCCGAAGGACACCATCATCACAGAATTTTCGGGTGAAGCCGGCAAACATTTTGGCCGCAACTTGGGCTGGCTCCGGTTTGTCGTCGTGGACGTAGGTCTGGAAGAGGAGGGCCGGGACGGGGGTGGCCTCCCATTCTGGGAGATGCGTGAAGCGCATCCCCCAGGGGCCATGTCCGTACTGCATGGCTACCTCCGAAAGATCTCGGACAGTTCGGCATTGTGACAGAGCCTGTGCAGCAAGCATTTCGACATGCATGTCCTGCTGGCGGGCATTCCAGCCAGCAACCACGAGGACAGGCAGTCCTGGGGTGTTGCGCATTTCCTCAATGGCTCTTGTGACAAGTGCCGGGATGACGATGTCCGCGACATCAGGGCGGAAGTGGAGATTCTTGGAGTTGTAGAGCCATTCTACCCCTCCTACACCAGGCATCTGTGCCAAATCCATGATTTCCTGATTGGGCAGGTTCTTGTCCGCAAATCCATATTGGACCCTGCCGTCTATCAGGTAGTCATAATTGATTTGCTTCTCCGGGCGCAGGCTTCTTGACAGCGGAATGAAGCGAACGTTGATTTGTCCGTCAAGGTGGCTCTCCAAAATGGAGGCCACCGGCTGACTCTGAACTGCCGCCTTGAATTTGTGCGGCCCGAAGAGGCCAAATTGCCAGTGGAGAAGCTCCATGATGGAGGGGACGCTGCCGGCAGAGATGTTGAGGGCGGCGCCGGGACAACTTAAGACCTGTCCCGTCAGCAGTGGAAACACTCCGTACGTGTGTCCCCGCAGCATGTGCTGCAAAGTGCTGTCACTGAGCACCAGGAAGGGTCCCAAACTGGGAGGGTTGTCCATGGTCTCAGCTTTAGCTGATGGGCCAGAGTCTGTGACACGCGGCCAGGAGGTGAGCTGTGCTCTTCGCGGAGTCGCAGTTTGTTCCGAAGTTTTAGCTTCTGCAAGGCATGACTTTAGTGCAAGCTGCGGTACTTCTGCTGTTGCTTACTGTATCGACAGTTCGAACTGACAGCTGCGGTATGCATGCACAGCATTGCAGAGTCTTATGACCAAGCACAAAGCTCAGGCAACGCAGGACAACTGGAAACAAAGAACATCAGCAGAGGGCACGCGAGCAGGGACTGCTGGTGCCATGTGGTAGCTGAGACCTCGGATCGCAGGCTAGAGCAAACGAGGATGCAGCAGTAGCTGGGTTCTGGCATGCTGCAAGGTCAATTTCTCTGGGCAGATGGGCAACACATCTCATACTGTGACTAGCTGGGTGGCTGTGCCACACCTGATCGGAGGCTGTGCCACATTCCTTACATGAGTCAGTGACCTCCCTGTGGCTCACAAGTGCTCAGAAAAGACTGTAGTAGTGGTCATAGAGAACACTGGATACCTCTTCGTCTCTGCTGATGGTTGCCGTTGGCCCAGCGGGATTGAGGGGGTTCCGGAACTTCTGCACCACAACCTGCTTGCTGTGCTGAATGTGGATGGTGAGCTCTTCGGACGCGAGGTGCCACTGGGGCGTGTCAAAAGACTGGACCATGACACGTAGGTCGAGAAACATAGCTGCCCTGGCCGTGCGGTGTGGACTTACAAAGAGCTTATGCTGAACCAGGGAGAGCACTGCTGCGCACCAGGATCTGCTAACCGACGCCATTGAAATGGCCGTCAGCAAGTCTGGTTGCGGTATCGCCAGTCTGACATGGACGCCCTGCTGGTCGTAGTCCGTGTCTACGTACCGTTGCACGAAGACAGCTAGGCCTTCATGTAAGCGGCGGAAGGCCCAGAGGCGTGCTTGCTCATGGATCTCGTCCCTGAGCCGCAGTATGGGAACGAGAGTGCTGGGGGGTCTATATGCAGCGATTTCAGTTTCCAGCATGTCCCTGTCCAAACCGTAGTCCGAGTAGAAGTCCACAACGACCACTTCGGGGATGATGAAGGAAAGCGCGGCGACATGAAAGGATGACATCCACTATGGTTGGCAGGGCAGCTGAGAGCAAACCGAGAAATGACTGCAGAGAATCCTACTTTTAGCACGAACCAGTGAGCTGCAACGCTGAGCCGCAACGCTGAAGGATTTGCCTTTTTAAGAGTAGAAAAGCCCGGCGCGTCGTATGGTCTGTGACCAAATGGCTGGAGGCTGTGCCATCTGACCTAAAGAGGGCGACGCAAGACTGAGGTCGGAATGAAATGCACCTGCTCATAGTGGACGCTGATGGCCTCCCTCGAGGGGGTACCAGCTTGATCCGGCAGAACTTCAATGAACACTCCTGCTCCTTGCTTTCGCAGATGGATGTAGGCTCTCCACACCCCAATCCAGGGTTTGCCGTCTATGAGTCGAGCGATTTCGGAGTACCACGCACGGCAGACCGCCGCAAGCGGTATAGCCTGTAGCAGATTGAGATTGACAATGCCGAGCTGAGCATGCACTCCATTGTGGTCGATCCTGAGTGTGTCGCCGATAATGGAGTACTGCGAGAAGGGGCCCGTACGAGCCCAACGTAGAAGTAGATCCCGTAGACGATCACGCGTGGCACGAGCTTCATCATGAAGCAGGTCCAGATCGTTCCAGTAGGAGGCGGGGTAGGGCGAAGCGTCGTAAGTGTCAAGAGTGAGTACCCCTGGGAGTAGGTGTTTCATAGCGTGGCGCAGGGAGAGCTCATCCATGGCAGTTAGGAGACTCTTAGAGCCAGCTGACAGAAACTGGCAGGCGGCAGAGGGCGTGCCGAGAAGTAACTCAACTCAAAGTGCACGCCCTACGAACTCCTACTGGTACGGAGGATGCCCAGTTTTTCAAGCCGTGAGCACTGTTGCTGTCTTCAAAAAGTTAGACTCCTTTATGGCACATTTAGTCCTGTTGCTCGGTCTCATTCTGCAGGTCATCATAGCTGTCAAAGAGGAGCGCATGCCAGGCGTTGAAGCCCGAGGCGCGGTAGGCAGCGGCGGGAGCTGTGCGAGCTAGAGGTGAAGTGAGGGTCTCGACCGGCAATCTGAACGCCATCGAGACCGGGAGGCAGAAAATGTCCCGGCCTTCACGAATCGACACTGAGCCTGACTTGCGCAAGCGTGACATCGCCACCAGAAGTTCCACTGTATTGATGCGGGCTTGACCAGATATCATGGCTGATATGAGGTCGTGCCAGACTCGATTGACAGTGGCAAGTCGTCGAACTTGTTTTAGACGCGGCTGCGTGACCTCGTAGATAAGATGCATGCCCGTCGGGTCCAGTGTGTCTGGCGCAGGTGGGGGGATGTAGGTGATGGAGAGGGCCGGCCAGTGGTTAAAGCACTCTTGAAGAAGTTTCAGGAGGCCCGTTCTGGCTGCTGTCAGGCTATCCCTACGAAACGAATCTTCGGTGGGGGTGAGGCCTGGTCCTGTGAGGCTGGACTGGCGACTCGAGCCATCGATGGCTGTTCTGTCCAGGTCCGTCAGCTGCAAGTAGAATTCGAGGCTTAGAAGCATCGGCGTCAGGAAGTGAAAGATTCGCTGGACGAAGGCGTCCTCCATCATCGCAGGCTGGCGAATGTAGGGCAGAGCGGAACTTTAGAGCCTAGAAGGACTGAAGAAATTGCAGTGACGTAGTTGCAGCGGTGCAGAAAGCACATGTACTGTAGGTCCTGCTTTAACCTCAACCGACGAGCAGAGATGGTCAGAGACTGTGTCTCAGCTCAGGAGGCTGTGCCATTCGAACTAATCATCTGCAGTGCCTCGCGGAAGGCGAAAACCCAACTCTGTCAGGCGCTGTTGCAGCGTTGGTGAGAAACGAGAGACTCCTCTTACCGTGTAGGCCGCCAAAACGACTCGAGTATAGGTTTCCCATGGTAGAGTTGCATGCCACAGCGCATCCGCCCGGAAGAGGAGGCTGAGACCGCGTAGGTCAAAGCAGCTTCCCCGGATCATCCCCTGCTGGTGCGGGATCTCCTGGTAGTCGCAGCCGTCAGGGTCTTCGATCCATATGCCGCCCTGGTCGAAAATCGAAATCGGGATGAGCAAAGTGCCCAATGCAGCATTACGAGCATCTTTGTGCGGTGGGGAGTGCACATCTACCAAGACCTCAAGCGAAGTCCACTGGTGTTCTGGATGGCATGAGAACACGAATGCGTTGAGGAGTCGAGTGACGTTGGGATGGGAAACCGTCTCCTTAAGCAGGCCAGGAAGAACTCGGCAGAAGGCCCCAACCCGAAAGCGCTGGCCGCATGAAGAGCCGGCCGCTCTGGGAGCGTACTCCCATCTGTCGTGGGCCTCGAAAGGTAGGTGCTGCAGAACCTGACGGACCGATGACCAGATGGAGAGACAGCGAGAAGTGATACAGCTGCTGGCTATCTGCTCTGCCTTGGGCACCTTGTGTAATAGTCCTCCGTGTGGGATGGGATTGACCAAGCAGCCTTCCTCTGCCTCGGAGCAGGTCATGGTAGTCATGGAGTCTAGATATTTCTCGAATTGCTGCCACTGTAGGGGTGGGAGAGCTTTGTGTGCCCATGCCGTGATGTCATTGGAGGGCCATGTTCCCGCTGCCGGCGGCAGGGACACTTGGGCCTCCTCGCAGTACAACTTCAGCGCCGAAAGAGTGAGGTAGTCCTCCATGTAGTCTGCGAAGATCACAGCGGGAAAGGAGATGGCCCGGATTGGGCCGTCATCTTCGCCAGCCATGTGCGCTCGCGCAAGTGGGAGGCCAGTAACCGATACTAAGCCGAGCTCAAGCGAACGGCAGCTGGAATGTGCAGACAACTGCGCTCAAGACATATGCTCAGGTTTTTCTCGGGCTAAGGCCAGTGCTGTAGGCATTGGGACGGAGTCTGTGACTCAGGTAGTTTTGGACTGTGTCCTATTCCGCGACAAAATGGTTACAGTAGCCGCGTGGCGGAGGCTGCTGCAGCTCAGTAGCCGGTGTCGAGGGCGCTGGCTCGTTCGAGCTGGCAGCCGGGGGAGGTGGTGGAGGCGGAGAATGCTCGGAGGGGATTCTCCAGCATGAGGTAGCCATCCTGGTTGCTGTACTTTTGGTACGGCAGTACCTCTGTGTACATAGTCCGGATGTGGCTGCCCATGGTCCGGAGCCTGCAAGCTAGGAAGAACCGAGCGTAAGCGGCAGATTCCTCCCAGCTTCCGGAGTCAAGAGAGGCCCGTGTGGGATCTTCTGGCCCAAAGAGCCCGGATGCATTGGATTTTTGCTGCCTGGAGTAGGAGAAAACGGCGGCGGCCAGACGAACATTGCCGGTTTCATCGTACAGGCCGGCCTGCACTGTGATCGAGGGATCGATGGCAGTCTCGTACCAGCTTCCTCCGGGAAAGGCAGATTCTGGCCATTTGGGTGGAGTGAGGCCAGCGAGGTTCTCCCATTCTGCCAGCTCGACGCGCAGGTGTTTGGGGAGTTTCGGGGGCATCGGGAAGCCCGACGCAGTGTTGCGCCAGCACTTGTTGCCCATGACTTCGGCGGAGATCGTCTTGCTGAGCCTGTAGTAGTCGCCTCTGACGGTCCTGGTGGGTCGCTCCATGAGCTCGTGAGGAGGACGATGAAGCACTCCTCCCTGGCCGAGGGCGCCGTAGCCCAAGCTGAGAGGATAAACACTTTCCCCCGCCGTTCCTCCAAAATCGATCAAGACATAGGTGGGGGGGTCATAGCGAACCATGATGTTGCCCATGTGGATGTCCGCGTGGACCAATTGGCTGGAATGCACTGCATTGAGGGCAGACCGGATGTCAGCAACGAGATTGACGACATGGTCCGTTGTCATGGAGGGGATATGGGCAGGGTACAATCGTGGCAGTAACAGCGTTGGGCCTTGCTGCCAGAAGGCCTCGATGATGGTATTGATCGGCGGGAAGCGCGATAATCTGCTAAACTCTCTTCTGGCCATGTACTCTTCCTGCGGCCGCGTGACTTTCTTGAGCACAAAGTTTGCAGCACTGGAATTGAAGACCGCGCTGGCGTATCCCTTTGCGATTTTCACGCCTAGGAGCTCTGGTGAGATGGCGGCAGTCACTTGGGGGTCAACCGGTCGTCGAAGTCCAGGCATGTGGCTCCGACCAAGAGCCTCATGCACTCCATCAGGATAGGGAGCACGATCCATCCCAGCGTGAGTGGGAGATATCGTCTGTGACGAATCCGTGCTGCACTGTGTGCTACCTGCCACTGGTAGCTTGAGCCCTGTGACCTAGTTGCAAAGCAGCTGAGGGCGAATGCAGGAAAACGCATGGCAATGAGTTTTGCTCGCTGGTAGCTGGCTCCACCGGCAGTGCCTAGTTCTCTGAAGATGCTTACTTAGCGTCCTGTTCCGAAGCCGCGTCAGTTCGTCGTTGTTTAGGAGCTGGCGGTGTTGGAGGACGGGCCTTGCCAGAGGGCAGAGTGCATCGTTCAGCAGGCTGAGAACTGGTAGAAGACGCCGAGCCAGGGTCTGTGTATAGTTGCGAGGCCTTGCGCTTGAGAATCTCGTCCAGCTGATGTACCAGATTCAGAAAGTGTGGGACTTGGTCAGGGCCCGGTAGGTCCGCAAACCGTGTGAGATCCATAGTGCTAGAGGCTCGAGCCAGGCTGGCGCGCTCAGGAAGTTGAGTAGATCGGTATGAATTTCTCTCGAAGGGCCCCCTGCGTTTTGATGCGCAGCTGGAACTTTGTTGAAAGAATCAGCATATCAATGCTAGGCACCCTGTACGAAAGTCAAGTGTGCAAGACTGACCAGAACATCAGCTGTGCTGAGGGAGTTAGTGCACTGTGTGCTTCAACTAGGCCAAACTCAGGGACGGCCTCGAGCTTTGCGAGCCAGTCCTCCCGGCGCCTTTCGTCCCAGGCGTTCAAAGCCGTCGTGGGAGTCAAAGAGGGAGGCGAGAAGGGAGAGGTATGGCAGGAGGTCTGAGTAGATAGCCACCCTGAAATCAAGGATAACGTGCGTCTTGAGCTTGTTTGGCTTAGCTGAGCAGTGCACTATGTCCTGTGCCAGCTTGGTCTTGTCTGTGGTGATGTTGATCATGGAGTCAACCACCTTCAGAAGCTTGCCGTACTCCGTCTTGTCCACGTGTTCTGGAGGGTTGCCCTTGGTCAGTTCGTGAAGAAGAACTAGGGAGACCGCATTAGAGCATGATCCCTCGGGGTGAGGTTCTCCTTGGCGCAGCTTCTTCAAACCTCCCTGCCAGGATTTCACGGACGCAACTAAGGCCTTCGAGAGTTGATGGTCTTGAGGAAGTTTGTACACCAATGACAGCTGGTGTTGCAGCAGGCTCATTTGGTCGTCGTGCACAAGGAATGCTTTGGTAAGCTCTTCCGGGCTCAGCGCCTGGATGGCACCTGATTGTGCTCGAGGCTGGGTGCCTTGCCCGAGCCCTTGGACCGCCCCAGGTCCTTTCTGCCTCGGGACGGATTTGCGGCGCGGCTGGTCTTGTTGCCTCGGCAGGGCAGCGGCCTTGGCCGCAGGCGAGAGAGACTCGAGAGGAGGTTCTTCAGAAAAATCCATTCCCGATGCGTCCTCATAGTCCGTGCCGTTTCGGGAGCGTTTGTGCTCCGGACTCTTGACTGCGACAGGGGAAGCGGTCATGCCGGCCTAGTAGTCGGATTGGAAGCTATACAAAAAGAGGGCGAGCTGATTGAGAGGAAAAGAATTGCGGTGTGTGCATGTCCGCGTGCGCTCATGACGCACTTGGCCTTGACGTGAGGCGGCCTATGCCAACTTCCAATTGACTATAGGCTTCTCACGCACGGGCGCCCCGCGTTGCCCGTGAGGACGAAGCTGGGCCGGAATGCATCACCTAACGATGATGCTAGCGAATTCGTTGCAAGAAAAGCATGTAGACATCCCTGGAGATGGACAGGTTCAAGGCCGCTGAGGCCTTTTCCGGGAGCCTGTAGTCATCAGAAATCCAAACCTGAGAGGTTGCATCCGCGGGGTCCTCCGGCCAAAAAGCGCGGTAGTGCCCAGAAGCAAGGGAGTCCCCAAAGTGGGCAACTCCTGCTATGACCTGATAGAGACGCTGGGTTCGAGCATCGCTTGAGGTCCATACGGGCACCGTGGTGCGGCCTGACCAAAGGCATGGCTGAGTGTTCTTGACTCCATCCTGCCAGCGGCAAATCACAATTGCTAGGAGTTCAGGTGACCAGACAAGTGCACGGGAAAAGGTCTGGGATTCCCACAGCCGTAAGCAAGTCGAGAGTGACAAAGGGCCAGACGGGAGGGGAAGGAGGAGAGGGCTGACTCCTACGTCTGAATCCTCAACTGCACCATCTGTACGACCCTGCCACTGTGTTTGTTGAAGGGAGCCTAAAGGCTTGGACTGCATATGAAGAAGCAGCTCTGAAACGTCATGCTGTCTGCCGTCCAGTCGCCAGCCTGAAATAGCATGGCGAAATTCAAACAGGCCGAACAGGTTCAGTAATCTGGGGGCTCGCTCGTCTCCTAGATGGGACAGGACGGACTGGAGAGCACCTAGATCATACCCAAAGCTCGAGATCTGATGCAGAGCCTGGAACAGGGCATTAGCGTAACACGAGTTTGACGTGTTAGTCAGAGCGCGCTTGTGCACTCCTTCGGGTCGCATTGCCGCATGTCCAGAGGACTGCGAAATGGACTCCTGCTTGTCTGTCGGGGGTTGACGAGCTGTGCTCGACTGATTGGAGGCTGTGCCATTCGACCGTGACTTAAAGAAGTGGGCCAGTGACTTCTCTTGGGGCTTGGAGGGGGGAGCAGTAGCAGCTTCCTCCACCTCCGGTTGCCCTCGCAGCCACTGTGTGCTAACCTGATAAAGCACAGGGCATTGCTCCGGGTGCAGTCTGCGATCGTAGACCTTGTAACCGCAGAATGAGCACGGGTGTCCCTTGGCAAGGTGAGGCGAGAAACCCTGACAAATAGAGACTGCGCGCTTGTGCAGCCTTGACCAGTCCTTAGGATGCGCCTGACGGAAGTGTGACTTGACTTTAGTGTGATCGAAAGTCCAGAAGTCACACGTGAGGCACCGATGGATCAGGACCCGGGCCTCCGCTGTCTTTGAGAGCACCGCTATTCGATGTTGTGGGAGTTGGGCAATGTCCTGTCGCAGCTGAGAAAGGGTCCTTACCTCAGGATGACTTGAGTGTTTGTCAGTCGCGTTCAGAGTTCGAAGCTTCTGAGGTTCCGGGCATGCTCCTGACAACAAGTGGTCACGAAGACCTTTCCATTGATGAAATTTGCGCATGCAAGCGGCGCATTGCGGCATCCCATCCACCGCATGGAGTTGTCGATCGAAGCTTGATGGCACAAATCGGTCAATGCTGGCTGGATGCACGCGCGACCTGTGTAAATGTAACCCGTTTGCTGTCTCGAAAGAGGCATCGCAGAGTGTGCACGCATGTAGGGCTACAGGGTGTTCAGCTGCATCAGGGAGGTGTGATAGGAAATACAGCTTGTCCCGGATGACTTGCAAGACAGAAGGCTCGGTTGTGATATCTGGGCTTCTGGCTGCGCGTCGCTCAAGTTTGCGGAGTCTCTTCCTGAGCTTGACCTGCATCGCTTGAACTGGGTCCTGAATGCTATAAAGCTGGAAGAGATCCTTAGTGGTGATGCGGCTGGTATGTGCTGGCAAGTTCAGCACTGATCGCACCTTGTAAGCATGCCAACTGCGTAGCTGCTTTGCCGACTCCTCGCTGAGTCCGACGTCTGAGAGGCCTGTCGTCAGTGTGCTCAGGACTGTGCTTTGCCAAACCTTGAGTCTCGACATGGTGCTCGCGTACCGGCGATTGTAGACAAACTGGCGGACTTGATGCAGCTTTTGCTTTGCTTCCCCTATGCGGTAATGCAAGGACTGCAGCTCGAAGTGGTTGTAGGAGATCATAACCCCCAGGTACTTGCTACGGGAGACCCACTGGAAGGCGGGGAACGATTTATTGGGCCCGATGCGCCATCCGCGAACCTGCTCGCCCTTGGAGTTTATGATCCAGCAGCCGTGTTTGTTCATCACGTTTTGGGATTCTCTACCCGCTAACTTCACCAAGATGACGCACTTGCTAATGTTGACTCGTAGGCGGTGTTTGCGGACCTCCTCAAGTAGCGCTGCGATGAGCGCATGAATGGCCCTGAGGTCCTTGTCAGAGCGGATAGTCCGATGGAGTGTGAGATCATCGGCATATCCTGTCAGGAATTTCAAGACCTGCTCAGCACCGAAAAGGTCAACCAGAGAGCGGAAAAGGTCACCTGTAAGGAACGAGAAGAGTGTGGGGGCGAGCTTACATCCTTGTTTAATGCCTGCTGTGGTTTCAACAGAGGTGGAATCTCCCTGCGCGTGAAGGACATAACGAGACCCGTCATGTAGAGCCTGAACGAGATGGACTGTGTCCTGATCTGCCCCTTCTCTCTGAAGAAGGTCGATGATCTCTTGGCGAGAGACTGTGTCAAACGCTTGGCTGAGGTCAAGAGCAAAGGTGAGGCCGCCGACTAAGGCTGGGGCCTGTGTGCCTTGTTGCAAGGCATGTCTCGTGGGGGGGGCCTGTTCTAACAGGGATCGAGCCTCACGCAAGTGATGCACCACGCGTTCTAGCGCGTCTGACAGCCCGACCTGGTAGATAAGCGAACTGTGGCATGTGCTTGAGGAACGAGAGTGTCAGTGGTTGAAGCGCTTCTCTGGCCGCTCCCGCCAGTCCCTTAGCGTCAGGTCTAAGAATGCCCAAGGGTCTCAAGTTTGCTGGTTTGTCAGAGGGCTTGCCCGGCTTGGGAATTAAGCAGAGATCAGCGTCTACGAGGTCGGATTCTAGACTGTCCTCGGCCTGCTTGGATGCTACGTGTTTGGAGAGGACCGGTGCAACGATGTCGCTACACAGTCTCCATACAGCCGCAGGTGCCGCTCCGTCAGGAACAGCTTTATTAGGCTTGATGGAATGTATGTGAGCTGCTAGTTTGGGCGGCTCCAAAGCAGGGAAAGCTCCATGCATTGTCCGTAACGGAGGGTGGGCCGCAAATACCTGATTGGCATAGTCCCTGAGGGCTGCTAGCTCCTGCGCTGGACCTAGTAAATGTCCTGTGTTGTCCTTTAGCTGAGCTCTGCGCGCAGGCTGCCAAGGCTGCAGCTTTTTGAGGGTCTGGAAGGAGATATGTTGGTCACCTTCAGCCAGACTCGCGTCCACCTCCGATATGAAACTCGCAATTCGATCTTTCTTTGCTTGTTTCACAGCCTGGCGGTGTGCCACTTGCGCCAGCTCAGCTTCGGTTTCCGGCGGACGTGGCGTGTTCTGATTAGGAGGCTGTGCCATTGCTTTAGGTGACTCGATCAGCTGTGCTGAGGGAGTGGTGTTCGCAACCCTGTCATGGGTGCGGGCCCACCACATGCGACGGGTTTCCGATTCCAGCGGGATCGGTCTTCGTTTGGGAATTTTTGGGAAAAAGCGTTCTGCACCTTCCAAAAGCAACGCATTCCATGCCTTGGGGTCCTGGCAGGTGTCAATTCTGGAAGCGATCCAGTTGTGCAGGGCCTTTGCCGTATCGTCCTCCTCTCTGACTGAGGCCTGTAGAGCTAGTGAATCGTACCGGCGCGTGCTGGGCTTGTGGGATGGGAGCAGCCAGTGGTGTTGGAGGGGTACGTCAGCTTTGAGTGGGTAATGCCCTCCTTTCTTCCAGCTGCCCAACGGACAGTCCACCCATGGGGCTGACCGTTTGGCTTTGCCTCCCGCCGTAGATTCTTTGGTTAGAATGAAGTCAATTTGCGACTCCACTCCTCCTTGTGAGAAGGTAGCTATATGGTCACATTGCCAGGTGTTAAGGGCAACCAAACGCAGCCTGAGCAGCAGATTAAACAAGTTGGATTCGTCAGGGCGGTCTTCAGTGGGTGGCTTCACGTGCGTTCCCACCAATGGAGAGCTCGGACGCAGGGAAGTGTTAAAATCGCCTGCTACAATAAGGGAGTCCCTCTTAGGCACCTGCTTGATCACCTTGGACATGACAGATAGTACCTTAGCACGGTCGTCCTTATTGGACTGGATGGTCTTGGCAGAAGACCAAGCGTGTTGGTACACCGCGACGACAACCAGCCGAGTACCTGCAATGTCTGCACGAGCTTCTAAGACCCGACCCGGGCTCCACTCCTTCCAGCGTAAGCTCTTGGGGACGAACTTGGGAGAGAATAGGATCATGACTCCATCAGCGCGAGTCGTGGATGGAGCTCGCGGTTCTTGCCGAGTGTTTCGCTTCGCTGCTTGTTTAGGCCGGGTGTTGGGTTTGGTAGACTCCGAGGCTGAGGAGATACAGTACCACCCAGAAACGCTGAATTCACTGGTCTCAGTCCAGTGCGTTTCCTGCAATATGAGGATGTCGCAGTGATGAGAGGCTTCAGCTGCTAGCCACGTTTTGAGTTCGCCCCATTGCTGTTGGCCTAGGTGGCCCGCGTTCCACGAAAGAACTCGAATGGATCTTTCCAACCTTCCTGCCCTGCGGGAGGCTGTGCCATATGCAGGGGAGTCAGCAGTCTGTGACTGAAGCTCTCTTCGAGTGGGTGGGGGGCGCACCCCCAGACGATCAACCAGGGTAGGTGTCAGAACCTGCCCTCGGTATGGTACGGGCCCGTCACTACGGACTGTCCTTCTACATGCTGTCTTGAACGAATTCTTACGAAGAGATGCAAAGTTTTGTGAGTGCACTGGCAATTGCGCCATCCGCTACTTTCGTCAAGAGACAGAAGCCTAATGACTCCCTCCACCGCGCGGAGGTGGAAACCCTACCGCCTACCCAGTGTTGCAATGTTTTAAACAGAGTCTGGGCCCAGGAATTGGGACCTGGCGGCTCAAAGCAGCTCCTGTGTGAAAAGGGAGAGGACCATGGCGTAGAAGGAGGCACAAACCTTTACTGTTCGGAAAAGGAGCCCGGTAGGGACCTCTAGCACAGCAGTTGCGCCCCAAGCCTGTTCGAAACCTCTCATTCAGCGCGGCCGCTTGAGCACTTGTGGCGGCTACGACGACGACGACTACTACTACTACTTCTACTACTACTACTACTACTACTACTACTACTACTACTACTACTACTACTACTAGCTGCTGCTGTTGCAAGCAGTTCTTACTACTGCTACTACTATTGGTGCTGCTGCTACTGCTACTGACTGCTACTGTTGCTACTCATTGTTAGCCGTAGCAAGAGGTACCGCCACAACAGCATTGGCAGCTATGACCTGCGAGGCTGATCTGCACGCATACAACTGCCACTCAGGAAAGCCGAGCTCTGGACTGTGGCTCGTGTCAGTTTTCGTTTTTCTGGTAGCTGCGACCTCTGGAGGGCTTCATGAAGCCTCGCCACGCGGTCTCTTATGTAAGAACCAAGCAGCCGATGCAGTTGGCGCCGGCGTGCTGGGCGCAGTTGCGGCGGTGGGAGCAACCCGCACAGCTTGTGCAGTCGGGGCGGCTGGTGCAGCTTGGTTTGCGTAGCTGGGGGCAGAAGTGGGTGGTGCTGTCAGTGGTGCTGTGTGTCTTGCATCTGAATCTGGCGGCACCATGGCCGGCGAAGGACCTGCAGCATAAGCATTGACCACATTGGCAGGCACGACGAAGGCATGGAACATGAGAATTCCATCATCTTCAGATTTCTTCTAGGTGTTCGGTGTACACCTCGCGATGCAGGCTACTTGGAGTAGCGAGTAGTCACTGGTTGCAATGAAAAATAAATCTACTGCATGAGCGATACAGCAAGCGCATGACGACGAAGATATGAAAAGCACACGTCTCGCGCTTGCACAAACCATCCGCATACTGAGCGCAGCACTCGCAATTGACAAAGGCGCCCTCAGGAGGATGCTTTTTTGCTTTGTATCAACACCCAACAGCAGAAGGCCAGGCAAAGCTGCTGCAGCCAAACGGCGGGGGTGGAGGCGGAGGCATTGATGGAGGCAAGTTCGCCTTACGGGTCGAATGGAACAGCATTCGCGAGCTACAGAACCAGAAAACTCTGGGACCAAGGCAGAGGCTGCCGAAGCAGGTGCAGTGCCTGCAAGACAGACACGGCCCATGTAGGACCGAGCTTTGCAAGTCTGCCGCATGAGCTGCTGGCTTCCAAGGCCGGGGGGAGCCGCCACCGCCGGTGCCTGCAAGGCGCTGAGCCATAGCCAGACAGACAGCCATAACCATCACCATTGCACTGAATGCATTCACCCTGCTGTGACATACAGAGCTCGAAATTTCTCTGCGACTGGAGCGCTGGGAAATGCCGACCTTTCTAGTTACGATCAAGCAAATCCAGAAGTTCCAGGTTGCCTACAACATTCGTCGCTCGTCGCGCAACCCACTTGCGGTTTACAGGGGGCTGGTCGTAGCCACCCAGGACGACTGCTATATCTATGACTGGCGCACGGGGGCCTTCATGTCAAGACGGAACCTGGGCCGCATTCAGGCCGACATACCATGCAGCGTCACAAGACGGACATCGGTGGCGTTACGGCGACTCTCTGACTCCCTGGCTGGTCAGCCGAGGCTGCGTGACCTCCGGGGTAATAAGGTCTGTTTCCGCTCTGCTCTGCGAACTCGTGCAGGTGCGGTTTGCCTGCCCCACCAATATCTGTTGAAAGCTCCGCTGCCTGCTGCCTGCAAGTCTTGTCTTATGCAAGCCCGCACAGTTGGCTGAGTCATGAAAGAAGCTTTCTCCGGTCCGGGCTGCCTTCTCATTGTGGAGTACACCGGCATCAACATCTCTCCGTGTCTCTCGTGCTCTTGCTAGCCCCACAACCTGTCTACCGCTCAGGCCATCACAGCCCAAGCGACACGCCAGGAATCGGCGCCAGCCAAGTCATCGACAGCTCGCCTTTCTGGCTCTCTGGGCAGCATGTGAAAACTTGTTACTCGCGACCACGAAGTTTTCAAGTGTTCGCTGCTGCAAGAGGTTTGGTGTCACCGAAAATGATGCTGTACAGTGGCTGCTTTGGTCAGAGGGTAACAGCTTGGCGTGCACGAGAACTCATGAGCAGCAAAAGTCTTCCTTGGGCGCAGGCTCGTGGAAAACTCTGTGTCCCAGAGCACTTCTGCCTGCAAGTGTGCTTGCCAACAAGTAGCATGCGCTGCTACGTCAACACACACTGCTACTGGTGCGGTGGGTTTCGCACTTTGTCTTCCCCATGGTGCTCGAAGAGCCTTCGCACCTTCCGGCCAAGCTTGTGCATGGGCACTTCCACCGCACACCACACTGTCCCAGGGAGCGGGCTGTAGCGGTGTGCCACCTCAACAAAAACGTGGCAAGAAGCGGCAGATCGGAACCAATATGTAGGAGGTTTGTGCGAACTCAACAAACCCGAGGCCAGTGCTCTGTATAAAACCATGCGAACACTCTGTCTCCGACCTTAGTTGCCAAAGGGACAAGTTCTGACCTGATGTTTTGCTTCAATGACTGCAGAAGCCCAGGGTTTAACTATCACGACTCAGTCAGCCTAAGCTCTGCACAGCTGGTCTCCAATCGGCATCCTTCGAAAAAAAGCTGTCCATCTTTCTCGAGAGGCACACGCTTGCAAGCACGAGAATCCAACCTTTGCGGAAGGCTGCATATGAGCACACGCCTAATTCAGGCAGAGCGACGGTGCAGCTACCACATTTCCTGCAGACAACGGCTATGTCCCGGATCACCTCGATTCTCGGCGGCTGGTTTCAGACCGTTGCGGACTGGTTGCCGGGCACTCTATTTACTTCTGCCTGTGCTAAACCAGTCTTCTGACAGCACTTCGGTTGGCTTGACTGACATTTGCTGGATTACTTCTCCCACCTACTGACTTCGAGCCATCTGGACAACGAGATGTTGTAAAAGTCGGCAGCATGCTGTAGCTGACAATGTGCAGAGACGCAATGGCATTGAAACCTAGTGATTTTCGTCCTGCACAAGCTCGGCTGTAGATGGAGCGAAGCCCACGCCAATGAAGCCATGGAGACTGAAGGGTTGGGCCATGCTGGACCGCTGAAGTGATGGGTGAATTCGTTCCAGTTGGCTTCACGTGCTTTCACGGATTCCAGGTCCGTGCTCGGACACATTGCGACATCAGCGCCTTGAAAAAGGCGTCTTGCGATGAAGGTCCCGCTCTGCGGAAGCTAAGAAGTTCCAAATCGAGCTCCACGCTGCAACGACAATAAGCTAGGATGCTGAAGAGTACCGTCATGCAGCATGGACTGCTGTGCGAGACAACGCCAATTTCTCTGCATGCCTTTAAGCTTGGCGATTCTCAGCTTGGCGATGACTGCGTTACGTGCTGAGTTGTATTTTATATGTTGATGAGATCCTGGCTTCCTCGAATTACGACATTCCAAGTGAGATGTCATACTCTCGGCCAGCGAGCCTGCCGTGATCTGTACAATGGCAGCGACTTGCTGCGAACCCAGGTCGGAGGGTGTGGAACATAGATGAAAGGGCTGCCCACTGCAAGCATTAGGAGGATGTCTGCTGTCAATGATGTGCGTTATCTTGGACGGGTGGACGTTCCACATCTACACCCCCCAGAGTGCAGCAAGAAGCCTTTGGCAGTGCAACGGAGAACCCACTCCATGAGCTTACTCGGACTTCTTCTCTTCTACCTTCTCGGCATTGTCCCCCTTGGCTTCTGCCTTTTCTTCCTTCTTCTCCTCTGCTTTCTCTTCGGCCTTGTCTGCCGGCTCGGCGGGCTTCTCCTTCCGCGATGAAGCGGCTCAAGAACCCGCCAAAAAAAAGGAGCCGAGGGGTCCTCCTTCTCTTTGGCCTCCGGCTTCGAAGCGGCTCCTGCCAGGTGAAAGCCCGGCTCTCACAGCCGCCGTGCCCCCGCGTCGTGACGAGCCTTTTGGAGCTGCCTTTGCCTGGCCTCTCTTGTCACCTGCAGGCTACACGTGCCAGTGTTCGCGTGACATGAGCTACGGATCGCCCGGCTCGCGCTTGACCCAGGCACAGATATCAGTGGCTCCGGGAATCAAAGGATGCCTGCTGACTTCTCTTCCGGCTGCACGTAAGGAGGCTTCCTTATCTGATTCGAATTGGGACTGAACAGAAAGAGTCCGGCACAAGCCACTCTTAAGTAGTGTTCCGACCTGTGTGAATATATTCGACTGGCAGAGCCTGAGAAAGAACATAGTCCCGAATGAGTCTTCAGATGGCCGTTCACGCCCATGGTATCCACCGATTGCTGATGCCTATAGGCTGTTGGAGTCAAGCCTCGTTCGCTGGTTTGATGCGAAGGTCATGCGGAAAGACAGCTCATGCAGGCGATACAGATGACACTCATCCTAACGTGGTGACTTGCTCGGCAATCCAAGGAGTTGGGTGGCCCGGTGGGCTTACAACTTACAACTGTGTCCACACACACGCACACACAAAATCAATTCGGCTTTTGATCAACCCCCCCTCGAAATTCCAACAGTACCATGCGCCTTTCAGCCAAGGTGCTGCTCAACAGCATCCAGGCACTTCTTTGCACTGAAGTCCTCCTTTCCAGCAAGGTGATCATGCAGGGACTCTACCAATCTCAAGTCTCAGCCTGCGGACGCAAGGAAGCAAAAGACATCATGATCCACAAGTTTTGAAAAGCCGCCGCAAAACAGCTCGAGAAAGGTATGTAGTCGATGGGAAGCGATCACTTCTTCCAAGATCACTTTCGCGGCCGAAGACATCTCCAGTCTCGTCTCGAGAAGTTTTACAGACGGCCCAGTGTCCATGATGGACCTGTTCACCGGAGCCGGAAAGCACTTGCCTCGAGTTGACGTGGCCCGAGTTGCGGTCCCCTGCACCAGTCCCACAAACTGACTTCAAGAACGAGTGCTCAAGAAATCGCCGCGTTCCTCGATGAAGCGTTCTACCCATGACCCACAGCAGCAGCCGGAGTGTGCGACATCAGAACTGGACTGCCCTGAACTGTTCCACGTCCACTAAGACTTGTCCTCCTTGCCGCCCTCCTTGATCATGTAAAAGCAGCCTGTAAACACCGTCCACATGCGCACGGCTAACATGTGAGCTCCCTATACCCTCGATGCTCATGAACTGGGAACTTGCATGGGCGGTTGATATTGTCAGGCAGTAGCGACGTCGAAAAGGATTCTGGGGCGTAGAGGTCCCAGTGGCGGTTCTACTTCCATTATTACAACTCCTTCTGGTACTACTACTGATACTGCGACGACGACTACGACGACAACTACTCGTCATAAAGCTAACTTCTACCAAGAGCAACAGTAGCAGTGGCAGAAGCAGCAGCAGTGGTAGTAGCAGCAGTGCAGTAATTGTAGTCGTCGTCCTCGTGACAGTGTGGTAGCAGTGGCAGGAGCAGTAGTAGTGGTCGCCGTCGTCGTGGCGGCATTGGAGTGTGAAGGAGTAGGAGTAGTAGGAGGAGTAGTAGCAGCAGCAGTAGTAGCAGCAGTAGTAGCAGCAGTAGCAGCAGCAGTAACAGCAGCAGTAGCAGCAGCAGCAGCAGCAGCAGCAGCAGCAGTAGCAGTAGCAGTATCTGTGGAAGTGGCAGTAGAAGTAGCAGTAGTAGCAGTCGTCGCAGTAGTAGCAGTAGCAGCAGTAGTAGCTAGTAGTAGGAGGAGCAGTAGCAGCAGTAGTGGCAGCAGTGGTAGTGGTGGCAGTAGGAGTAGAAGTCGCACTAGCAGTAGTAGTAGCAGTAGTAGTAGCAGTAGTAATAGTAGTAGTAGTAATAATAATAAAATGACAGTAGTACTGGAACTAGTGCTCAAGTACTGGTGCCACTAGCGCTGTTACTAGTACTATTGCTTTCGTCGTCGTAGCCGTAGTCGCTGTAGCAGCAACCTCCTCCATGACAACAGCAAAAGTGAAAGTTAAACAGTATTTGCGGGCTCGAGGGTGCAGATATTTGCAGACAACAAAAACCATAACACTGAGAATAAAATGCAAAAATCAAACACTGAGTTTTTAAGCAAGCAGTAACGGAAGCGCCATGCTCGGGCTAGCCGTCCTGAGACTACTAAGGAAGATATTCATTCTTCTGCGGTGCAATAATATTTAGTTGGCAACAACAAACGACAACAACAAGACAGATAGCACAATGATGAGATGGGCCACAACGCAGGGAATTTCAGCACCACACAGCTCACACTAAACAAGCACGCAAAAGAAAACTGTAATCTCCTAATTTCTCGTCAAACACTGACTTTCTGAGAGCAGTTATATACCAGATGATCGGCGATGTGTCCACACGCCTCACAAGGGCAAACTCACAGGAGCTTCTTGCAGAAGAGCAACGGCTGTCGCCCTGCTGGCTCTTGCCGACCTTGATGCCGACCAGGCCCGCGCTCTTCCCTGGGCTCACAGATGTGTCAAGAGTCCATTGAGAGTTTCCGAAAAGAGGGGACCCGAATGTAGTACCCTAAATACTAGGATCCCTACTATAGGGGACCCGAATCTAGTACCCTACATACTAGGATCCCTGTTCTAGGGGCCCCAAAATAAGGTGCCCTAATTTTCGGAAACTTTTCTCGCTCTGCCCCTTGCGCAAGAGGTAGCGCTCCTGCTCCACTGGGATGGAACTCGAGCAGGCTCTTGATGAGCTTGAAGTCGCTTCCGTCGGGTTTCAGCTGCTCCCCATCGCTGCGCGAGTTGAGGATCTCCTTATTGGGGCAGAAGAAGAATCTCTCTCTCATGTCTCTGCCTGCGGGCTTTGTGGAAGCACTCCGAACATCACCAAGACTCTTTGACTCGCCCTCGCAGCATCGCCACATTGTTGAAATGGCAGGTGCCCAGCTTGATCGGGCGGTTGCGCTCCTTCTGCCTCTTGCGCGACTCCCTCTCCTGCCGCCGCAGAGACTCACTGGCTGCACGACCTAGAAGACGAGCATCCGCACCCTCTTGTCCCTGATGTGCTTCGGCATGTCCTTCAGTGCCTGCATGCGAGTGTTACTTGACCAAAACTTCCATACCAGCCGTGAGTTTCCAGCCTTCTGCAGAACGTCGGCAAAGCAAACCTCGCATTTCAATGAGGCGCCAGCAAGCCTGTCCGAAGCAGCAGGTGCATGCACCAGCTATGATATAACTCTAGTTTTTCTCCCGAACCCAGCGCTTCTCACTCCAGCTTTTCTGCAAAGCTGCTCAATTTGGAGGCTTTCGAAGAAGGGCACGTCGCCGTCGAAAGGAGCGCAAGCCAAGGTGCATTCCTCGGCAACAGACTCGCAACGTGCTGGCCAACAGTACACTGCGACATCCAAAGTCTCGCTCAATCTAGTCCGGGCGTCGTTCTTGTCGTTGACCTGGCTGACGTGCCACAAGTTGACTTTGGCAGGAAGCTTTTCCTGGCGGAAGGAACTGTCACGGAGCAGGTCCTGCGTTCTGCCGACCCATCCGGCCTGAACGGCTGCCTTGACCTGTGTCCACTGCTGCTCCTCCGGAACGTTGCGGAAGATCGCCACGACTCCACCTTGCGAGCTGAAGGAGCGAGTGCCTCCCTCTCAGGTCGTCTCCAATGCGTGGCAGGACGCCATCATGCGCGTGAATGGAGTTCTTCTTCTGGGGATGGCTCGGCCTCACTACAGAGCACGCTTGCAGCAGCCACTCCACTTCTCGGGGCGGGGGGGGGTGCCGGGGCCTCGCTTCCAGCTTCGGCCTCGGAGCAGACCGCCGACCGCATCCGGGCACTCTTTTTGACACGAAAAACCACTTTTTGCCATCGCCGCAGACGCTTAGACCTTTACAGCGCCGCATTGCCCGGTCTGCGGACGGCGGCAGTGCCCTGCGCAAGTGCCAGCTGAGCAGGGCTGGGCTACAGCTCGGATGTGCCTCGTTGACGTTGAGCTCAATTTTGGACTCTTTCAGTGCAGCTATCACGTCGTCCTGGCCGGGCAATTGGAGGCTGCACTCGCATGTCAGCGATCGCCTTCGGCAGTTCCACTCAAGAAACCCAACTCGTGCTCCCACCTTGCCAGCACGCATAGACTTCATCTTGTTGCAGCTCAGGATGAAGCTCATGTCCTCTGCTACTAGCTGCTTGGAACTGCCAGAGTTCCTCTTGACCAGGGTGGGACTGGTCATGGCAGGGAGCAAGACCATCGAAGAATCAAAGTCGAGCATCGAGCCATCCGTCCGCATTCGCTGAAATCTTGTCATGGAAGAACTTGTCGTACTTGAGGTTCTCGTCGCTCAGGTAATACTCAACCTGCCAAGTCCGTAACACCAGCTCCAGCTGCAATTAAAGCGAAAGCTGAATCAATCACAAGCCGAGCCCCAGCACCTGCTTGCGAACTACTGCCGGATCGGGGGGTGTCGGCTTCAGGCGTTTGGCATCCGGCTCCGCTCCTCCCTCCTGCAAGCTCTTGGCACTCGGCCACGCTCGTCTGTGCAAAGAAGAAGCAAGGCTACCTTTCGTTTCTCGGCAGGCGCCCCCTCAGACTTGGCCTAGCCAGTCTCAAGATGCGCACTTCTTGCGGAAGAGTCGAAGCTTTTGCCGCCTGCTCTTCCGGCTTCGCTTCCGTTTTCTCTTCAGTCTTCTCCTCCGGCTTCTCGGCCGGCTTCTCGGCCTGGGCCGCCACCCCGGACACGACGTTCTGGTTAGCATAGGCTCCCTACGTTCTCCGCCATCGCCAGCTAGATGACTTGATGCCTGTGGAGCTTGCGAAAAAATGCCAGAGCTCAGCTGTGGAGGTGAAGCCGAGTCATGTGTGGCCGGGCCCCGCACCGACCCTGAGCCGTGTAACAGGAGAATCTCAAGCCGAAAAGCCAGCGATTGCCAAGCCGAGAGGGGCGGAACGCCAGTGTTGACACTCGCACGTGCGCAGAAATCGCGTGCGAAATCTGAAGCACCAGGATATGCATTGAAGACGGCAAGGAGGCGCACAGCCACACAGATTTTGCAGATGCTTTGCTGCTGATCAAGCCCTCTTTTGTGAGACACCTTACACGCAAACGAGGCTCAGTGCCACAGAAGCTGCGAACCACCCAGCATGCCTTCCATGACAGCCGACAGCCCTTCTGAACACACATTAAGAGTCTATGCGTCCGCCTCGAAGGCAAGCCGCTTCTCTCTGAAGCAGGCTCCTGTTCCTTCTGGTTGCATGGCGAACTGCGAAAGAAGGCGACCAAACTCGTCACCCGGCAAGGCAACCAGGTGACCTCTGCTGGCTGCTTCGTCGTCGACTCATCACCAGCCTAACGCTAATTGTCATCGGAAAAAGCAGGTCGCTATTGAGCTCAGGCCCCAAGCAACAGAATCATGCCCCTCAGAGATCAGTTTCGGTGATTACCTCACACGCCTCTGCACTTCAGCCGCCACAAAAGCCCCAGAGATCACACAAGCGAAGAAACTTCTTGCAGTCCGCATCTATCCGAAGACTAAGCACGTAACACATGTAACACAATTGGGCTGTCGTCTGGGTTGCCTTAGAAGCTTTGAGCAGGATGTGCCTTAAGCTGCCGGAGTTTGGCTGAAGCACTGCGCAGCTCTGCCTCCTCCGCTGCTAGCCTCAATCTCTTTGTGTTGCACATCGGCGCATGCATGCAGACCACATGTTCGCGTCAGTCTCCAACCGTTTCAAGTTCTCGCTGTATTGCTCCTTGGCTTCTCCAAGCTCAACCTCCCGCTTCATGGTGTCTTTCCAGGCGACATTTTCTTTCATCGTCGCCTGCCAGGCGAAAGCGACCACAGCTCTGGATGCTCCAAAGTACCCTCCCGAAGTTCATCGCACACTCCCGAAAGTTGTACCCCTCTTCGAAGTTGCTGCACTGTGGAGGATCCGCTCGCAGGACCCGTGCATTGCCCGAGAATTGAAACTGATGCACACGTCCTTGGTCACGTGCTCTTGGAGCTGCTCGTACTTGTATTTGGCGTCCTTGAGCTCCTGCACTGCAATCACCACAGAACTTCCCAAGCATGGGCAACTTGCACTCACAACCCACCTCCGGCAGTGTCGAATTCGCAATCTCTGCTTTGAGCTTCTTTCGCTGGGCTTCGGAATCGCTTACGTACTCTTTCCTTGTGCCGCAGTTGCGTTTAAACGCAACCAGAGTCAGACTGAGTCGTTACATGTGCCCTGCCCAAGGATGTACCTGCCAAGAGGCGCATAGTTCAGGCCCTTTTGAAGCTGTTTCATCTCGCTCTTGAGCTCTCTGAGGTTGGCTTCCCCTGCCTGCGGCAACGACATTGACATGGCAGTCCATACCAGCATGGGTCCCAAGTGCTGGAACGGTTCAAGGATTGAGCCCCCCTTGAAAAACATGACACTGGGATTTTGCAAAAGCCCCGGAGCACCACCATGACATGGGCAAAAAAACAGCCTGCAAAAGATGATGCGAAATGCTGAGTGGGGGATGCGCACTTGGACAAGTTGGCATACTGAGCCTCAGAGTTCTCGTGGAAAAAGACTGCAAAACATGCTTGGAGCTCGAACAACAGCACGAAGCATGAGGTGCCACTTCCTCCTGCTTTTGCACTGACCCGACCCCCTGACACCACACAGCCACGCCCGCCAATGATGTGCCAAGCACGCAGCCCGCCGCGCAGTGAGGAGCATGCGGGACATTCGGAAGGTCCCGTCCAGAACATCTGTCTTTCGGTCGTTTGGCACTACACGGCTTGCTGTAGGTATGCAGTTGCAGCGCACAAGCAGACTGCGTAGGAGTACCGAAGCAAAACCCTCCAACACACGAAAACCTGGCCTTCGGATCATCTTTGCTCGGCTTGAGTTTTCCGTGCTTCTGCTGCGATCGCAGCATACCCAAATCTCGCCCAACTCGGCCAACTTCTTCTTCTGTAATGTGTATTGCTTCCCGATCACGGGTTTCTTCAAGTTGAAGCTCTGTCTCTTTGACTTCGTCCTTTATGACTGTCTTCTGCAGGTTCTGAAGCTTCGACCTGATCTAGGGGCGTCCCTTCGCTAGGACTGCTATACTCAATGAAATTTCAAAATTCTGCCAAAATCTGCCGGGCCGCTGGTGGTGGTCTTCGTGATTGGCTCGCGTGTGCGATGCGTGGTGGTGCGAATGTCGGGCGTGCCTTTCGTGGTGAGAAGAGCTCACCAACAACGGCAGCAGCAGCCCCACCAACACCTGCCTTCCAACCTCAGTTTTGACATGCCAGCTGCAAATTATGGGCGAGCTTTTCTGTGCGCTTGCTGTTCATTCCCACTGGTTGCACACGTCGCAAGACACTTAACAGCGCTCATGCAAACAACAACGGCAGCAACCACTGTAAGCGATGAACATGCACCATGGCATCGGAAAGCACCGCTTCGTTGAGGGGAATGCGGGGGACTGCCCCACAAACGACTGCAACACATTCAGCTCAATGCCAATTCGCATGGATGTGATGCTACTGTCTGCAACATCTGTTCATGTCGACGCTGCCCTGTTTTTCGCCAGAAGCTAAGAAGCCCTCGGTTAGAGCTCAACATTCAGCCCTGTACGGCACTAACTTGACTACCGGCGCGAGTCCGCGCCATCCAAACTGCTCGGGCATTGCTCGGCAGGCTACCTCCACGGCACCATGACAAGCGACCCCTAGCACATCCATCCAGCCAAGCAGAAGACAAGGAAGCGGCCTCATCGACACCAACGCGCTGCACATCGGGATGCGGCCAGACCACCCAAGGCACCAATGGGCGCCTGAGCATGTACAACAGAAGCTAGCAATTCTCCATTGAGAAAGGAACCGACCAGGATTTCTTGGGCAGCAGCTGCGATCAAAAGGCCCGTGACCTCAGCATGCTCCAATCTTTCATCGACAGACAGCGACGAAACAACACCATCAAAAGGTCAGGGTTTCCGCAGGTTGTACCCCAGACATCCTCTATCCCTTTCGTGCAGGTACCTACCTGAGCGGAGGGTTGGGGGTGCGTCAGACGGTTTCCAACGTTCGCAAAAGATTCCGTCTTTTTGTCTTTTTCCTTGGTCTTGCGCGATGCCTCCAAAAGTACCCGCGCAAGTAACTCGCGAGGGGGTGGGGGTGGGTGGGAAGGTTCCTCCAATGCGCACGAAACGATTCCCTCTTGCAGGGTTTTTGTGGGAGGTACCGGCGCAAGTAACCCAAGAAAAGTTATGGAAAGTGGCAACAGCATGCCACATCGCGGAGAAGGCCAACCCACAAGGTGGGTGCATCCGCATCCGCCGTCTTTCTCAAGCTACTACTAACATGTGGACGACAGGGTGGGGGGCATGTGGGGGGGGTGGGTGGGGAGGTATCCAACGCGTTCGAAAGGATTGCCGCTGGTTCCGAAATAAATTCCCCCACAGCTAACTTGTGGGGAGGCACTGAAAGAGTAGGGTACTTGTGAAGGTCGTTAACTCGCGCGAGAGGTACAACCTGCGGAGACGGGGGTCGGGGGGATCCAATTTGTGGGGGTACTCCACGAAGTACACCGCCCAGACAACGGCACGCAGAGGTATCGAACGGGCACCAAGCCCGCGGAAGTATTTCAGGCGTGCCGCGACGGGAACTATCCAACGCACGCGCACGGATTCCATGATGCACATGCAGCGTTCCTATGGTTCCTGCTTGTGAAGCTGTCGGGCGCAACGTGAGTGAGTGAGTGCGTGTGTGCGCGTGTCGACCAGCACCTACGGTGCGGCCTGCCTCCCGTCCCTCTCAACATCTCAGGGCGGCTTGCGTCATCGCCCTTCTCCGTCCCAAGGTTCGAGTGTGTAAAAAAAACTAGCTAGTGCAGACAGGTTATTGTTTGGAATACTAAAGTATATGTTTCAAACCCAAGAATCGGAGAGGCATAGTCTTTGATCAAGGATAAAGCAAGCAGGAGGCCCAAAAAAAAAAAAAAAAAAAACGTCACCAACCGATAAAATTTATGTGCGCATGCGCCAAAGAGCACACTACCGAGTAACCGGCAGCAGAGACGCAAAAAGTTGCAAGGGGGCGAACCGTGCGGCCAGTGCCGAGGCAGCGAGGCTCCATGCACAGAGGGCGCACACAAGGCAGCTTAAAGGCGTGCGCCATGTGCCGAGGGAACACCGTTCCAGCACCGAGAGCAAGCACGCCACCAATCAGGCGCAGTACATAGACATACACACTACTGTGGCAACAAACAGCACGGAGGCGCAACCCTGGAACAAAGCCGATAACAAAGGCAGCGATCTTGGGAGCTGTTAATGCAGATGATGAGCGTGGAGTGGAGTACCTCACATATACACTGGATATCACTGGATGTCTAAAGGCCCATGATAAATGGAGACGTTGGCATCGTCGCATCAATTGCAACAACAGGTAAGCCAAAACACTATAGGGCACTGTCACCCTAGCACGAAGGAGGTGGGGAACAGGGTGCTCATCGGGCAAGAGCCCTGTCGCTGGGCCGAGGAGGCTGCCACCTGTTTCCGCATCCTTACCTGAACACTGCCGCTTCGGCCGAAGCCGCATGGGTTCCTCGATGGAGTGGCCTCATCTCGGTTGCCGTGCAGCATGCGCTCGCTGCAACTTTTTGGCGCCCCCCCTCCAGTCCGAGCTTGGTGCTGCTGGCCCGCCCTCAGCGCTGCACGAGCTCGTTGCAACGTTGCCGACGCTCGCTGGAAAGAGGTCCTCAACCCAACCGCCGCCTTGCCCGTGCTTGGAGCGTGCCCGTAGACTGCAGTTGGCACCGCGGCCCGGACCGTCCCTGACCTGCAGCTGTAACACAATGCGTTTACAAGAAACGAAACAAATGCTTTGATGGCCTGGCCATGGCCGCCATGGAAGATCCAGGACGGCAAAAAACGTGACTCCTTTCCCGCTGCGGGCATATCTTGGTGAAATCATAGGCGCCCCAGAGCATGCATGTAAGCTCACCATGAAGGATATCAAGAATTACAGTTTGGGAAGTGTAGTGCGAAGCATCACGGCGCACAGGCGAGACCTTGTCCACTTTTTGTTTCCACACACCTTTTTCCGCCAGCAACTGTGTTTGGCTCCAAAAAGCAGAAAAGAAAAGTCGGTCCGCGACTCGTCGCAGCGGCAGGCGGCTCAGCCCGTCCGGCCCGGCCAAGTCCAAGACCACATCCAGGGCCGGCACATCGGTATGCGCCGGTCCCGGCATGGATAGCACGCCCGAGCGCGGTGTGGCCGACGGCGGCCCACGCTGCTTTCGCAGGGGCTCGCACAGCCGGTGGGGCTCTGTGCGCACGGAGACCAACGAGGCGCCTGACCAACTGCACGGCGTCTGCGGAACCGAGCACGCACAGGGTCTGCGCGCCGCCTGCAGCGAGCACGGGGTACGTTGCATTCTTGCGGTGCAGAGCAGTGCGCAGCACTGCCACTGCACTGCCCCATCTTGTGCGGCCGCGCCGGGGTGAGGCTCGCCATCGCGCGTGAGAGGCGAGACCAGGGTCGCATCGCAGCAAAGAGCCCCGCCCAGGGGTGCAGAGCCGTAGATGACCAGGTCGAGGGGCCTGCGGTCATCGGGTGCGATTCCTGGCGCACTAGTGTTGACGAGCCACTGTTGGGGCACCACGTGTCCCTCAGGCCCGACGGCTTCGCGCGCAACTTTGCACCAAGCCCGTTCAACAATGTTAGCCCGCCTAGCCAGGGCCTGACCGCGGACATGCAAGTGCGTGGTCTCCGGGTGCATCGGCGCGGCGGCCGCACCAGGTTCCGAGGCGCTCCCGCAACGGCCTGGCGCGAGCGGGAGTGGAAGCCGGAGCCTGCGACGTAACGCGATCTGCATGGCTTCAGGCGTGAGCGACGTGTGAGGATCGTTGGGGATGGCTTGCAGCCATGCACCGGCATGCGGACCGGCCTGGAAACGCAAGAGCGCGCGGTGAGGAGGTGGTTTTTTTTTTTTTTTTTCTTCGCGCGCCTTTTTACGACAGCGGCAGAGAAGGCAGCAGCATGTGGTCGCGGAAGAAAACGTTCCGTGCACGCGACGCAGAGTGTTGCCACACATGCCTCCATTCACCGGGCTCGGTGATCCCGTCAGGTCGGTCGGGTGGGCGGGCTCCCTGAACCACGCTCTCCCAGGAATGCACGTCCGTCCAGCCTTCGGCTGCAAGCAGCCCACGGGCCGCAGAAGCTGTTCGAAGGCATGCTGGGCCACGCGCGTCAGCGAGGCAGCGGACGGCCCAGTCCGTAAAGGCCGGGCACCGTTCGCTGAGCACTGTGAGCTCTGATTAATCGACGCAATTGTACTTCCATAGTCGTCGGCTTCAGCCCTACCCATAACATTCGTCGGCAGTTTGACCCTTCTCGTCGCCCACTTCCAGCATATATGCACCTGCCGTCTTCCTAGAACGTTGTTGGAGGCCCTGCTTGCCTTGAGGTCTGCCGGCGGCATTGTACCATCCGCGCCCTGAAAAAACTGCCGTCCTTGTGCTTGGCAGTAGGTCCGTGAACCTCCACTTCTCACTACAGGGCTCTGACGTTCCGGTGGTACCCGAATATCGCTATCTTGGTGTTGTTTTCCAATCATCCAAAAGGTAGAGAAAGCAGTCGGATCGCCGTTTTGAGACGTGTGGACGCAAGTCCATTGCCAAAGCCGTGGATTGCACACCGGTTTTCGCCGCAACCTTTTCCAAGGCTGCGCTCCTAGACGACGCATGTGTGCGCCGTCCTGATAAACAGGTGCGGAAGGCGCACGCTATGCATTGAAGGCGAGCGGATTACGTCGTGCGGCGTTCTTCTTGCACGGAAGCACCTCCTCCAAGGAACCCGCTGAGGTAACTCGCGGAGAGGTATACTTTGAAAGAGAAAGCAACTTGCCACATCCTTTATGTGAGAGGTGCCTGCAGTCATATCTGACGTGCGCGACAAGATCCAACCCCGCGTGCGGGCAGGGGATTGTTTCCGATCCCCGATTCCGGTAACGACATCGCATGCATTTCGGGGATGTGTCAACGATGTGTTGTTTCTTCCCGGCAGAGCCGGCCCCTGCGACTGCAGATTCAAATTTTTTATTGACCCTGGGCACACCCGTGCCGGGGTGCAGTACATATGCATAACTCAGTTCCATATTGCGTCGTCAGGCGCCACTGCGGGGCTTTTTGCCCTGAGGAAACAACCTTGGAAACCGACGCGCACACATGGGGCACGGATGTTTTGCAGACCAGTAGAGCCACTAGGGGCGAACAACAAGCCCAACAACATGTTCTCAGAAAGTGAGTCGATGAGTGTCGATGTCATTGAAGCGTAGGGTTTGCACAGGGTTCGACCACTCATCCTCCAGTGGAGATACATGGGGCAGTCGGGCAGTGCGTGTGTTTGGCTCCATTCACGGGACCCAGAGTGACACGAACCACGCTGCCGGGCAGCAGGCCTATCCATGAACGGATGACTGCCACATCAAACGAGAATGCACTTCCTTACCACATGCCCTAGCAATCGGGAACATTCAATCTTAGAGCAAAGGTTGAGAAAGGGATGACGCAGAGAATAGTGCCAATAAGCAAAGCTGTGCCACGTCAGCCTGACGAAGTTGGAAGCCAAGCTGATCCAGGGCGACCGGGCGAAACGATGTTTCCCACGCGCAAATGACCGATAATCACAGCCACGCACGACCCCAGCAGCAACAAGCAAAGGTATACCCGCATTGCTCAGACAGCTTCGAACTTGATGCACCAGGAGCAGCAAGACTGCGATGGCCACGACGCGGGTCAGCTGAGCAACGACAGCCAAGCAGGCTGGCTTGGATGTCTTGGATTTCCATGGAAAAGGGTTGGTTTTGCCGTGTTTATTATCGTAAAGGTTGCGGCATGTTGTCTGTTTTTCTATACTTGTTGTCGCTGCTTTATGGCAAACGTTGGCAATTTCGCAAACTTAGGATAGGGGCGTGCGCAAGCGGTGCATGAGCAAAACGCGGCAGTGGGAGTCGGTTAAGGCGACATCATCCGACGTGGACAGGTTCGTGAGAGCTCGGGCCGTCAGCACGAGGAGCGTGCGCTCACCGCAGGCGCCGCGCAGGAATTTGGGAGGCTCGTCACGTCGGGTCTTGCCGAAACCCGGCAGGTTGGAGAGGGGCCTCATCTTATGATGGCATTGCGTGCCGCCACTTGGCCACTGCCCTTCCAGCCAGGACCGCGGCAACCGCGCGGCTCCGAACAAGCGCTCCGCAGCTGAGGGGAGTGGAGCTTGGATGACCGGCAGGTTGTCCATCCAGGAAGCCGAGTAGGCTGCGTGATGGTCGCCGACGATGCTGTCAGACTTGCCGTCCGTGCCATGCAGCTATCCAAGCTCCATTCAAAGGCGGATGCTGCGATCAATCGTTGGTTCGTGGTTGCATGGTTGCATTAGAATTCGATACAGCACTGTTCCTCTGATGGCACGACACAATGAGCCGCATGAGAACGAGGGTATGCAGGTCGAAGGCCCGCAAGCGGGCAGGCAGTGTGAGAGGCTTCTCGGGTTGCATCTCCGGGCGCGAGGCAATTTGCCAGAAGTTGCGACAACTCGCCGAGGTGCGCAGAGCAGACTGAACGGCACGGTGGGCACGAGCTGCACTGTCCGAGCGAGGTTCGTGCTGGGATAAGGTGACACACGATGAGAACTCGTGCAAAAAGCCGGTGCAATCACCACGAGTTATGGGGTCGAAGAGCTCCCGGAGTTTTTTTCTCATTCACCTGACTTGCAAAGCCCTTGCTCCCGCCGGGTGGTGGAGCATCAACACGTGGCGGCATCCAGAAAATAAGGTATCTGAGCTGAAACTTTTCGGAGCTTCACGCCATTGGTCCGAAAGGGTGGCACGCTGGAGAGCCGTGAACCGGCGGCGCACCTCAGTGACCGGGAGAGCGCGAAGTGATGCGTGTAGCGATGGGTGTGGTATGGTGTGGTCAATGCAATGCGGCAAAAAAATGCCGTTGTCAAGAACCGAGAAAACAACGCTCACTTCAAAACTAACCCAGCCCGGGTCGCCCTTTCTGTCACAGCCTTTGTTTGCCCTTCTGCCTCTCATGCATAGAACGGCGGCGCAGTGGACTTGCAACTAGAGAATTGTAGCTTTGAGCACCATGGTCATGGGCCGCGGAGTATCCTGCAGCCGATGTGTAACATCGTTTTCTGTCGAGGGTCTGCCCTATTTGGCTCAACGGATGTTGCCCATCTGCGCCATGAGTCCGACGGGTGGCTGGGAAAAAAGAACACACACCATTTCTACGACCCAAAGGGAAAAGCGGGAGACTGGGAGCTTGTAAAGTGGGACAAGAGCGCGAGACTGGGAGACTTTAAGGTGGGAGGCCCAACGTTCCGACCCGAGTGCCCTGCCACTGAGCTTGTTTTTTGTTTCTTGTTTGCTTGAGTTTTGAATTCTACAGCAATCCATTGCGTGTGTCCGGCAAGACTGGTCCCGTCTGCTTCCAAAGTCTGCAGCACGTGTTGGACCTGTCATTCAATCATGTTTTCGACCGTCCAAGCAACGCTGAATGCCGCGTGACTCTCGAACAATGTTTCTGCGGTTGCTCGCCAGCGGCCCTGCAACTTGACATGCACACGGCATCCATGACAACCGGCACCAATGAACATCTTTTCAACGCTGCATGTCTGTGTAACAGTTACAGACTTAGCACCGGATCACATGTAGCCCGTGGACACCCATAATCATTTCTGAGCCGCTTTGCAATAAACCGCAAGCACCGATTCTTTCTTGTTTCTCCTTTTGCTGGGCCTGCTGTTTGGGCTTTGCGCTGGTTTTGTTTACCACTGGAGCATCCGCGACGATGGGCCCTGTGCAACTGCGGACTACTGTGTAGCGCCTGGCGCAGCTACGCATCAAACTCTTATCCGACTGTGGGCGGTTGGTGGCTCCGGATGTAAACAAAGCTAACGAGTGGAAATGAAATGAGGCTGAGCACGCGCCAGCGAATGAGACCACGTCACCACTGACATCGACGCTGCGGCGCACTGAAGAAACAGGACGTAGAACAGTGGGGAGCGGCAACACGTGAGTCGTCCCCGTGCTTGGGATATACGTGTCGTCCAGGACCACGACGACTGTCGCCGTCCCATCTCGCGGAAGCTGCGTAGCGCAAAGTGGCATGCTGCACAGTCCCAGCCCATATACAACTGTTCAACATCAAAGCTCCTTGGCAACAAAGCAAACAGCTTCCCTTCGCCGCCTTCCGGCCAACAAAGGACACGTCGCTAACTCGATTCGAGGATAGACTCTGCGGACTGCGGAAGCGGCTGCAAATAGGTCCGAAGGGAAAAATCACAAACCCCAATATTCTTCTCCAGGGAGCATCAGAGACCGACGGGTGTGTAATCCAGCCTTTCGACAAGGCAACAGTTTCGCAAATCAACAAGCTCGCCGCAAAGAGACTCGAAATCCATCTTGCTCTGCAGGCTGTGCTGTCTCTAGCAAATGCTTCGGGGACCCCGGCATCATGTAACAAATACTTTAATCATCCAAAAAATGGCAATCAAACAACTTTGAATGTTAACATTTCCAAGTGTCGTGCCTTCAACACAAACCATCGCATGGTTGGAAAGCCCATGTAGTTATTGCAACACGTCGTCACACGCATATTCTCAACGATCGAGTGGCATGCATGCTGAAACGATGGAACCGACCATGTCGCAGGCTCGGCGCTCCGATCGCAACGCCTGTGCTGAATAAACTTCCAGACCGCGAACGTCACACGAACTACTCGAAGCATTCTGACTGTCCCAAACGAAGCTTGCATCCGCACGTATGGCTTGGGTTCTAATAAACCGACCATGAACGGACCACCGGTGGCAGCGACAGTAAGACATGCAAAATCCTGCTGTTGCATCAGCCATGGCAGCGCTAGTCCGCTAGTCCGTCCGTAGACACGTTGCCTGGAACAGCAGACAACAGCCACCACAACTTGCATAATGTCTGCAGGCATCGTACCTGATGCGCAGAGTGGTGTGCGTTGCAGCAAGGCATGAAAGGAGCGATGTGTCAATTCGAAAAAACCGGGCAGCAAGAACTAACGCCCATGGACAAACGCACGACAGCTGCAACAAATCGCAACAACCCATCCAAACGTGCCGACGGCGACCAACACTGGCCGTCACCAGCACTGACGGAAGAGAGCGATCGCGGCGTACCGCCTCCATTGAAACACGCATGCTCCTCCCAAGCCCTTGTGAGCACAAGCTACTCACACTGCATGTTTCTATGTCTTCTGCTGCTCAAGCGCAAGCACGAAATCAACGAACGGCTATGCGATGAGGGTAAACTGTAACTTTCCGTGCTGCTCGAGCCAGGCAAGCATGGCGGTTCCAGCCGCATGTCGACGAAGACTTCTCAGGGTCTCATGGTCTCCAAGGCACACGCCATCGCCGGCCACTTTACAGGAGCTGCAATCAGGCCCAGGGACACAGCCACCTAGGACAAGATGCAATGATGCAACGGCGACTGTTCCATTTGCGGCCCCGCCTTTCCCAATGTCTGGCTTCCGAATACAGTCGCCTCACTTGCAAGCTGTACTCTCGCTATCCACTTCGGCCATCGCAGCTGAGCCAAGCACAGCTGGAACCAAAGCCGCCCCCATCATGGCACCTACACATGCCCCTTGCGGGGCCCCCAGAAGCGCGCCACGGACTTGCAACGACCTTGCATCAGCCATGAATGCCTCAACAAGGCAACATGTACGACTGTTGTCACGGCCTGTGGTTCCCAGAAATACACCATTCCTCAGCACAAAAGTCTGAAGTGAAGAGACAAGTACCTTGGCTTCACATGTTGCGTGTTTTGTTCAAGCTAAGCTCTGCTCTGCGAAGTGCTCGCAGTTCTTCCAAACCACATTGTAGCCAGCTTCCCCGACACGCGAACGTGCCCGTTCCAACACGGTAGCCTGAAGAAGGCACGCGACGTGATTATGCGACTGCTCGGCGACACTCTCTTTTGACTTGGCTTCCGGGCTGGACAAGTTGATCGCTGGACTAGGCAGTACTCAGATACGTCGCGCACTTCGTGACGTATCTGACCTCGCAGCCTTAGGCTCAATGAATCTTGGCGCAAGATGCTTCTTAGCACCAAACAGAAGAAGTTGAGGGTCTGACGGGTTCGCTCGCTTGCCAACTGGATGGTGAATCACATAGGCTTCTGGACCAGTGGCCCACCGATCAAATATTGCATGATGGTCATAACCTGCAACACGAAATCCCCGTTTGATTCAAGCTCGACAATGAAACTCGTGAGAAACACAGCAGATGCAAAGACTGCGGACGAGGTTCCGAAGCGTCTTCGCAAGATGTGGTCGCCAGGCTGGAAATGCTGGCTGTCCATGTTTGGAGTTTGTACGAGTCTTCGCTTTGAAACCCCAAGCTTTGTAATCAAAGACTGGTGTACAAACTTGTCTGATCCTTCTGTGTGCCACTTCGATAAACACTGCTGCACATGCATGATTGATGCAAAAGATGGCGGCAGTTCTTACCCACAGAAAACTTGATCCAGTCCCTGACGAAGTCGGGCTACCACCTCGACGATAGGCATGAGACCCGGCGCGTGGTCAGGTGTCAGGATGTTCCTGTTGCATGTGTTGAGTGTCCTTTGAACTCGTCACGGCATGACAGGTGCAAGGTAATTTCCGCCGGAGGCTGCACGCCTCAAAGTTTTGTCAACCTGGCAAGCTGGCTACCCTTTCGAAACGACATCACGATCTTGTTCATTGGCGTGATCAAGCCTCGTCGAGGCGGCTGCCGCACTCGGTCCTAGCAAGAGCCTAAAAGAAGAAGAAGCAAACCTAATAAAAGACTGTACAAACAAGACCGCGGCGAGACCATGTCTGCGACGTGCAGACTAAACCGGCATAAGTCGTTCAACACTACTATGCAAATGCCCCGCTCAGGCCCCGCAACAAGTTGCGCAATGGCCGCATGCGACTCAGCTAAGCCCCACTCACATTGCCTTGCTCTTCCGAACAAATGGAGACGCGCACTGGCCGCATCATCTCTCTCTCTCTCTCTCTCTCTCTCAATCGCGCAGAGCAAGACTGCTCGTCAGCAGCCCTTTCAGCTGGTTAACGTAAAACTGAGCCCAGGATCTACGGTTTTGAGCTAACGGCTGTAGGGTCCTCCACAGGTCTGTGTTGCCAAAATTTCTGGAATGAGCAGCAGCCACCTCTTTCTCTGCAGGATGGTGATAGATATCATGGTGTATTTGGTAGGGGCGAGGGATGGGGGAATTCGGGGACAAAATCTGGTGGCGTTGATACGCCTGCGTCATGGTAAGTTCAGCCCAATGTATACGAGGGTGGCCACGTCGTTTCTTATGGAGGCGTCTGTAGGCGTGCTCGGTTTGGTAAGTGGATATATGTTCGATTGAGGTCTCGTGTCGAAGAATATGTCCGAGCTAAGAAATTCGAGAAGAGATGCTATTCTCTGAAGGAGTTAAAAGCCTAGGTGAGTACTCGTAGGCAAGCTGGGACAAATATTCATTGGAACATTCTGCCTCCGAGGGTTCCAGTACTTTGTGATAAAAGGAACTTTTGATGTTGAAGATTTGTCTAAGGACCTTGTAGTGCAACTTGTGTAATTTCGTAAGATCAGTCTGAAAGTACATTTGTGATTCCGAGCCATACAGAAGGATGGCCAACACAATCTGGGAATGAACAAACAGCTTTCGCTTGGTGGTTATGGAAGGATGCTTAAAGAAGTCATGTAAGCACTTGGCCGCGTGGGAGGCTTGTGCGTATCGCTTTTTAACGACCGCTTTAGCGGACGAGTTACAGGCTAGGACCGCTCCTAAATAGTCCGCATGGGGCTTAGGATCTACTCGGAGTTCTTTAGGCAGGTACGGGTTTTCTTTCATGCGATAGCCGATAGAAGTCACATTGGCAGGGTGGGATATGGTGTCGGTTAGGAATACGGGAAGGTCCGTATTGATGCAGAGAAGCTGGCACTTTTCATGGTTCAAGGACATGCCTCTCATAGAAGAGTGGGATTGCAACGTATGCAAAAAACGGTGAAGGGAGAGTCTCGTACGAGACAGCAGAACCGTATCATCGGCATACTCTATGTCTGTAAGGCGAAAATCAGTGGTGAGAACTGAGGGCCCAGGCCCGTATTCAACCACATAATCGTAAGTATCATGGAAAAGCACTGAAAGAGTGATGATAAACAAATACGGAGACAAAGGGCATCCTTGCCGAATTCCTTGCGCAAAGGCTTTGGGTCGGGACCTATAGCCCGCTTCTTTTACCTGGAATTGGCAATCTTGATATATGGACAGCACCGGGTTTATAAATTGATCTGGGAGACCCACGCGCTGAAGCGCGTTGCGCAGCGCCGAGCGGGAGAACTCGAGCAGTCTGCGAAGCACAAACAAAAGAGTAGAGGTGGATTTGCCTGATCTAAAGCCAAACTGGACCGGTGATACGTGGTCATCTATGGCCGATTTTAATCTTTCATGGAGAAGGCAAACGTATTAGTATATCTTGTAAACTGTGTTAATTAGAGAAATGGGGCGGTAACTAATTGGTTTTTGCTTGTAAATATCATCACTCTCTCCGCCTTCCAGAACTTAGGCGATATCGCCTGCGTAAAGGTTTTAAAGAAGTGCGACAGCAGTGCAAGATGAACCGATCGTGGCGCGAACTTCCAGATTTTGGCCGGGAGTTGGTCGGGGCCAGGGGCCTTGCGGTTTTTGAGGCGCGCCAGAGCGCGCAATAGTTCAGGCTCCGTGAAGGGGCTTGTATCAATCGGCGCAAGTTGAAAAATAGGTTCTGATGGCAGTTCTGGTGAAACACGATGGTTCCAGACTTTGGTGGCCAAGCGGTTGGCCAATACTTCAGGTTTGCGAAGCCGGCTTGATCAATCCCAAAGCTCGTAGCTTGGAAGAGATGCACAAAACGTGGCGAAAAAATGTCATCCACTTGCTTGTTAAAGCTTGCAAAGGCGAGTCTTGCTTTCAGTTCCCTGCCTGCTCTTGCTGCCTTCGTCGTCATCATCACCTTCACGTCTAACATTGAAAATGCTCTGCAAACACAAGAGCCGACGTCCTGTGCAAATGTTTGCTTCTGGGCACTGAAACACGTGGAGGGTCCAAACGAAAACAAACTTCTTAAGCTACTATGCGAACATATCCTCCAAAATGAGTCTCAGGATCTAGCCAACAACCTTTTTGCACTAGTTCAGTTCTCAAGACCGCCAATAAACCAGTGTCGCTTCTCGGATAAGTCTTGTTGATGTAAGTTCGAACAAGAAACATGTAGCACTTCATCGCCTAAAGAACTCTCTTCCATGGGCAGTTCAAACTTGAGGGATCTGCATGTGTATACAATTGAAATAATGGTGCCAGTGCGCTTCCTGCTTGTGCAACCCCGAGAGTGAGGATATGAAAGTGCAAATCCCCACCATCAATAGAGCTTGAGCAAAGACACACAATTCCGCTCTTTTGTGCCTCCAAGCCTTTGCAGTCACAAGCTGGCCTTGCGCACACACTCTACTTCACAAGCAAGCGCAGCACTTCGAACTTCAGGTTTACTGCTTGAAACTCTCGTTTCCTCTCATTGGAGGCTGGAGACGGCCTTGCTGAAAGATCGAACGGTGGTGTTCTTGGGCTGAGTCAGTGGGTCTGCGGTTGGAGTCCGGTCGGTATCACTGGATGGAGAGACGGTTTCCCCACTGTTCGGCACGAAGCTGTTCGCGAAGGGCTGTGAGGTCGATGGCGAGCCATCGGTCCGTCTAAAACCTGGGTTCCAAATCTGGCTTCGAACCTGAGTTTCAAACCTGGGTTGGAACCTGGCTTTGACCTAGGTTCAAACCTGGGTTCAAAACCTGGAACCTGGGTTTCAAAACTGGTTGTTTGGACCATACCAACTGGATTCAAACCTGGTGAATCTTTACTTGGGCCCGAGCCGAGTTGCCAAGTTTCATTTTGGTTGGCTCTTGTGTATTTCTTTTTCTTTTGTGTGTTTGATTGCGTTTTGTATTATTACTTCTTGTTTTCTCATTTATTTCTGTCGATGTCGTGTAGCTTATTCTTCTTTTGTTTCCCCTACGGTCCCTCTAGAAGCAAACTCTGGGTTCCGGAACACTCCAAAAACCTTTGCTCGGCAAAGAAGTTCCCTTGTTGTTTGCAGCATTTCGGGTGGGTCTGTGTTGTTCTTCAGATAGCTTTCTTGTAGATTCCCATGTTTGCATGGACGGTTGATTCCCTGTGGGTTCCCGAGTTTTTGCAGCATTTTAAGTGGGCTTCCATTTCACCGTCGATGCGGTGGGTTCTCCGCTTGCTTGATGTTCTTCCTTCTACGCAGCTCTAGCACTTCTTCCTGTTCCACCTTGTTTAAAAATCGCTCCCAACGCGAGCACGACACAAACGAAATGCCTCTTCTTGGAAGCTAAGCTGGAGGACTTGCTTTGAACTTCGATTCCAAACCTGGGTTAGAACCTAGGTTTCAAACCCAGGTTCAAACCTGGGTTATAACCGGGTTTTCAAACCCCGGTTCCACATCTGGGTTAGAACCTGGGTTTCAAATCTGGGTTGGGTTTTAGAACCTCGGTTTTAAACCAAGGTTCAAACTGGGTAATAACCTGGGTTTACACCGTGAACCGTGTTCCTCCGCTTTGCGATGCTACAGCCGTTGCTGCAGTGGCATGGATGGTGACTCGGTCCTCCGGGGCGTGGATTTTGAGCACAGTGGACAGAGTGGCACGGCACCGATCCCCAGTCTTCGGACTGCTGGAGTTTGCTACACTGCCCGAGGTTTGGTCTCCATCGCCTTCGTGACACAAGGCCAAGGGTCTGCCTCCCAAAAGGCTGCACAGTGCACTCCGCTCCACTTACTACAGGTCTCTTATCGGGACACACATGACCTCGCGATGACAGCAACGTGTGCCGGGGCCAAGCAGCCGCCCAAAAAGAGTTACGACCCCTAAATCTTTGCAGCATTTGAAGTGGGTTCCCATGGTTCCAATAGGCTTTTTTGGCTTTTGCAGCATGTCAGCTGGGTTCCCTGTGGGTTTCCGAGTTTTTTGCAGTTAATGGGTTCCCATGGTTTAACAGCATCGACGGTCGGTTCCCTGTGGGTTCCTTGCTTTTTGCAGCATTGCAAGTGGGTTCCCATTTTCCCAGCATTTATTGCGCAACAGTCTGGGCGGACTTCCTTGTGGGGTACATGTGGGTTCCCATGGTTTCTCCAGCTCGCACATTATGTTTCAGAGAAGAGTGGAACTGAAGAAGATGTTCAAGACAGTGGCTGCAGGTGTGTCCCAGTTCCATCGCACATCTTGCGCTGCATTTGGATTTGCTGCTTTGAAGTAAGGCTGCAAAAAAGCACGTCCGTCTGCTATCTACAGTTTGGGTCGAGGCGACAGCAAAGCTCACTGACCGCTGATCACTTTCAGTGCCGGGCTTAATGCGCGTTAAAACATTCGCGCCGTCGTGTGAGAAACGACAAGGGTTAATTTATTTACGAAGGACGTTCTACACTCCTGCGGCAACTCCACTCTTTGAGGGGGAGGAACAGGAGGTGCTTCCACGTCGGACATCGTTGCAACACATGGGCCAAAAGAACGCTCGAATTACGGAGCCAATTCCGGAAGCTGCTCTAGGATGCTTGAAAGGGCCTCCTCTGAACATGTTGCTGCTGCAGCATCGAAGTGGTCATCCTTGCGCTAGCAACATCTGAGGAGACAACATGATTGCGGATGCATATGTCTACTTGTATAACATATACATATGTATATATGGTCAGGCGTCTGGCGTTCCCAGCCCCCCCCCCCCCAAATGGTATGGTCTGCTAGGGTGGGGGGGCGGAGGGGCTGGCGTGTGCGGAAAGGGGTCGGGACTGTTGGAGTTGCCACTGGATGGTGGGATGGTGCTGGCGGGCTGGCGGCCAGGGCTCGCATGCAAGCTCTTCGCAAGCAAGCTGTAAACCCAGCGCGTGCCTCTGCTTTGAATAACCTTAACTTGTACTTCAAACCCTACACCCAACCATAAACCCCACCGAACTGCAGGCTCTAAGCCTAAAGCAGAACATACATCGCAAATCCTCCCTAAGCTCTTGTCGACTCGAAGCGTTTTACCTTGTAACCGTAGACCCAACACTCAAAAGCTTGAGCTAGATCCTATACCCCAAAACCCCACAACCACCCCACAGCAGGAAGAGGGACCCCACACCCCACACCACAGGGGAGGGGGGGTCCCACCCTATATCCGGACCATTGACCTTTGGGGGGGGAGGAGGGGGGGGGCCGCGGAGCGCGTGACCATATATATATATATATATGCATATATATATACACATTATAGTTATTTCTATTATATATATATATATATATATCAATGTAAAATATATATATATATATATATATATATGTATGTATGTATGTATGCATATACATATACACACACATATACATATACATATACATATACATATACATATACATATACATATGCATATGCATACATATACATATACATATACATATACATATACATATACATATACATATACATATACATATACATATACATATACATGTACATGTACATGTACATGTACGTGTACATGTACATATGCATATGCATATGCATACATATACATATACATATACATATACATATACATATACATATACATATACATATACATCTACATCGACATCTACATCCACATCTACATCTACATCTACATATACATATACATATACATATACATATACAAACACAAAAAACATATACATATACATATACATATACATGTACATATACATATACATATACATGTACATATACATAGACATAGACATAGACATAGACATGTACATATACATGTACATATACATTTACATCTACATCTACATCTACATCTACATTCACATCTACATCTACATCTACATCGACATCTACATCTACATCTACATCTACATCTACATCTACGTCTACGTCTACGTCTACGTCTACGTCTACGTCTATGTCTACGTCTACGTCTACGTCTACGACGACATGACATCGACATCGACATCGACATCTACATCTTTATCTACATCTACATCGACATCGACGTCGACGTCGACGTCGTCATCGTCATCGTCATCGACATCGACATCGACATTTACACCTACACCTACATCTACATCTACATCTACGTCTACATCGACATCTACACCTAAACCCACACTTACATCTACATTTACATCCACATATACATCTACATCTACATCTACATCTACATGTACATCTACATGTACATGTACATGTACATGTACATATACATGTAAATACACACTTACATGTACATCTACATGTACACATTCATATACACATACACATACATATACATATACATATACATACACATATACATATACATATACATATAGATATGAGACTCTGCGTGCTTGCTTTGTCGGTTGTGGTGGGTTGGACCAACATGATCATTGATCCGCAGCATCGCGAGTTTAAAACCTTTTCGACTGGCAACGTTCAACATACAGAGGCTTGTGTGCTTTACATGGCAACACAAGGTGCATGATTGAGCAGACCGAAACAATGCCAACGTGGCGTGATCTGCTTTCCGGTACAGCAGAAAGCCATATTTGCGAAGATCACAACCACAACAGTCCGGGCTCCGATGTTTCGCAGCCATGCTTTTTGGTCGACGGCAGCAGTCCTGAAGCCAGCGGCTGAAATCAGCATCATGTTGTGACTTGTTTCGACCGAGTATGTGGATTGAGGCTGTCGTAACGATGACGAGCAAGCGAAGGTGCAAAGTACGTTATGCACGCTAGCAAAGGAAAATATGATAGTTCGTTAAGTGTAATGCTGACAAGGATGGAAGGAAATGTTTTACTGCACGAAGCTCCAGGCTCGTGGGCATTCTGGCAAAGATTCCAGCAGCGGTTCTCGTAGAATGGCAGTGAAATCGTTGAAACAGCTCTCGGCAAGGAGCCCGTGTTTTAAAGGATGAAGGCTTGGTTTACACGCTTCTTATGCAGCTCGGTTTGATTTTGATAGTCACCAAGTTTCGCATGTTTGCGTCATCATTCATGGCATGGTCAGGCAGTTGTGCTGCCTCGTTGTGGGTCTTGATTTCGATTTTTGTCCAAGCCACACAGAGAAAGCGCATCTCAGGTGTCTTTCCCTCGCCGAAGTGCGAAAGTTATGGAAACTTCGAAAGATGTTCGTCAGAGTGTTGAACGACAAGGCGCCAGGATTATTGTTTCAGGAGGGGCTCATGAGATCATTTCACGCCAGGTTATTCCGCTGCTCGCGCTGCTTGAAAGGGAGTGGAGTTGCTCATCCGCATTGGCGCAGGATTCATTTGCAGCAGGCTTGTGCATGAAGTCCCCCCCAAGGCATCGTCCGAGATTTTTTAGATTCGAATCGCAGCGGTTTCCAATACAATCTTGACCGGGTCTTCACGGAGGCCTGCCGGTTGCATCGTCAAATCTTTGTGCCATGTCCGCAATGAACGGTTGTGTCAGGCTGTGCTTCACACGGACTTTGAGGGCCTGCGGCTTTTGGCGCAGAGGTTTCCTGAAGCGTGCCGTGAGAAAAGCATTAAGATGCGACGTGGCCTCGTCAGGAATTACGGTTTTGGCAGCTCGCGAGGAGACTCTCGCCTGAAGGCTTTCGTGCACGAGGCTGTGAACCTTGGCTTCGTTTGCTTATCAAGTTCTCCTACACTGGCTTTGCGACAGGCGTTGCGAAGCGCGCACATCGAGAGGCTGTCGCTTCTGCGAGTCCTCAATTATGATATCTCGGAGGACGCGAAGATGCTCTTGCTAATTGGGCCCGATGGGCCCGCGGTCCACGGTTCGTTGGCAGGACATCGAGGAGTGCCGGGCCCGTGGAGATCTGGGGCAGCTTCTGAGCGAGGGGCATCTTGACTCGAGTGTGCTACTAACAATATAATAAGTAGTAATAATAATAGTACTAATGCTGATAATGATTACAATAGTGGCAGTAAGCATACAGTCCGTTGCAACCTTGCGAGCTCAGGTCGATCACCGTGGATTTTCTCGGATCACGTGCGTCCTTCCGCTTCCCGCTCATGGACGGGGCGGTCGTCTGCACGCGAGCTCTCCTTAAGCACATCCTGCGGGAATTCTACGTGTTGCCTTGCAGGACCTGGCCACGAGTTCCTATGCGGAAGTTCAGATGACCGACCTGTGCAAGCAGCGCGAGACGCTTTACAAAGCTCCCCGACTGAAGATGTGGTTTGCTGAAGGGCGGACAGCTCCTGGAAAGCCATGGAAAGCCGATGCTGAGGTTCCTTTCATTCTTTGCGCCTTCATCAAAGCAGGAGCCAGCATGAGCTCCTTTCTTCGAGTGGAAAGCTGTGGGTGCTCAGATGGCATTGACATGTCAAACCGAAACCGGCTGCTCGTATACGGTAGTGCAGTAACTCCAACTCAGCTTCCGACCTTCAACTCCTTCACACAAGGTACCTGTTGCTGCTAGCGCTGGCAGCCGAGTCCTTTAACTTCGTGTACTTGCTGGTTCAAGAGGCCTGTGGCAAAGGCAAGGCTTTGCGAACTTGCTTTGGAACCACGTTGACCCAGGCTATCACCCTTGAGGCAGTGCTCCGGCAGTACGAGCCATACTTGCTACAGATGTTGCGGCAGGCGCATTGGCGTCCTGATTCTTGCATTGTGGTCTATCCAAACAGGTTGTCTGGAAGGACCGTTTTGTGTAGACTGGAGGTTTCTGGAGAAGACTTGACATCGGACGTCAGGGGACAGTGAACATGAGCAGATGAGTGTGATGCAGGCGATGCCGCAGCGCCCAGGGGTCCCTGCCTTGGGTGAGGGTGTCATTCCGGTTTGCAAGTCTACCCAGAAGACTCGAAAACGGGATCATTTTCGCGGAGGTGCTGGACTTGCTCTGTTTCTGCGGCTTCAAACTGAAGCTCGAGGCCAACGTGCAGTGTTGCAGGCAAATCAAGGTTAGCCGCATGCCGCATGACAGTCCCTTCCGTTTCGGATAGAGTTTGGGCTCCTAGTACAGGGACAATCAGTCCGACTGTAGAACCGCCTGGCTCCAGTCAGCTTCTAAGCTCTGTGCTCAGAAGGAGCACCAGGTCTCGTGAGTCCAAGGGTCCAAAATCACGATGCACTAGGGGCCTCTGCAAAGACCGGTGCTTGGAAGTGGAGCAAACTTGTCTGGTAGCTCTAGTGATTAGGCCGGAGCCGTCGAACAAGAGTGCACGAGCCGCGCTAGTCTGGGTGGTACGGACTGCATACCGGTGAGCTGGCCACATTGCTCGTTCAATTGCCATGGCCATACGTCCGACAATCTAAACCAAAAGCACTCAGAAAGTGGCCAGCATGATTCAAGCTGAGAGCCTCCGAGTCTGATGGAAGGAACAGGAGCAGTTCGATTCTTCCGTCCTCGACCGCGTTCTCAAGCAGGCGCAGTACTGGGAGCAGCTGCTTTCTCGGCCTTTGTCAAGCCTTGCAGGATTTCCTCTCTGTCGAGCGGATTTCCAAGCTGAATTTCGACCTCCTGGCGTTTGCCGAGCGTCAGCAGGTATTCTCCTTGCACTCATTGTGCCAGTGGCGTGAGTTTGGCAACAAAGAGCTGCCTGTCAGGCGGAGCTCAGCACGCTGCTGCAAAGAGGTCTGGAGGACACCGACTAGCTGAAAGCTTGCCGAAAAAGGTTCATGGGTTTCAACAGGCATGGCGAGTGCTGGACTTTCAAGCTGATCTGGGAAGGACTTGATCGGCGACTCCGTGTTCGGCTTGGCAACTGGGGAGATGCACATATGGCTTCTTGACGGTTTGACGCGTGAGCCTGGATTGATCGAGGCTGAGGACCTTCAAACGGAGGGCGACTCCAGCTCCTAGCCAAGCACATCGCAAAAGCCGTAGCCGAAGCAGAGTCACAGAGACAGGTAGAGAAAAAGCATGGCAAGGTGAGGCCAAGAGACCGCAACTGGCAATACGAAGGTTTGCCAGCATTGACAGGCTGCAGTGGCTAGAGTTTCGAACATGCATGCCGAGTGTCTTCGAGTCTTTGCGCAGGCGGGTTTTGGACCTCCATTTTCGAAGCCCTCAGTGCCGAGCTCAGAGATCGCCTCCCTAATGGCAGCTGGGAGCGGTAAATCTCTGTTGGGTGCTTGAGGTTCTTGGAGTTCGCTGATGACCTCATGGGGCGCAAAGCATTTGTACAGATGCGCCGCATTGTGGAGGCCCGCTTTGCTGCGCTTTGTCAAGGCTTCAGCTGCTTGCGAGTGTCTTGAGTCTTGGTGAGGTCCATCCGCAGGCCTTCGGCCATTATTTTCGGCAGCACTACCAATCCATGGAGGCTCCACTGCCGCTTGAGCCGCTTTAGTTTCTGCGCTGGAGTCACACGGTTGTAATCGTGGAGGAGTTGCTGATGGATGCCTTCTGCCGTCGGTGCTTGACCCGGGTGTGTCCAGTTTTCGCTCCTTTTGCGCCACTTCGATCCAAGGCAGATAGCCCTGGTCATTGACCTAACATCGCTTCACCTTCCGCTCGCTCAGTTTTTTGAGAAGCACCAGGCTCGGCGCGTGATCGTCGCGCAGCTGTTGAACTAGTCCTAATAGTCCTAATGTGAGCGGTGCTGGTCCGAAAACCCCACAATCAAAGTGCGCAGCCATGGGCCTGCCAGAGCTTGGCTCAAACAGTGATCGCTGCTGCTCATGACCCTGGCTTGCAATGCAGGACAGAATCACTCATTTGTTCAGACAAGATGTTTCCATCATGGTGCATCCACATCAACATGGTCGATAGATGTCGTCTGTGTCTCCATCCGAAGAGGAGGAGTTGAGCAAGCTCGAACGGCATCGTGGGGCTTTGGACCGGCAGCTGCAGTCCCTTGACCATGTGGAGGACTTTTTTGAGGCTGCCAAAAAAGTGGATGTGGGTCTAGGCCACGCTTCTCTTTTTGAGGACTTCGGCAACGAGGCTGCAGAGCTGGCTCAGCAGCTGAGGCCGTGCGGCGCCGCACGAAGCGTTGCAGGGAGCATCGCAAAAGAAGCGGCGCCCCCGCACAGGCAGCGGCAGGGCGGCGAGGGCGCGGGCGCCCCGGGCCGCAAGGAGGGGCCGCAAGGAAGAATCGCCGACTCCATCGAGGCCGGGGCACTGGGACACAGGGCCGGGATTTCGTGAAAACGCGGCGCTGACGCGAGCTGGCGAGCTGCGAGACGTGTCTGTCGCAAGGCACTGACGGCCCTGTTGCGAGAGGATGTGCTGGACTGCCAAAGATTGCAGGCCGCGGGTGCCGTCCGAGCTGTTCGTCTGAGTGCTGGATTTCTCTGTTTCGCAGGCAGCTCAGGCAGTCTCCACCTTCGAGGCACAGGGACGCCAGGTCTGAATGTAGGTTTGAATAGGTTCCATAGCACTGAGATGCCACAGGAGATTGCCGCTCAGTGCCGCCCTGGGGGCAGATTGGATTTGCAGGCCACGACCCCCAACGGCTGAAAGCCCTGTCGACGTGCCGCCTTTTCGTGGCAGGAGCGGAAGCTGGAGCTCCGAACCGCGGAGATTCCCGGAAGCTTTCCCAGGACTGCAGACGCTTCGCAAAGGAGCGGAGCTCCGATGCCTCCGATCCTCCAAGACTCCGCGCTTGCATCAGCACTCCTGCTTGGGAAAACAATCAGAGCACCGGCAAAGAAGCACCCCGTGAGTTGGTGGTGGCTGGAGACGTCTCGTGCTGTGCCTACACGGAACAGGTGCAACTGGATGCGGTTCTCCACAAAGCTTGGTTTGCGACAAAGGCCAGGCCCTGGCTTTTCTAAGGGTGCTTCTTGGAGCATCTTGTTGGTGTTTTGGGGCCGTCGCCTCGCAGGCATGGACAGAGCTGGTCATGTTGCGTTCCGAGGCTGAGCAGGGATCCGAAGGGTTAGGGATGAGTTTTGTTTTCGGCTTGGCAAAAGACGAGGGCTGCTAAGTTTGTGCAGGTTTCCGAGTTCCGCTTCAAGTCGTTCTTCCTGCGGATGCAGGCAGCAAGCATTTGCCCCCGTAGTTTCAGATGCTCACCCTGTCCCGTAAGCAGACAAGTCAAACGGAAAGGATGAGACAGACGCTGCGGTTCTGAAGATCCTCCAAGACGGATACTGGTGCCTCGTATGAACTCTCTGGCGGACCACCTGCATCTCGTCTCTTTGTGTCTGGCGAGGTTTGATCTGCACAAACTCGCTCAGCTGGACTTCGACTTCCAAGACTTCTTTGATCGTCGTTTCCAGGAGGTGCCACGGTACTTGCAGGACGCGCTGTCCAAGCTTCAGAGGGCATGCAAAGGTGCCGTTCAAACTGCAGGTCTCCTCGGCGGTTCTGCAGTTCATGACCATGTCGCGATCTCGATCGTCCCGGAGGCTGGCCCGGCCCAGCCCACGAAGAAGATCTCTGGGCCCAGGCCGCACCCTCACTTCGTGCTTTTGCGGGAGCTCTCTGCTCTCGACTTCCCGTGGGAACGCTTCATGGAGGCCCGGGCCCGAAATCCCTCGAAAGTCCCCGAAGAGCTCCGCCTTCCAGCCTGGTAGCAGGAGCACGCGGCGTGCATCCTCGCTTCGAAGGACCCGGAGAGTCGGAGAGGATTTGCAGAGCCCTTCTCTCTCTCGCTCTCTCTCTCTCTCTCCCTCCTCTCTCTCTCTCTCTCCTCTCTCTCTCTCTCTCCTCTCTCTCTCTCTCTCCTCTCTCTCTCTCCTCTCTCTCTCTCTCTCTCTCTCTCTCTCTTCTCTCTCCCTCTCCCCCTCTTTCTGCCAGGACCAGGACTACCTGCAGTTCCTGATCTCTCTCGGTAGCTTCGAGGTTGGATCGAAGGCGTGGGAGCTCTTGGGCGCTGAAACCGTCGGCTCGGCTCAGCGCCTTTCACGGAGGTCTACAGAGTGGTGGAGCAAACGTGCAGACTGTGCGTGGCTCAGCGCCGCTCGGCCTGTTGTGCGCCCTCACCTCACGAGCCGTAGGTACCACTCCATGGCCAACACCATGTTCAACACTCCCAGTTCTTGGCCTTCGGTTCCTGTGGAGGCTGTTTGCACTAGTCACTCGTGAACTCGTGGCTGACGAGGGGTATTCAGCTGCTCCTGTTTAGCACTCACAGGCGCCAGCAGTTGCGGCGGTTCCATGCCAAGCTTCTGAGGCTGCAACCTTAGGACTCGCGCTGACGTCTCCCGAGACCCCGGCCCGGTCCGGGCTTCCCGAGGCCTCCAGCGAGGGCCTTGAAATTTCCTGCGACGCCGCGGCGCCGAGTTCTGGGTCGCTCGCCTCGGCAACGGAGCGGTCTTCGCACATTACACGTAGTCACGTCGCCTCGTGCAGCGACACTCCAATTACCCATGAGCCGAGGATAGTGCTGACTACTCCAGGCCACTGGGCCACTGCAATTATTGTAAATGCTTCGCGCGAAGTCTCCACTCCTAGCTTCTCAGCTTCTCTTATCGACGCTGTGCGCAAAGCGAAGCGCAGCTTGCAGCTTGCATTGCATGGTCAGGCGAGGCCGAGGTTGCGGACGAGAGCACTGGCGGCGCTGGCACCGAAGGCCGTGCGGATCGCCCCAAGGCTCTGTGCAGAGAGGTTGCATAGAGCCTGAGCCAGAACAAAGCCGTCTGTGCCAGGCGAGCTCTGCCACCGAGCGTGCGAAGGAGCTGGCAAGGAAACCCTGCACAGAATGCACTAAGTCACAGTTCGAATGTGCAGTTGGACTCGCAGGCTGGCATGCGAGAGGAAGGTGGATGCCAAGAAGGCGGTGATGTGCCTTGTGGGGCTGTCCAGCCCACACGTGTCCGCTTCCGGCAGGTCATGGCGTTGCTGATTTGTCGTGGCATCTACTGTTGGAACCCGCTCAAGGTCGGCATTGGGAAGCCTCGGAAGCATGCGAAACGATAGACCAATCTTCGAGCCCGAGCACTCGCTGGAACGAAGGGTTGATTAGCAGCTTGCTGTAGCAAAGCAGGTCCAGGCGAAGTGACGTTTCGGGTTGGGAATCTTTTTGGCCTGCTGCTGCGGCATCGCTTGCCAGTTGATCATCGACGATGACGGCGATGCCAAGGCTCGTGAAATCACACGCCGTCACAGTGCGCAACGGTTTCCGAGACAAAGCCTCACTGTCGATGCAGGATGTCAGATCCTGGTCCCAAATCGAGAGCGTCCTGTCCTCCCCTCGGTTTCTGCCACCGGCAACAGGCTCAAGCTGCAGACTGATTGGATTATTGAAGTCCGACGTGAGTTAGAGTGCTTCTGAGGAGTTTCCTCGACGCCAAAGACGAGGTGCAGGCCTGGGATCGAGAGGCCCGACTAGGCAAAACCCCTGTGTTGGCAGGGCCCTGGTCCGCTGCTTGGCCAGCCTCCCATCATCCAGCCACGTCATGTCTCAGCGTACGTTTTCGTGTCTTCTCTGGCGTGCTCTCCCTGGTCAGGTCTCCAGGCAGCACAGGGCCTGCACGCAGCACCTCTCCAGCAGCTCCAGCAGCCGCCAGCAGCAGCAGCAGCCGCAAACGCGCCTCCACAGCTGCAAACCTTGGCGCAGCTCCAATCATTGCTGCAATTCCAGCAAATTTATCAAGCCTCGCCGTGGCAACAGCAGCAGGCCATTCCGAGAAGAGGTTGAAACATGTGCGGATGTGGAGAAACGACCCGTCTTCCGCGACAGATGGTGATCCAGATCGTCTGCCTGACGCAGCGGGCGGAGGAGCATGTCTTCGACAAGAAGATTGAGGCCTGTCGGCGCCACGTTGCAGTACAGGGTGTGCCTTTGTTCAGTTTCGACAGCAGATGTATGCCTGAGAATGTGGGGGTTGGGGTCCCGGCGAAGCTTTGTTCTCACCCCTGGCCAGCCCTTCTGGCGTGGCATCCTGGACAGCGTCCTGCCTCTCGAGAGGTCGGGCACTGCAGAGCTGCGTTGATGTGCGTTGTGATTGATGTTCGGACTTCGTTGGCCCAGGCCTGACTAGTGACTAGTGCCTGCAGATGAGCTGCGGGTCTCGAAGTGTAAATTACAGGTGTTTCACCTTCGAATCTCGATTCGGTGAGGGGGCTTTTGTCTGGTTTTGCAGACTTCTTAGCGCTTGATGCTGTGGCCGTAAAGGCCGACAGATGCCATCTAGATTTTCATCCGGAAAAAAAACTTCGGCTCGTCCGTGCTCACCGCTCACCCAACATCGCATCGAAGCTGATCCCTCGGCCGATCGCGGCTCCAAGCATGGAGCTGACTATCAAGGCACCCAGCAGCCTCAAACTCTCAGAGATTCTCAGACCAGGGCAAAGACTCTAAGCCTACTCTGGCCCCATGAACTCTCTCCGAGCGGAGATGGACCAGATCCTCACGGACCCCGCTGCTGTGACTTCCGCTGTCTTAGTAGTCTTGGTGTGCACCCCTTTGGCAGGAGACTCGTCAAGAAGCAATTGCAGAGACCCTGAAGGTGCATAAGTGAGTCGTCTCCCCTCCATGAAGCGACAGCAGCAGCAGTGGAACCGCGAGCCCTGTACGCAACATGCTCCCGAGCTTGATGCTGTGGAAGAAATGACGGCTGGTCAAGAAGGGTGGACTTGATTTCGCCAGGCCTGGCGTGAAAACTCAGCACGGCCGGACGAAGGCCTAGCCTTGACGTGCGCCCTCGAGGATTGAGGCTGCTAAGCTTCCTGTGCTGCAGGCGTACAGCTGCTGGAGCGCATGGCAGCAGGACGCCGCAGGGAGGGGCCCCCTGTCCTCACAACCCCGCAAGTTGCGTGCGTGGAGTGGGAAGGACCTCAGGTGCAGCACTTCGACTGGCCCAGCCTCGGCTTGAGCGCGACGAAGCAGCCCATGTCAGGGACTCGGTGACTCAGGGTCCCAGGGGCCCATGGTTCCAGGAGCTCAGGCTCCGGCCTTCGTCGGCTTCTAAGACTGAGGTCTGCGGTGCTCAAGGCTGTGAACCAAATGGATCCTCATCGCAGGTGCTGTTGCTCTCCATTGCTTGCATGCTGTTCTGGGTTCCGACGCAAAACGCTTTCTGCCTCACAGGTCGAGGCTGCTGGAGCTGTCGCAAGCGGCAAAAAAAGAAAGTGGCTGTAGCAGAGAGGCACAGCCACAGACGGATCAAGTGTCTGCTTTTTCTTTCAGGTGCCGGGTTTTAGCCCACGCCATGTGCATTTAAGTTGTCAACTATCATCTCTTCCGAGTTCTCCGACCGCCCCCCTGGGATTTCCGGCTCGAGCTCGCTGCTTCTCGCGCTTCCGTTGCCGCAAGGCTGAAACCGACCGCGGACCGGCCCGGGGCTCGAATCTGGCAACTTCCTGGACCATCTACATGATAATCTAACCATCTGTATGATACAGTAACTATGTATGATAATATATATATATATATATATATGCACATTATAGATACAAGCATCTATACGATATCTATATATTATGATAGTATAATGTAATCGCGAAGTATCACAAAGTGCGATATCCATTATGCACTGCTGGTGAGACGATGGTGTTCCCATTCTTCAATGAATCGGCCCCTGGAGAAGAGGTGTGCGCGTGCGCCCCTCTTTTCCTGCTTCAAGCGTTGAAAAATGTTCCTCAAGCTGGAAGCTCAGCCGCTTTTTTCCGGCGGAACCTCACCGTTCCCGGTTTTGGACTCACTAGCCCTGGAGTGACGTCAGGCTCTTGGCATTCCTCGTCGTCCCTGGACTTGCTCTTCCGGAGGACGGTCCGAAAGGCCGACGGCGGTGATGACCTGACCAGCTTGCAATGGGACAGGACGATCATGCACTAGCACGGGACGTACTGCCGGCGAGTGAAGACTCGTTGCTGTTGCTTTATCGACGTGTAAGGCAGTTGCCCCGGGATCTTGCGTGCCATCAAGTGTCTGCGTGCGCCAGGATGAGTGTTCCAGCGACAAGACGTGCTCTGTTCAGGCAACTCGCTGCGTACCGAAACATCACGTGCGCATGTGAGAGCTGCTTGCCCCAAGAGGCACTGCAGATGCGCCGCTCGAAAGGCACGCTTCTGGATGAGGACGGATGGCAGCAGTTTTTTCAGGCTCTCACTGACTTCAGAATCGGAGGATGCATGCAGTGGCACCGGGGAGCTCCCATCTTCCGATGACCTCTGCTACACGGGGGCATTCCTCGTTGAAAAGTTCTTTGTGAAGCTCTCAAAGCAGACCGCAACAAGCGGCAGCGTTGACCTTCAAGACGCTCGTCGGAATGATGCTGCATGTGCCTGCAAAGCTGTGCTCATTGTCGTTTCCTTTTGCCGTTCATTCAGGCTGTCGGGCCAAAGACGACCACTTGTAATGGTGCACAGTTCCAGCAGTCCGGATCAGACATCACTGTGGAAGACACGACGGACTGTGGGCTTGTTCCTGGCACAGACTACACAGTCAAGTACTGCTCCAACCAAGACGAGATCGTTGTTCACATGCTCAAGCCCATGGATGTGAGTGTGGTGTTGAGCCGCACTCCGTGTGCTGAGGCCAAGCCGCAGCTTCAAGCACTCATGCAGGAGCACGCAGTCTCCGAGTCTGAGCGGGGCTGCAGCGGCTATGGAACCTTCCCCAGGGGTGGGGTGTGCTACTCCGGGGCGTTCCTGGTCGAGTCCCTGTATGCGAGGGTTGTCACGCAGGGTGCCCACCACGGATATGTGAACATGAAGGTAGCTCGGCTGGGATGGGTCGGTTCTGCGCATTGCCGCTGTGATCTGCTGTCATGTCTCGTGTAGCTGCTGGTGTGGGGTTGAAGGATGCCTTATCACTGAGGCCGTTGGGCCAAAGCACGGCCAGTGCTTTGGTGCCGGCTACAGCCAGCATGGGCAGTACATCAGCGTGAACGCTGCCAAGTGCGGCTTGAGTGGCATGTCCTACACGATCAGGTACTGCCCCGACCAGGATGTCATCAATTTGCAGATCACCGCTCCCTTGGCGGGCAACGTGGTTATGCGACGATCCGGCTGTTCGGGAGTCCTCCTCGAGGAAAGCCAGGCCATCGCGGAGCCTGTGCTGCCTTCGCCCATGGGTCTGCGGCCGCCGTCGTGGGTACAAGACTTGCTCAAGGCCAGCACGCAGGCAGGTCTTCATGCCGGTGGCGGGCTTTCTAAGGTCGTCCTGGGTTCTTGCTTGGCACAAGTTGTGTCACAGCGAAGAAGGTAATTCAATTCGAACTCGAAGAGTTTATTCCTAACCATGCGGCAGACTTCAGATCGCTGTGCCTTTGCGAAGAATTGCTGGAATGGCAACCTAAACTTGGCCAGCCACGAGCTTGCCGTCTCTAGATGTCTGTAGGAAGAACCAATTAAGATTCGGGCATCAGTTCGATGCCCTCGTGGACGAAAGCTGCACCAAAGTTCGTGAAGATATGTTGTCAGAACCACAGGCCCTCGTGGAGGAGCACGCAGTCTCCGAGTCTGAGCGGGGCTGCAGCGGCTATGGAACCTTCCCCAGGGGTGGGGTGTGCTACTCCGGGGCGTTCCTGGTCGAGTCCCTGTATGCGAGGGTTGTCACGCAGGGTGCCCACCACGGATATGTGAACATGAAGGTAGCTCGGCTGGGATGGGTCGGTTCTGCGCATTGCCGCTGTGATCTGCTGTCATGTCTCGTGTAGCTGCTGGTGTGGGGTTGAAGGATGCCTTATCACTGAGGCCGTTGGGCCAAAGCACGGCCAGTGCTTTGGTGCCGGCTACAGCCAGCATGGGCAGTACATCAGCGTGAACGCTGCCAAGTGCGGCTTGAGTGGCATGTCCTACACGATCAGGTACTGCCCCGACCAGGATGTCATCAATTTGCAGATCACCGCTCCCTTGGCGGGCAACGTGGTTATGCGACGATCCGGCTGTTCGGGAGTCCTCCTCGAGGAAAGCCAGGCCATCGCGGAGCCCGTGCTGCCTTCGCCCGTGGCGGTGCAGCCACCGTCGTGGATGCAGAATGGTGTCAGCACTGCTGTTGCCTGCAGTGGCGAGAAGGCTCTTCCAAGTGACAGCGAACTGTGCTATCAAGGCACCCTGTTGGTTGAGACGCTGAGTGTTCGGGTCCTGGAGCACACGGAGAACGGTGGAACCGTCAACATGAAGGTGTTCCGTTTGCCAAAGGTATCGCACAGTAGGATGCCGTGATTTCGTTGTTGCGTGAGTTTGAGGGACAGCCTGATCGATACTTGTAGATCTTTCGGGAGGTTAGAAGTTAGAATTACAAGCCCCGATTCTTCCATCTACATCAGCACCGAGGCTGTCGGTCCTCAACATGGGGAATGTAAAGGTGCGGTCTTCCACCAGTCGGGCTCCAACTTGACCATCAATGATGCCAAAGGTTGCGGCTTAGATGGAGCAGAGTACAAGGTGCAGTACTGCTCGGACCAGGATCAAGTCGTTGTTCGCTTCGTCAAGCCCATGCAAGTGGATGTGGCACTGGCGAGGGCAAAGTGTGAAGCAAGCCTCGCTTAAGAGTAGATCCAAGCTCTTTGTCTGCTTTTGTCCATCGTTTTAAAATCTGCTCGCGCAAACGCGCAGGTTGATTTGCCCGACCACTCGCACTGCACGCACACGCAAAAAGGGACAGGAAGGCGTTTGCACTCGTTTGTGCAGTGTTTTGCACGAAGCTCGGTCGCAAGAAGCCCCACATGAAGAAGCATGGGCTTGTAATGAGTCTCGACCTGTTGACGCTGGTTGGCTCTAGCCTGGGAGTTTTTGCACATGGGACGGCATTCGATCACTTTATGATCTTTTGACCTGCCATGCCGCATGCCTGTTGAGGGTGCAGAGGGCAGTTAGGGTAGCGAAAGACACGTGATTTCGATGGGCTCATGGACAAGGGAAGGCGATTGGCGAGCAAGTCGTACGGGTATGGCCGGATCATCGTGATTTGGTCGGCCCTATTCTGCTTCCTCCAGGTCTGGAGATGGGAACTTGCTCCGACGGCCACTGATTCGGGTCGTGGCTTCATTATAAAACAGGTTTCGTCGTCGCTGTTTCAGCGGGGCATCGAAGCTCGGAGTGCAAAACTCGCATGCCGGGCACGGAAAGCGGCTGCTGCGGCCAAAGCTGCTGACGCGGCCGAAGAAGACTCAAAACCAAAGAAGAAACGAAGAGGCCGGTACGGCGCTGTTTGTGGCGCTGGCAGCAGCGAGCAGTGCAATGCAGTGCATGGTTCCTGCAAGGCAAGGCGGCCCCAAAGCCCTCCGATGCCGAGCGCACGGCAGACGGCGGGGCAGCACCAGGCCTGCAGGGTCAGGAAGAGAACAGGGACGTCTGCGAAGAAGTGCCCCGTCGTCCCAGGCGCTTGGGAGAAGAAGCGGGACCAGCCTCGCTGGCACCGTTTTGCAGTGGCTGCGCAAGGACTTATGCCCAAGGGCGGCCTTTTGTGCCAGGATGCTATTGGCCGCGGTTCGGATCCAGAGCCATGGGGGAACTCAGGCCGGCTTCGGCCTTTGCGGCTTTGGGGCTTCGACCGAATCGGAGAGTTCCCTGCAGGGCTCGGGATTTGTCATATCCACCTCGGCGAACGGGACCTTTGCCCAGGTCTCGGCTTTTGTCCACAGTTTGCTGGACTCGCCATGCCCCACGCCGAGGTCCTGACGAATCACCATGTCATCCGAGACAGCATCCATCAACATGACCGCTACTCGTCACAAGCTTGTGCTGCTACCAAAGGTTTGGGATGCTTTCGGCTTGTAACATCTGCTTGGTTCCAGGCTGGGATCCCGTGGCAGAGTCCTCCAAGAAGGCAGCGGCCCGATCTGTTGCCCAACGCAAACTCAAGGGGGTTGGCACAGGTGGACCGTTTCATGCCCGTGATAGTAGAGAGCTTCGACTACGACGAGCGGCTAGGAAGAAATTCAGGCTATGTCGCTGTTATGATGTCCTGCTCGTCTGTGCGGCTGCTGGGTCATTTGAAGGGTTCAGCCGGGACTGCCTCCGAAAGCGAAGGGGAAAAGTCACATGCGAAAGTCTTGAGATATCTCGGACGCATGGCTTCGCGGCTTCGCAGTAGCTGCGCCGAGGCGAGGCCGGCATTTGCGCACGGCTGGCCACTCAGCTTTCTGCACAGCGCCATGGCGCCATGGCCTAGTTGACAGAACCTCTGACTTCAACATGGGTCGTGAGAGACAGTCAGGTGCAAACAGCTGCAGACATTGTTGCTTACTCCATGTATGGTGACAAGTGGTCCTTCGAGGCAGGGAAGTGGTAAAGGTCTGGATGGGCTTTTCTTCGTTGGGATACTGGTATCCACCTCTTGTAAAGACGCTCCAAACCCAGTTTTACCTGAATCCAGGCCAACAGAGCTTGACAAACTTGCGGAACCCGACTGGACACTCCCGGCTGCGCGATCAGCTTGAATCCGAGAACATGCTACCCCTAAGCCCTAAACTTTTTGTTGGATCTTGCGCCATGCTGCAGACCGTATTTGGTTCTGCCAGATATTGCAGTCCTACCGACTTACCCACTGATTAGGCTCGACCACCGAGTTCTTTGTTGCATCCTGGAGGGCGACTTGGCATTGGTGAAGCTGAAAGCTCCCATCACCAATCCAGCGGCAACTGTCATCGATGAAGGCGACTTTGACGAGGCCCTCCCGCAAAGCTTCACCGATTGGCTTGTGATTGAAGCAACGCATATCAAACCAGCACGATAGACTTACAATTTCTCGGAGGGTCTGCTACGGCTAGTGTACAACAGTCTCCGAGAGGTGTGTGTGTGTGTGTGTGTGGCTTCCAGTTCCATGACGAAGGGAGGTAAGTAGACGGGTGCTCGGAGTAGTCTACGGCGCGAGACTCTAGTGGAGGGCCAGGATCCAGCTTTTTGTACTTATCATGCTTGTCAAGGAGATCTGGTCAGGGTTTCGTTCCTGTGCGAGGGGCCTTGAGACCTGACAGAACCCAGCAACCCCAATTCGCCAATGCAGTCGAACAGCACCCCGGCCTAGACATGCAACCCCCTAAAACCCACGCTCGCAGTTGCAGAGCTCAAACCCAGCAAGTAACCGAGTCTGATGCCACCAGCCCTTCAGTCTGCTTAGTTGTCTCAGCTGTCCATACTAGGTGCGCGCCCTGGATGAGATCATCATGTTCGGCTGTCCTGACGCATCGGAGCTCCCATTGCCCACGACGGGCTGCCACCTTAGAGATGGGCACAGGCAAGATCCTCCTGTATCATGGAGGAGGATGCGTAGCGTGGACTGTGGATGTTCTGGCGTGCAATGTGCATGGGCATCGCAGCGATGTAAGCAGGACCAGGTGCTTGGGCAGCGCAGCTAGATTGAACAGTTCTCTAGCTGTGGTTTCAGACCTGTTCTCCAGCTCGGCTTCAAGAGCTTGTTATCTGCCGCATTCTGTCCAACTTACGCTGTTCACAACCGTGTAGAGCACGTCTCGGGAGATCAGGTCACGTTGCATCCATGTCGGAACAACGTGCCGGCATCGGCTTGATGCTGTCCCAGGCTGGCTCCACTCTGGCCCGTGGAACCGGTGCATTTTTTGTTTTGCTGTTGTGCTCTGCAGCCGGCAAGTCAGCAGTGATTGAGCGGTCCGTCCGGGCCCAAACAAGAAAAGGCACCCACAGCAAAAAAGAACCCCCGAGCTCTCACGGGCGCTTTTTTTCTGTTGGTGCGGGGGAACTTCGTTTTCTTTCTGTTATTTGTGAGTTTTAATTTTGTTGTTGGTGTTTTTTTTTGCGGGGGCGGGGGTGCTTAGCAAAAAAGCAACCCCCGGCACACCCTCTCGCATTAACAGCACGCACAAGGCACACCCCCACACCAACAGCAAACAACAAAACCCACCCCCCTCCCGCACCAACAGCAACATAACAGCACCTCAGCTGCAGAAATACACTCTTACTTACCGCTCTTACCCTCAGGCCAAGTGGCGCGTGTGTTGATGAGAGGGGGGGTATTTGGAGGATGTAACAGACTGTGAGGGTGGGGGAGATCCTGCTTACCATGATGGCGAACAGTGTTTTTTCTTTTTGCTAGCTTCCGTGGCGTGACTGCTTTCGGCGAGGCAGCGCGCAGTTTTAGTCATTCCCTGAGAGCAGGTTTTTGGGAACCCTGGCAGTTCCGGAAGCGCGGTCTTTCGCTACTCTGAGAAGCGGTCGAGATACGAGGCCCCTGAGCCGAGGTTAGTAGCGGCTTGCAAGATGTTTTTTCTAGATTTTCTGGGTCTGCAACACCTCGAGGTAATTGCAATACATTCCCTTACAGACTCTCGTGGAAGTCTGACGGATGTGGGCCGGACTCTTATTCAGATGTTTGCATTGCAAATGTAGGCAGTCTGTCACACCGCGGTTTGCCTTGAGGTCGAGGTTGTTTCCTGCGCTTGGCCATCCAAGCACCCGAAATTCACAAGTTTCTGAGGCAGGTAGGTGTGTGTGTGTGTGTGTGTGTGTGTGTGTGTGTGAACCTCCCTAGCACATGGGAGCAGAGGGTCACTCCTTCACGATTGCAGGGGAGTGTGGCACTTGCGTCCTACCACACTCAACGAAGCTGTGGATGCAAGTGGGAAGCGGGACCTGATCAGTCCTGTGTACCTGCATGGCAGCCCCCTGCGGTGCCAAGATTAGTTTGAGGACAGGCCCCCTGTGGTGTCCAGATTAGACAACAACATACAACATACTCTCCTCTTCTCACTCTCTTGGCCGAATCAGTCAGTGTGACTAGCGTGGGTCGTTGAGACTCCAGAGCAACGGCTTTCCGTCATGGCGCCGTGGTGACCCTCCGGGGAGACCGGTGATGAACCGGGTGTTCAGCCTTCGTTCAGATCGTTCAGATTCTCCCGATGCTACTTTATCTCTCTCTCTCTGATGCTCGCATGTGCGTCTGACATGAGTGCAGGTGCGGTAATGGACGGCTAATGCGGTAAGTGCGTCTAGTGAGCAGGTGCTACCTCCCTAGTCTGTCCCGTAGTCGACCGCTTCTTTATTTCTCAGGGAATGCAAGGGCATGTGCATCCGACATGAGTGCAGTTGCAGTAATCGACGGCTAGTGCAAGTGAAATGTCGCTTCCTCCGGGAAGTAATCGGCCTCTCGCTTTTCTCTCCCCCTAACCCCACACCTTAAGTTGAGGACCACGCAGGACGTGGTACCTCTCGCTCCATTGCTCCTGGGTGCTTTTCTGCACAGCTGGAGGATGGTCCACCGCTCTTGGGTGTCTTTTGCTACACAGCTGGAGGGTGGAATACCCTAATCCTGCTACTGGCCTTGGACCCTGCTCGGGTAGCTGGGCAGTAGTCACTCCGTTCCTGGGTCTTTGGTGACAGCTGGAAGGAGTGTCCTCACCCTAATCTCACCCCCTAATTACAACATACAAACACATGTGCAATACATTGGTCAGAAGCTGCTAGCCCTGGACCCCTTCGAGGGTAGCTGGGTAGCAGTCTTTCCTTCAACCCTCCTTACTGTTGCCTTTGGGGGCCGTCGCGCCCAGCTGAGGAACAGTCCCCGGCTGGATCTGGGCCCTTGCAAGGGCAGCTGATCAGCCTTCCTTCCCCTCTGTCGCTTCTGGGGGCTTGCGTGCCCAGCTGAAGGACAGTCCTGAACCCTAACTTTAACGCCTCACTACATCTTGGACTACCACAACATTCCGGACCACATCGACAAGATTTGCAAGCGGGCATTGCAGCCCACAGGGTTTTGTGGTTTAGTTTTGGTTCGTTTAGGTCTTGGAGCCCTGGCGTGGCTTTATTTCACTGCACACAGCCGCCCCAAGGTGGGGCTGTGTGTGTGTGAACCTCCCATGTCACTCCTTCACGATTGCAGGGGAGTGTGGCACTTGCGTCCTACCACACTCAACGAAGCTGTGGATGCAAGTGGGAAGCGGGACCTGATCAGTCCTGTGTACCTGCATGGCAGCCCCCTGCGGTGCCAAGATTAGTTTGAGGACAGGCCCCCTGTGGTGTCCAGATTAGACAACAACATACAACATACTCTCCTCTTCTCACTCTCTTGGCCGAATCAGTCAGTGTGTGTGTGTGTGTGAACCTCCCTAGCACATGGGAGCAGAGGGTCACTCCTACACTGTTTGCAATTTCGCTTTTCAACATAATCCGGCATTGGACATTTACCAAATCAACTGTTGCAGGGGAGTGTGGCACTTGCGTCCTACCACACTCAACGAAGCTGTGGATGCAAGTGGGAAGCGGGACCTGATCAGTCCTGTGTACCTGCATGGCAGCCCCCTGTGGTGCCAAGATTAGTTTTGAGGACAGGCCCCCTGTGGTGTCCAGATTAGACAAACAAGTTGTACGGTTGCCACAATCTGACAAAACTTTGCAACATGAACAACATGCCTCTCTCTTTTCCTCTTGCACTCGTACTCTTGGCCGAATCCATCAGTGTGATCAGCGTGGGTCGTTGAGACTCCAGAGCAACGGCTTTCCGTCATGGCGCCGTGGTGACCCTCCGGGGAGACCGGTGATGAACCGGGTGTTCAGCCTTCGTTCAGATCGTTCAGAATCTCCCGATGCTACTTTATCTCTCTCTCTCTGATGCTCGCATGTGAGTCTGACATGAGTGCAGGTGCAGTAAGGGACGGCTAATGCAGTAAAGTGCGTCTAGTGAGCAGGTGCTACCTCGCTAGTCTGCCCTCTATTCTACCGCTTCTTTATTCCTCAGGGACCGCAAGGGCATGTGCATCTGACATGAGTGCAGACGCGGTAACAGTGTCTACAGCAAGTGAAACAGCGCTCTCTTCGGAGAGTACTCGGCCCTCTTCCTTCTCTCCGTCTACGACCTCTCAAATCAGTCCAGCAGGGACAACCAGGACAGCCTGCACTTTGCTTGTGCAACTGTGTTTGTTTCACCCACTTCGTTGCAGCTATGTGGCCGGATTATTTTGCCGCGCAGCCACCAGCAACACCATATGCACCAACAGCCCGACCGGTGCTGAATCAATTTCACCCGAACACCTGGGTACCGCAGTCACAAAGCTACCCAGCAATGATGCCAACTGGCATTGCTGCCACTCAGCAGCCCACACTGCCGACACAACCCACTACGATTCCTGTTGAGCAGACGCACAGCTTCCCCATGATGCCGTGTGGACACACTGCTCCTATTCCACAGCATCCGACGGTATATACACATCTCAGCACACCACAACCCCAGATGCCACAACAACCTCCACCCCAGCAATTCATGTCACAACACCCCCCCACTTTCCTGAACCCTGCTCTATTGCCTACCCATCCAACAGTTTTTCCCACGAGCCCATCAACTCTGACACCGCATCAGCCCCAGCCTACCACATACAACCTTCCTTTTACACCACCTGCTCCACAACCCCAACCTGCACCTTGCAACATCCCTTCCACACAACCCGCTCAACAACCCCACATACCGCCGCCAACAACACTCCAACAAGCTTCACAACTTCACCCCACCAGTGTTCCCACTACCGATGCCACACACATTGCCCCGCAGACACCGGCAATGACTCCCCAACAACAACCAACAAACACAGCCAACACCCCCTCCGTCAGCACATTGCCACCCACACAACCACCCCCGGCTACGGGATCGGCAGACACCGACCAGTTTGCAGCACGTACTTCTCCCCACCATCCTCCGTTGCCACGCAGGCGACGGCGCTCACCCACACGCAGCAGAACTCGCACCGTGAGCACTAGGCGCCGACGTCGCACACGCAGCAGAGCACGACCGGCAAGCAGCGGGAGACACCACCACCGACGCAGACACCACCGATCCCGCGACACTCGCAGAAGTCGTTCTCGCAGGGACACCAGACAATCTTCGTCGACACCTCCGCGGACCTCGGTTGTGCTCCGTAGCTATTCTACAGTGCGTGATGATGATGCCAACAAGTGGCATTACAGAGCCACACAGCCACGTCAGAGGCCACCTACCCCACCCAAGGTCCCACAAAGGACATTGGCCTCGCAGGTTCAGCGAATCGCCCTTCGCATCAAGGGCAGCCAAGCAGCACAACAGCAGCCCCCAACAGGCCAGGGCACACCCTCTCGCCAACAGGTTCAGCACAATCCCTCCAGCTCTATTCGGACACCTGCCCCGATTTTTGATGCATCCACAACTGCTGCCCCATCGGGTCAGCCAACCCTCGAACAACTGGGCAAACAGAGCAGACCACCACAGATTGATGTGGCGCCTTTCTCTGAGCTTTACGATCATGAAAAGCCGACCCCCCACGCTGTCGACATGGAAGAAGCACATAAACTCGCCAAAACCTTGGGCGAGATAGCTGCTGACAGCGATTTCAGGCAGGAGACTTTAGCCGAATTTGCACATGCCGTGCTACAGTCGGGCACGCGATCAGCGTGCAACGAACTGGGGGCAACGCTGACGCCAATATCGGACGGCGTACATACTATGTTATTCATCCCGTGGGCTGGAGAGACTCGCAGAGCATTCGGCACTCGTGCCACCGACCCACCAGGGGAAACATACATCTACACCGCCGGACACGGCACGAGCATTGCAAGTGCCGCGCGCATAATGCGCGAGGACTTGGTCCGCCCAAGTTCAGTCAGCCATTGCTTCGACGACAAGTCCTATCCACCCATTCCCTCTTGCGTCATATACGGGAATGCGACCCCAGGAGATGTATCGGAAAGCACGGTACATATAGTTACCGATCAATGTACACGGCGGCCCAAGGGCCAACAGGGAGTGATCGTCATCGGGACAATACGGACTAAGTATCAGCATTACAAGATGACGTATCGGGACATGTACAGAGAAGCTTTCATCGTGGGGCGAAAGGGTGTCGTGCGGACCCCAGAGAAGTGGGGATTCCACTCGGGGCATTTCAGCATCGTTGGATTCGGCCTCATTCAGTGATGTTGCTTTCTTCTTTTTCTTCCGTGTCTTCCTTTCACTCTCGAGTATATTTTCTTCCAGGCCTGAATCCCGTTGCACATAGCTGTTTGCAATCAAGCATTTGCTCCGACACCGCTTTTGAGCCAAAGAAGAGTCGATGCAGCTGCATGCTGGATGCATCGCACAAGTTGATGTTGACACTCAAGCCAACCATGTTGCTCATGCATGTTCCATGTGCAGCTTTTGCAGTCACAGGCAATTGTAGTGCCCCATTGTGCAACCATGTACAAGCCGACACAGCCTCAGTGGCATACAACAATGCCAACAGGCATCATCGGTACAGCAATCAGTACGGTGCAGCGACAAACAGCCTCGACCAGTAGCACCCCAATGCACCCGATCTCCCCACCACCAGGGATTCACAACATCCCACCACACACCTCACCCCTAACCCCGACTACTTGGGGTTCAGCTCACACTTACAGCCACAACACCACTTTCCCACCTTTCCCTCCACCCCCTCCCCCACCCCAGCAGTTTCCCGGCCCAACATCACCCACCACACTGCCAACCCCCACACCTGCCACTCCCCAACACACATTTGTGAGTCCATCTTCGATGACGACTCGAAACCCCAGCATTTCTTCACATACATTACCTCAGGCCACCGTCACACCCCAACAACAACAACACCCCAATCCCACGCCTACAAATCCCCAGATACCAAACGACTTCGTTCAAACACCAGAGCATTGGGACAACAGGCAGCTTTTTGGCCTCAACCTACCCAAACACATTCAATCTACACCACATTCAGTGCACAACCGCACGGCAGGCATGCCAATCGCAACAGCACCATTGGTCGCATTTCTGCGACACAATTGGTCCTCGTACTGGCTACGGTACGCCGCACACGGCTTCGACATCCATCTCACATGCAGCAAACACATCAGCGAAGCCGTCTTTACCACTGAACTTATGGGTCAACTCCGAGCAAGGAGAATTGATCTGGACCAAGCGGCCACCGCATTCTGCTGGCAAGAAAAGCTCACACTCGCAAAACGACCAGCAATGTCACACCTCATCAAGGAATTGGTGTTGTACCTGCAAGAGCTGCAGGACCAGTACAATGATGGCAACAAAAAGGACAAGCAAGATGTCAAATCTGACACAGACAACACACAATCGCAACCCACCGAATCTCCAACACCACTACAATCCAGCAAATCACAACCTCATCTCCCACTTCAACCTTCGCAGCCGACAGAGGCAGACACTATGGCGGCACATCGCATCAGCGACCTGGAAGCACGACTTTCCACAGCACTGGAGACAATTGAAACTCTCCGTGCTCCGGATGCACACAATGAGGCACCCAGCACACCAGCACCAAAGAAACCAAAACGAACCACCGCACCCAGCACTCCCATCAACACGCCCTCTCCACCACCTCTCTCACTTTCCACAATTGAGATTTCCCCCACCACAACCACTCGTGGACAAAAACGTGCTACCATCGATGACTCTACACACACCGACACCAGGCCTACCACTGATGGCCTCTCCCCTTTCACCACAACCGCTGCAGAACAAGACAACAACCCGTTACATGCTTCCCCAGCATCGTCATCCACCACAGGTATGCACTTTCCGGGACGCTCCACTCTGGGCGCCAAGCGACAGAAGCAGTCAACTCTTACACCAACGAAGGCGGCACCCCTCGATCCCAAGATGGATCCCCAGCGCATCTTTCAGCAGCCTACAAAAGCCAGTGTTTGGTTTCAAGATCATTTCACTGGCGTTCACTCCGAATCCGGCATCACCAGATGGTTTGGTGCCATCAAAGGCATCAGCGACAAACAAAAAACACAGGTAAAAAAGTACCTTGACATTGTTGCTTCGGAATTCCCTTCACTCAGCAACTCACAAGAGCAGACACTGCAGACCGCTGCAGTCGCTTGGGGTGTCCCACCCAAAGCCATCGACAAATTTGGCTCCCCAGCACTGATCAAACTTGTCGCCATCATCAGTCAGATGACAGAGTGACTCAGGCAGTACTTGATTCAACACCGACAGACACTAGATCACACAACAATTTTCCGACAAAAACAATTCAAGAACATCATACGCATTCTGGATCAAGGCAGATCCATCTTACAATTCGTCGCACCATTGGCAGAACCAGTCTCCACACAATTCCATCAAATCATACTCTGGCTTCAAGGCCTGACTTTGTTACTTCGTACACAGCATTTCTACCTCAAACATGAGGAAGGACATTTCTCCAACCTGCAGAGACTGTTTGCACATTCAAACATTTCTTTTCCATCGTACACACTCTCTTTCTTTCGTCAGCCACAGGTGGTATACTGCAGAGTCACCACACAACAACCTTTTCGTGGCTACGTCTACATCGGCAGCACAAGTCACTCTCTCACACAACGAGAGGGCACACGCAATCGAAAATTCAAGCAACTTCAACAACACAAGATTGTACAAGCCGAACTTGCCTTACGATGGTGGCATAAACACAAATGCTACCACCAATACACACCAATTGTACTACAAGCCAACATACCCACCGAGCAATTAGAAGCCACGGAGAACACTCTCATACAACACCACCAATCCAAGCTCAACTTTCCTTACATCACATCACACATGAAAGGAGCTTTTTCCGGCTTCACAAAAGCAGCCAACAACAAGCACAACGGCACAGCCACCTTATGGGCGAAGCAGCGCCGAGGCAAACTACACCACTCCATTCGGAGCTTCACCAATTCCACCTTATTCAACACCAGAAAACAGGCATGGACCACAGTATCACATCTTACTTCCAACACTCGCACCAGATTCGACACAACAAAACAACTGCTTCGCTCAGACACACCAGCAGCCACAGTTTACGCTTTACACAAACTCTCAAACAACTTACCACGACGTGACCGCAGACACGCTCACAAAGCTCTCAACACCGTCTTCAAAAAGCGACGACTAAAACCACCTCCTGTCACAAAACCCATTTACCTACAGCCACTCTTGCACCCCACCTTCACCCAACAACTACGACAATTTTTGCGCTCTCGTTTAACAAGCAACAAACAACACATTCCACCATTCCACCTTCCCAGCACAAAACCTGTCTACAAAAAGCACCCACCCATGCAACAACTTCTACACAATTGGCGCGATGCCCACACCACATGGCAACCTGATTCACCACCACCCTGTACATGCTCACCATTACACTCACAAGTACCCCAGGAGCACATTTTCCACAATCACATTGCTATCCAACTTGCAGAACTACAACCACAACATCAGTTTTTGGCATACTCCGGCAAAAGCAATTGCCTTCAAAAGCCCACACAGTTGGCCTCACAATTATGCCGAGCCATACGCACATGGCATCGACACTATGGACTACCTTACAACCATCAAACTGCAAAGCAGTTTGTATCTGAACAAATACCACAACACAACACACACTGCAGTAAAAACAACATACTACAGGTCAAGATGCTCAAGCAAGTCCAACACAAAATACCAACGGGCATCATCCATTGCGAAGATCACTTCCCGAACCGACTCACGTGGTACTGCCCAGCACTATACCACACTGCCATACACAACACTTTTTTAGACAAAGAGATCTTTCGGATCTCGCAGCGCCAACCTCTACAACACCACTTCGATGTCTACACAGACATCCGCAGTCTTCTACCAACTTACACATGGGCGTTTCCACAATGGGGCCGCATCCCACGTGCCTACATTTTACCGAAAAGAAAGAAGCAATTCGCGAAAGGACGTCCTATAGTGGCGTTCATCGACACCATGGGCCGAAAATTATGGGAAGCCTTAGCAGACGTACTGCAGCTGATGACACTTCAAGCATGCCCAAACTCCTTTCACCAAGGAGACGGGATAACACAGCTCAAACAAACAGCACTCTTCTTGCATCAACGCAGGAAATTACAAGATTCAACAGATTACATCCTGTACAATCAGGATTTGGCTGGCTTCTTTACATCGGTCGATCAGAGCCGGTTTCTTTCAGCATACAGCATCATGGTTCGATGGTACAGAGAGAAGAACCCACTACACTCTTCCAAATTCTTCATTGACCACTCACAGAAAGACCCCACACATCGAGTCCACAGGGGCAAAAGCAGACAAAAGCAGCAAGAAGCCTCCTCCGGCAACAAACTTTGCATACAATTACAACACATACCACAACTCATCATTGCAGTGCTCCGACTCAACTATTTCACTGTTGGTACATCACTCATTGAGCAATTTCGCGGTGCACCTATGGGCTCGCCCTGCAGCCCAGCCCTATGCAACATCGTGGTTGCTGTCGAAGAACAGTGTTGGCACCACACATACAAACAACTTTTCAAGAACCACAAGCATTTTCCAGACCACAACAAGCAGGATCAAGCTTTCTTTTTTGCTACCAGATACGTCGACAACCGCGTCCTTCTTTTACCTGCACAGCTGACCCGACTGCCTCCTTTTGCACAGCTTACTGACGCATCTTTCTACAAACCACCGGTTCAGCTTGAAACTGAACCGGCCAACATTTTCCTGGGTTTCGCCATAAACCCTCAGCACAGCAGCCTTACGCATCAATGCACTTTGCACAAGGCGGATATTTTACACCCACAGTCAGCCACCTCTGTTGCAACACTTCGCAGCAGTTTTCAGGCCCGCACACGCATGGTACGCAGAGTGACAACACCATGCAGCGAGGCCACATCAGCCATGCGAGCCATGCGCGATCTCTACATCGCTGCCGGCTATACTGATCAACAGCTGTAAGCAAAACACTGTGCCAAGTTGCCGTGCGTGTGTCCAGAGCCATGCAACTTTGCAACATGAGAGCCGCCTTGTATCAACACAGTGCTTCCCGCAGCCATTTACAGGGTTTAACTGAGGCATCATCATGTATAAAAGTGCCATGACTGGCAGATTGCAGCCGAGCCACAAAGCGCTGAGCGGCCGTCCTCGGCCATCCATCTCCAAGCATAGCAGACGCCGCAACGAGCAACCTGCGGTTGGCAGCCACAACCAACAGCCGGCGCTTTTGCGCTCTCAGTTCCTACGTGTTGCAGAAGACGAAGATTTCCAAGATTACCAAGAGCAACACCAAGATCCGGAAGAACAGCAGGACGCAGCAGTGGCTGCACCAGCGACCCCGCCATTTCCACCTCCGCATCATTCTGATCCGGATTCATCGACTGAGATTATGGCAGCAATAACGCAGTTTCACAATTCGTTGCTTGAATCGAATGCCAAACTCGAGCGCCTGATACAACAGGCTACAACGGTGTTGACCACTCAACACGAGGCTACCACGGCGATCCTCGCCTCGTGCAAACAGCAGCTCGACGTACTCGAAAGCCTCATCAGGCAAAACGCGCCTGATTGGTCGTGAATATGCTGCTAAGGTACGCTGGTATAAAAAGAGCCAGGTAGTGCACACTTCTCGCATTTCAACACATGTTGCTTTCAGACACACACCATAACTTTGCCTTCTGAAGTTTTTGCCTCAGAGTGACACCTATCGGAATCCCGACACCGAGCCATGAGCGAAGCATCTCTTCCGACAAACACAGTGACTACAGATTCGCCACCCGTCGATGAGTCACGACGTGAAGCTCTCTCCGAGGCCCTCATGGAGATTTTGACACAGCATCGGGACTATGATTCCGAAACTGGAAGTGAACCTTCCACATTCAGTGACGAGGCTCTACGCGACCAATTAGCCGAGTTTATTCTGCAAACAACCCGGCAGATCACAGAGCTAAAGCAACGAGTGGAAAGACTCGAAGCTTCGCAACAATAGGTGATCAACCATGTTCATACCACCATTGGGTGCTTTGCAGCGGACGGTTAAAACAACGATTGTCGTTGTTGCCAATTGTGACAGTCAGTGCACTCACTTCACATATGTTTGGTATGCAGCGATTGATGCACTCTTTCCCGCAGCATTTTGCAAAACAACCAGTTGTGTTAGCACCATGGAACAACGCACCAGATCGCGATCTCCCACGGCATCACAATGGAGATGGCATTGGGCCACTAACGGCTCTTCATGGTGGCGTGAGTACTTTATCGCATCTCAAGAGTGGATAAGAAAGCATTCGGAGCAACCTGATCAGCGTCCGACATCCGCGACTCCTACCCAAAAGGAGACAGTATCTACTACATCAACTCCTACATCCAACAAGAGAAAGCGGTCAAGAACTCCGTGAGCAACATTGCTGAGTTGACAATTAGATGCACATTTGCTGCCCCCGGCAGCCAACAACCACACAGCAAAGCTGTGCTGCGAACTCCATCATTCCTGATGAGGTTCAACATTAAGAGCATCATGTTGAAAGGTCATGCCGGTCGGCGAGGTTGCTCAATTGATGTCTCTGTGTACCTCTCTCTCTCTCTCTCTCTCTCTCTTCTGAAGATCAGCGTATGCACATGCCTCAATGCAGTTGTGACTCCGCAGCCATTTCTCAGAACTACAGTTGCTGAAACATATTTAGGATCGCACACAGATGGACGAGGATGACGACAGCAGCCTATGGGGATCCGAAGAGATTGATGCCTTCCTGAGGAAGGATGACACCACCACATCCTCCCATGCAGTCAGTCACACACACAAGCAAAAAACAAAGCACACAACGAGGACAAAAAAGAAGAAAGACAACAAAGACAAAAAGGACAAAACAGTCATGAAAACAAAGAAAACACGCAACATCTCACCACCATCCCAATCCACAACACAGCAACGACGCCAACATCCACATACTACCAGACGAAAGAGGACACGCTCTTCGCATTCAACATCATCAGCGTCACCTACGGCAACGTCACACATGGCTGAGGACGCACACCGGTCTCCATCTCGAGATCCTTGGTCTTCTGACTCGATTGCACCTTACGATATTGTGCATCCTACTATTCAGCACAAGCGGTCCACAACCGCTTGTGCAAAAATGCTGGTACGTGCAGGTTTTAGGTGTCGATGCCATTTCAAGATCATGAGTGACTGTCCCAACAAACTCGCTGTTGGACCCTAATTCTCAGGACGGATTAGGGCTGCAAGATCCGCTAAGCGTGACAAAAAAGCCTGCGCATGCGAGTGTCAGGACGACACCACTTTGTTGTTTTGCCAGAGCACACATCATGTCCATGTTGATTTGCATTCCTTGTTCAAGCTTTTGTCGGTTGGTAGCAGCAAAATATGACAAAGCGAAAGGCTGCCGAGGCCGGCCTTCCATGGTACTCCATGGCAGGACAATGTTTTCGGATGACTGTTGAAATTCCACCCGACCGCATCACCAGAGACAAGCACACGTTCTTACACGTGGTGCTTTGTCTGGGTGACAACGTTCTCCAAGCTCGCAAGATCTTCTCCTACCGCATCAAGGAGATCACCGGCAGAACTCCTAAAATCCCAGCTTTCTTCTTCGAACAAAACCGTCGACGACTACATGATTGGGATTCAGTCACCACATTAGCCACGTTGATGCCGGTGCTTTTTGTTAGAACCTGTTCGGATCAGGAAATACGACAATCACCCGATCGCTCTTGACAGCGAGGAAAGTGCGCCTTTCACTCCTATTGCCGCGCATCAGACCTTTCACTCTACTTGAAGCATGTACGCCCCATTGGGGCTGTGTGTGTGTGAACCTCCCTAGCACATGGGAGCAGAGGGTCACTCCTACACTGTTTGCAATTTCGCTTTTCAACATAATCCGGCATTAGACATTTACCAAATCAACTGTTGCAGGGGAGTGTGGCACTTGCGTCCTACCACACTCAACGAAGCTGTGGATGCAAGTGGGAAGCGGGACCTGATCAGTCCTGTGTACCTGCATGGCAGCCCCCTGTGGTGCCAAGATTAGTTTTGAGGACAGGCCCCCTGTGGTGTCCAGATTAGACAAACAAGTTGTACGGTTGCCACAATCTGACAAGACTTTGCAACATGAACAACATGCCTCTCTCTTCTCCTCTTGCACTCGTACTCTTGGCCGAATCCATCAGTGTGTTGGCAGTAGTAGTAGTAGTAGTAGTAGTAGTAGTAGTAGTAGTAGTAGTAGTAGTAGTAGTAGTACTACTACTACTACTACCACTACCACTACCACTACTACTACTACTATTACTACTACTACTACTACTACTACTACTACTACTACTACTACTACTGCTACTGCTACTGCTACTGCTACTGCTACTGCTACTGCTACTGCTGCTGCTACTGCTACTGCTACTACCTACTACCACCAGTGCTGCCCTACGTTTCCGTTGCGCAGTTGATACTTAGGAGCAAGACGAATCATAGAATAACCAGCATGCGTGCATCCAGGCTTCCAACAATGGAAGTAGTAGTGGCAGCAGCAGGAGGAGTAGTAGTAGCAGCAGTAGCAGCAGTAGCAGCAGCAGCAGCAGCAGCAGCAGGTAGTAGCAGTAGTAGCATTCATTCACCACGCAGCGAAGTGTCCGGGTTCGCCTAGCGAGCTGACGATAACCCGGTATTCGGGGTATCGGAACCTCTGTTGGGTTCTGGAGGGCAGTGCCAGCTCCATCTACTAAGACTACACTTGCTCAGCGTCAGGCACCAGGAGGAAGTACCTGACGTAGCCACACTATGTATATGTTGCCATCGTGTTCTGTGCCGACTGGCTTTGCGGTGCAGGAGTCATCAGTGATCCACCATTTTTCTGCTCCAAACAGCGGTTGTCCTCGTAGGATAGTTCTGTAATGCCCCATATCAGGAGTGGCCCCGTAGTGAAGCTGTACAGCGACGACCTGGTAGTGAACATAGCGAACTTGCATAGTGTACAGACCTGTAAAGAGTGGCATACGAACTGTAGTCGAGGCCACAACCAGTGGTCTGGTGTCCCTGCGCATGACTCCCTCGGCATTCGTGAAACGCTGAAGTTGTATGCAGAGCATGGGAGACGGGGTCAGCAGTGCATAACGGGCTGTAACCTGAGCACTCCACCCATCAATGGCTGCCTGAAGCTCCAAGCTTGGACCTGTCGGTAGCACAATCGTGATTGGAGCTTGGGTAGGCCCCGTGTCAAGAGTGACAATATACCTCCAGGTGCGAAGTTTCTGGCCTCCCAGCCACCATTGAACCCACTATGCGAGAACCTGGGTAAGAGGTATTGTAACAACTCAGCTGCATCATGCTGACGATGTACAGAAGGCCAAGCTTGCAGCAGCATAAGCCACGGTACCGAATGGAGCACCTGAATGGGACAATTAGGTGTGGCAGTGATTGGTGGACACAGCATGGTAAGAGCCTGCGGTGGAGGCGAGATGTAGGCATCATGCAGCCTAGCCTGAAGGATTGTCCACAGAAGGGCATAGATGGTAGAGTGTAGGTAGCACAAATTCGATGGATTGTGGAAAATCAATCGAAGGACGGCCTTGAGACTAGGGCGCGCACTCAGTATGGCATCTGATGTTGCCACACTTCCTGGACCAGGGTGTCGTAGTTCGGTCGATCGCGACGGAGCCTGCATCCCAGGGTGTGCCACGATGCTTGACCGATCCACTGGTTCAGCGTACTCCACATGGCTCCTCCCTGGGCGAAGTGACAAGCAGATCTGGAATTGAATCCAGTCGGAGGTCACCTCCGTGGTGAGCTTCCGCATGGACTTGAACCTCACCAGGGTCTCTTCCGTAACTGCCTTCCTCATCTGAACCAGTTGGGCCAACAGATCCTCCGCCGGTATTGGCCTCACCGAGTTGTCTACTTGCAGACATTGTTTGGAAGGATTCCATGTGAGATGTTTCCAATGTTTCTGGTCGTCGATCCAGTTCAGGTTCTTGGCTTTGGCGAGAGCATCCTCGTCCGCGATCATGTTGGTCAACCTCTGGTGTAGGGTGATGAGCAGCTGCTTGAATAGCATGAGTTTGAGGGAGTAAGTGATCTTCTCGGGTTCTTCCTCTTTCATCTTCCTCCACTTCTCCGCTGCTTCGCAGAGAACTGGTACCATCCCTTCTGGCCCTGATCGTACAAAGAGGTAGAGGACCAGATCCTGACGGATGGCTGAGATGATTTGCTCCTGACGAAGGACCAGCTGAGAGAGTCGATTCATCCTGTACTCCATCCATTCTGGATCCTGACTTCCCAGTGGCTGCAGGTCCTGGGTCTGTGTCCAGGGATTGGGTGGATGGCTTCCGAAACCATTTGTGTAACCCATGGCCGGGTGTGCACTGGGTGGACTTGGTAGGCCCTGCTTTCCCTTGCCTTTGCCCTTGGTACCCTTGCCCTTGCCCTTGTTCCGGTCCTGTGGTGCCAGACGCTGCCTCTTGGATTGCTCGGTTTGATGCAGCACATCTCTTCTCGGTTCCCTTCTGTTTGACCGGACCAGCCTGGGCCCAAAATTGCCTCTCCTGTTCGTCCAGCTCCATGGGATCCGCGGTGAGCGTCATGATGCGCTGCTAGAAATGCACAGATATGCAAAACATGACACTGTTTCCAATGTCGATCTTTGTTGATGTTTCGCTGATGACAGTAGCGACATGGAACTACAGTATGTCGGCGGAAACCAGTAAGGAGCTTGAGAGTCGCAGGTTGGCAGTCTTTCCACTCTGGATGTTGCATGGTGAGATGATACTTGATGCTGGTAGGAGTGGCTAGCCACTGATAACACAGCGGGCAGTGGTGCTGGAGATACGAGTAGATCTCCGGTTTCTCAAGGAGGTCAGTCCACCTGCGTGCACGTAGTGTTGCGAGAACATGAGATTGCTGATTAAGGGGAACAGCCTCATGGCTCGGTGTAGTGGAGCTGTCCTGCAGGGGAGCGTCTGTGACAGGGGGTTCAGGTATAACGGCAGGAGTAGGAGGAGGCATGGCAGCCTGATCGTCTTGCAGGATGTAGGTCTCCTGAGAGGAGTCCTGAGGTGGCAGGATAACCGGGGCAAGGACTGGTAAAGGATCGGATTCATTGGAGCTCGGAGCCAAGGGTTTGGCATCAGCAGGAGGTTGTGTAGCAAGTCTACGGAGTACCTGACACCGATTGCGTTTGATGTGTTTGACAAGGCCGTCCCATTGTCGGAAGGGATGGGCGCAATGTCTGCACGTTGGAAGTCCTTCTGTTCCATGTGCATACCTGTCAAAAGGCACCGGGACAGCAGCAGGTGTTTTGAGTCCATGCCACTTAGCCTCGTGAGAGCGGAGGAGCCGAAAGGAGGTAAAGACCCGATGACATTCCTGGCACTGGTGTACTGCAGGGTCAGTGATGCCTTCTGTGTCCCCAAGAGGTACCTGCCATTGACGTTGCACTTGTAGGTGGAGCGTAGCGGCTGTGTCTCGAGCTGTTTCCACCTGGGCTTGGGTCACGAAGCTCGTTTGGGTGCTCAGGCTAGTCAGGCTGCGATGCAAGGCAGCGGCTTCCCTCTGTAGATGCTCCAAGATGGTAAACAGAGAGCATCTGTGCAGGAGGTCGTGTGTGGATTCTTTCTGAAGATGTGCAAAGGATCGGGTGATGGCTCGAACCTGCTTGGTCATCATGTGCTGCATACGCTGGATGTCCTTGGCACCTGGGTTGGATGCCGCTATGCCATAGAGCAGCGTGGGAAGCACTGTGGATTTCCATAGACTGAGACGATGTGTCTGAGCAAGATGCCTGGTGGAGCACAGTACACCACGAAGTCTTTGCCATGCCTGGTTCGCAGCCTGTAGCCGATAGGTGACTGCTTGTTTGGCCTGGGAATGATATGAGATGCGTATGCCTAAGTACGTGTGATGGTCACGCAACGGAATTTCATACACCTTTCCCAGGGGGCTACGAAAGCGTAGTAGATCTCCCTCGGGTTTGTGTATGAGGTGTCGTCGCAGCCAGCCTTTGATGAAACTTCCCTTGTGTCTCAGCAGCAGTGCTGATTTGGCCGAGTTGATGACCATACCATGGGCGGCAAGAGCATCGAGGATCTTACTAAAGCGATACACCATGTCGTCCAGCTCACGAGTGTTCTGCACGGTATCTTTAAGATGGATATCATCTGCATAAATCGTGGAGCTTTGTTCTAGCCAAGGAGCTGTGAGGAGCGGGTCCTCCTCTGCAAGGAGCTCGCGATATATCTGTGCTAGGGCAAGTGTCCAGAGCAACGGAGCCAGTTTACACCCTTGTCTTAGCCCTCGTTGGGCCTCCACTTTGGCAGTGTGCCCAAGGTGGGTGAGGACATAGGAAATCTCGGAGTGCCAGGACATGATTTGGTGTCGTAACTCAGCCGGGACAGCAGATGCAAGTAATGCCTTGTCCAGCAGGCGCCAGTCCATGAGGTCGAAAGCGCTGGACAAGTCCAGTGAGAGTTGTGCACCTGCAAAATGTGGGCAGGGTTTCGGTTGTTGTGCATGGCGATCCACAACCGTGGGTGTTGAGATTGAACAGCGATCCTGGACATCTTGCAGTGAGCGGCAACACGATGTATTGCTTGAGCAGCATTGCGACCCGGTAGATATGCAAATTGTGCCTGGTCCATAAGGAACCTCTCTGCATAGGGGCGCAGTTTCGCCTGAAGTATGGAGGCATATGCGCGGCCGCTGGATTCAGTTAACCCTATTGGTCTGAGATTCTTGGGTGAGAGTGGTCGTGGAATCTTCGGAACAAGAGTCAACCATGCATTCCGCCAAAGCTCTGGTATATGAGGCCATTGCCGGCACCATTGGCACAAGAGAGGCGCGACAATGTCCGAAGTCAGCCTCCATAAAGAGTTTGTGGCTAGATTCGGAGGTGTAGCTTTGTGGGGTGACAATTGCGAAAGTGCCAGGGTCATTTCGGCCTCCGTTACCTCGATATGAATGGGTGTCCGCTCAGGGCCCTGGATGCTGGTATCCTCGTCTGCAGCATATAGTTTACGATAGTGCGTTTCCAGCTGTTGTAGCTGGATCTTAGGGTCCTGCAGATGACCACCAGAATCACGCAGTTGAACCTTCGGCTTGGAGGATTTAGGAGCAAGGGTGCGGATGCCAGCATAAAGTTTGCGGGAGTCACCCGAACAGGCGGCCGCCTGTAGTTCCTGGAGCCTGCCATGGAACCAGTGCCTCCTAGCTTCTTTCCCGGCGTGACGAAAGGCCTTGTGTGCTGTCTTGAAGTGATGATAGCACCTGGATACATAAAGCGGATTGTGCCGATCTTGAGATTTGGCAGTCTTCCAGGCTCGGTAGGCCTGCCACATGGATCGGATACCATCCTGCATTGGTGGTGTCTGCCACAGCGCCAGTCGATGCTGACCTGTGGGCGGCGGGAAAAATTGGGATGCACAGTGAATCAGAGTAGTATGTAATTGCCCAAGATCAGTAACTCCAGGTAGGGATGCCTGAACGGCAGTACGCAGACTGTGTACTCGCGGATCCCAAGCAGAGCGGCACACCTGAATCAAGCCCCAATGATCCCATGTCCGTTTAGGTGCCATCGGTTTGTTGAGAGTATGGAAACGCTGAAGCGGAATACTGGCCTTCAGTGGTAGGTGATAGCCACCAAGTCTCCATGCAGCTAGTCCCAGGCGGAGAGGTCTCGCCTGCCGAGCACGATCATCCGCTTGGCTGGAACGCATGATGATATGGTCAATGAGGCTAGCACCTTTGTTGTGATGGTACGTGGGGCCAGCCGCCTTGCACCATGAGTTGAGGTGTAGGAGGGAGAAGTCCTCGACAAGATGCTGCAACCGTGCCTGATCAGGCGGATGTGTGCCCGTGCTGGTGCCTGAACAGATCCTGGTGCCAGCTGCAGCACATGGCTTGATCTGAGTATTAAAATCTCCAAGCATGATCACCGTGTTGCGGGCAGGTAGAGCCGCCAGGATCTTACCAATGCACTCCCAAACAGCTAAGCGAATGGTTTTGGAGGATTGCAGGGCGAGTGGATGAGAGTTGTGCGGCTTTTGATAGATGTGCAGCAGGTCGACTGCCCATTGGTCGTGGAGTATCCTCAGGTGTTGCACCCTGCCCGGTTGGGGGTCGGCGTAGACAATTCTGCAGTTACGGGTAGTCTGCTTGTTGAGGAGAATCAGGAGCCCAGCAGATTTGTTGTCTGTGGTCGGGGAGGTGTACACATCCCACGTAGCAGTGGGGAATTGAGGCGCCACCTTTTCCGTCCAATGAGTTTCTTGAACACACACGATCTGGGGTCGATCGTCAGGTGGCATATTTTCAAGTGTTAACAAGAATTCCTGCCACAGGGCCTGGGACAGTCCTCCAGCATTCCATGAAAGGAACAACAAGCGTCCCTGGGAGACTTTCAGAGCGGCCTGCTGCATACGACGCTCAGCCTGGGGGGCGGGTCGATGGCCCCGATAGCCTTTGCAAAGCTGTTGCAGGGTACAGACACGGCCTCAATAAATCGTATGCTGGGCCTGGTCCTGTGCAGCACGACGTAAGGCACGTTTGTAGGATCGCTTCCTGGCAAATGTGTACTCAGTGGGATTGACGGTAGCCGGACTGAGGGTTCCTGAGTGACTCGCTACTGTAGTGTGCAGGGGGTGTGCAGAAGGCACTCCCCAGATCGACCTTGGGAGGGCTAACAGAGTCGAGAGGAACAGGATAGGACGAGGGCACAGCCTAGGGTACGTCGACGTGCCAGGGGCCTGACTGGGTCGATCCGTAGTCGACGGAGGACGATACCTGTCAGCGGTGTGGATAGGTCGGGTGGCAGGTGTTGGTGTTTGTACTCCAGGGGGAGGCCTCCCTAAACGAGGAAGGCCAGGAGAGGTAAGATGTAGAAGTGCTGGAGCCCAGATGGCAACAAGACGAACAGGTAGGCCCTGTTTGTAGAGGAAGAAATACCGGGGCTTTGGCTGCGGTGGAGTATATCCTGGCAGCAGCTTGTCCATGTTATTTGGCACGCCACAGGGGCCTGCAGTCGGGTCGCTCGGACCAGCCCACGATGAACAGATGACTGAGAACGGAGAGGAGGTCAGGCTAGGGGAACAGGCGGTGCCTAGAGTGACCCCTGGGTCAGAGCGAATAGTGTGGTATGGTGGGGGGTCCCGCAAGACTGCCCTCACAGCAGAGTGTAGTTCATTGGGCTCCTGCCACGGCTTCCCGTCCCTCACCACGAAGGTGAGTTTCGGTCTCGTGAGCGGGTGGCAACCGCTCACAACCCTCGCCCCTACCGACTGTTCGGAGGCTAGATGGACAACCAGCTGGTGTCTGAAAGATGACAGGTTGTCAGCCGTACGAAAATGTCGGTCTCCGGAATTGGGACCGGAGTAGCTCAGAGCAGGTATGTTGAGAATATGAGAGGGGCACCTTAGAGTGCTAGTTGTCCATGTTGTCAAAAATGCTTGCATCGGCATCGGAGTGCGGTGCAGCAGACTGTCTACGCAGCTAATCCATAGTGTGCAGGTCCAGTGCCGGGTGGGAGACTTTGTGTTGCAACTGCACGGCAGAATCAGGCTCGCGGGATCTGATCTTGTTAGCCTGCGAGGTGCTGGTTTGTTGCGTACGGGTGGCATAGGGTGTACATCTACGGTACTCAAGCCGACACCACTCACAGCATGGGTCCGCCAGACGATAGGCCAGCCACGTGCCCGGGATATCCTGCACAAATTGGACAAGTAGGAGTCCCAAAGTGATGCCTGCTCGACCCTCTGGCCTGCGCCCAGTGGCGAAGACAGACCTGGAGGCAAGCTAAGGGAACCGCTAGATGGAGCTATCATCCTCCTGGGAGTGACGGTCGCAAGAACTGAGAGCCCGTCGGGTTGCAAACCAGCTCCTGGTGGTGGAGGTGGGCATCGGACCGAAGCAGGACCAGCAGCAGATGGTCTGGTGTGTCGAAGGCACACCAGACAATGTTCAGGTTGGTCAGTCAGGAAAGCGTCCGGCCACCCCTGCCAGGTGTGGTGACTTGAGCGAACAGCACGTGTGCAGTGAGCATGCAACAGATTAGGACCTGTTGCCAGTGCAGCTGGCATACCTCGAGGCACAGCACATCGATAATCATCACGGTGTGGGGAGGCACCGTAGGTCCATGTGAGCCCGACCGGCATTGTGGTAGATGTGCACACTGGGCGTTCAAGGCCTGGATAGGCGCATGTGAAAGAGCTCAGGTGCCTTTCTAAGCCCCAGTAGGATAACGAAGGGACCTGCAAGGATCCGGGCTTGCCGTCGGGCATCCGACATGTCGGCAGATACGAGCCTGATAGCCACAAGTGTTGCAGGCAGTGGCTGGTGGAGGGAGCAACAAAGGTTTGTGAGCAGGGAACCCACCTAGGTGGCTGCCCGAACCTAGGTGCAGAGGTCTGCAACTCCGAGCGCTCAGTAAAGCGATCCCCGCCTGTGTCAACTTGGTCTGGCGGAGCCGCTGGTGGGCTGGACCTTAGAAGAGCGAAGGCAAAGAGCATGGCAGGTCGAAGTGAAGGGGGCATGTGTTGCCTCTTGCAAGACTGGCCAAGCTGATGCAGAGGTTGACATGATGAACTGTAAGCTGGATCCTTGTATGCAGCACTGGATGAGGCAGCTGAGTCCGTGTGAAGTCCAGCGGCTCTATTGGCCTGGAAGATTTCCTCCATCTTCCTGGCCATCCTTCTGCGGACACGATCTTGGAGCTTGGCGGCCTTGATCGTCCCAGTGCTGCGGCCTTTGGCTGTAGCTGAGGAGGACGAAAGTGGTTGGTCAGCCGGATTGTCCGTGACATCAAACCAAATCGATCGTCTCGGCTTGGGCCTTGTCTGCATCTTCCGTGGTTTCGGATTGGCAGGGGAAGCGTCAGGTCGAGCCCGTTTGGGTCCTCGTTGAGGTAGATCTGACGATGGCTGTTGGGGCGAGACGGCCGAGGTAGCAGCCGAAGCGGTTGTCGTAGCAGTCGTAGTCTCCAAGCTATTTGCTGTGGCCGACTTTAGCACCAAATTGCCCGACTGTATGGTGAGCTTCGCTTGTGCTGGCGTTCGGTCCTTCTCCAGTTCAGAAGGGATGTGGGACAAGCGACCGCGTGTTTTAGGCGTCGGCTTGAGTCGGCCTTTGTTGTCGATCGCCGGGTCAGAACTCAGGCTGGAGCTGGGCAGGGGCCTGGAAGAGGCAGACGGATCCGTGAGGTCCATAGTCTGTAACAGAGCACTGCTTCTTCGCTTGAACTGAGTGAGGCGTGGATTGGCCTCACGTTCTGGAGTCCATTTGGCCTGCGCAGCAGTTCCGTCAGGCAGCATGTTCTCGGAGCGCACTGAGAGCCAGAGGGCCACCAGCTCCACCGATTCAGCACTTTGTATAACCTGATCAGTGCGCTTGCCATGCTTATTGCTCCCCGAGGGAGCATACACCACCTCCCACTTGGCAGCCCAAAAGAGACCGTCTCCACATAGTGGTATCCATCTCATGTAGTTCTCCACCTTGTGTTGCAGGCTGTCTCGGTGCAAATACACCCCTGGACAGCCTGCCAGAAACCTGTCACCCTTCGACTCATCGGTGCTCGGTAGAAGCTGTCCATGGTAAATGATGGAGTATAGTGCCTCCATCTTGCATCCGTGCCAGCCACGTAGCCAACCACCCTGACACAGCAGCTCGCAGTGCGATGGTCCCAGCGGTGTCCACGGGATACGCCACCAACCATCAGGTTGCGGGGCCGGGTCACCAAGTAAGGTGGCAAGGGATGTGCCATCTGGGCCTTGCCGTGTCCTGAAGAAGCTCTGGAGAAATCTTTCCACGTCCAGAGTACAGGCAGGGGCACTGGGCGGTTGTGGTAGCTGTGACCTGGCTTTGGCTCCCCAGAGCAGTACCCGGTCTGGGGTGGCAGGTAAAGCATGATCGGCCAAGTTCCACTCAGAAGGGCCACCAGAAGATTGAGGATCAAAGTCCGGAGCGGGTTTCCTCTCTGCAGTTGGCGCCCCTTTGGCTGCGGTAGAGGCTGACGACTGGGCCTCAGAGCTCGTAGTTCTCTGCCGAGCATCAGTGGTGGGATGCATTCTCACCCGCTTGGCGCACGTTACCTTCTTGGCTACCAGGCCCTGGAGACCATGGTGCCCCCGGCGGCACCCAAACGGAGTCCAGCTGGACACTATATCCATCCCCCGTTGGAAGATGCTTCGCTTGAGGCACCCTGGGAAAAACACGCTGACCCAGCTAGCAATCGGCCCTTCTACTACCACCCAGGGACAAAGCAGGTGACTTGGCGAAAACCACGGCCTGCTCTGGTCCTTCCGAGGGAAGAGGAGATTGGGCCCACCAAGCCCAGGCGAGGCCGGTCTGAGATACCACAGCCTCGCACTCCTAGCCCACCTCCTTCCAAGCAGTAGTAGCAGTAGCAGTGGCAGTAGCAGTAGCAGTAGGAGTAACAGTAGCAGTAGCGGTAGCGGTAGCAGTAGGAGCAGGAGTAGGAGTAGGGGAAGTAGTCGTCGTCGTGGTAGTAGCAGTAGTAGGGCTGCTACTACGACTGCTGCTATTGACGACGACGACGACGAAGGCTACTACTACTACTACTACTACTACTACTACTACTACTACTACTACTACTACTACTACTACTACTACTACTACTGCTAGTACTCCTACTACTACTACTACTGCTACTACTCGTGCTGCTGCTGCCGCCTCTATCGCTACTGCCACTGTTACTCCTACTGTTATTTTTTGTTACTGCTACTGCCACTGCTACTGCTGCTACTACTACTACTACTACGACGAAGGGTTTCGGCTGGAATCGAGCTGGTGGTAGGCCCCCTTTTTCACTCCGGGGTTCATGGCTGTGTGCTCAACAATCTGCGTCTGTCTCTACCTGCACTTTTCGTTGATGAGCTCGGAATCGCAATATCAGCCGCAGGGGTCCCAACTCCCCTGGCCAGTGCCACATCAAGATACTACGGCGAATGGGCCCGCACTGGTAAACCCGAGGGTTGGTGATTGCTCCACTACGATCCCAGGAGCTCCGAATGGAGCGAAACAAACTGGACGGGGAACCTTGGATGGTGATCCATGGAGCATGAGCAGGAAGCGCGCACATAGGCGTGCGAGGCGTCGCGCGGAGCAAGCTGGAGGCACCTGGTACAGAGGCAGCTGGCACAGTGCTGCTGCACTGGGCGTCGTACCGACGGCTGGTCAAGTGGATCAGCCCACTGCTACTGTGAAAGCACCACCTCAAAGCCGAGCTCGGCCGCGACTCAAAGTGATCAGCTACAACATCGGGGGAATCACGCCAGAGGTCTACGATACCTTCGTGGACTGGCTTGACACACGATGTCAGGCGGACCTGGTTCTTGTACAGGAAACCCACTGGGGATTGGGAAAGGAAGAACGGCGCTGGCTGCTGCCCAACTGGCTGGTGATATCGTCGCCAGATGCGAGCAACCGTTACAGCGGAGTGGCGGTTTTTGCCCGAAGACGCGTTTTCGATGAAGGCCGGATGAGCCATGTCACTTGGATTCCCGGGCGACTGCTACATGTTCGCTACGACTCACCACGAGCAAAACTGGACATCGTAGCAGGCTATCAGGTTGTGCGGCAGAAGGCGACTGCTGCTCAAACCCAGCAAAGGCGCCACGTCTTCTGGACAAAACTTGGACTGTTACTACAGGGTATACCAGCCCGGAATGTCTTGGTTTTAGGAGCTGACCTCAACACTGCCTGCCGCCCCCTTCCTGGTCTGAACGGTCGTGGCGTCATACGTGCACGAGGAGCCCTGACGAGGAGATGGAGGAGCTACAGCGGGTAAATCAGTTAGTCACGTTGAACACATGGGGACGAGCTGCCCCGGGGAAAAGCCGTACCTTTGAAAATGGCGAGACTGCCTCGCAGATTGACTATGTCTGCACGTGGCGGCATTTCGCTGACGTGGAGGCCAGGCTTTCTAGCCCCCTGGCTCTTGATCTCGCTCCTTGGCGGAAAGGACCGAAACATTTTCCTGTGATGGCTAGTCTTCCTTGGGTTCAGGGTTGGAAACTTAGGCCTAAAAGTGTGGCTAAGCCGGGGATATCGAAGCGGGATCTTATACAAACCATTCAGCGACAACATCCCTCAGCCTGCGAACTCCGCGAACACCTGCTCACCGCGATAGCAAGACTCGGGCCAGACGGCACGATCGAGGAGCTCAACCATCAAGTGCTTCCTGTCTGCCAACGCCTTTTTCCGTCGCGGAGAAAACCGACAAGGCCAGAGCAATCGTCCGCTAGCAAGCAGGTTAAGCAGTGCATTGATCAGCCAGCCGCGAGTTGAAAGTAGCCTGCAAGCAGAAGCGTCGAGAATGGCTCGACGAGCAAATAGCTAGAGCTGAGTATGCTGCTTCCAAACACGACTTGAGTGCTGTGTATGCTGTTATCAATGTCCTCGCTCCCAAACGCAAGATTGATAAGGTTCGCATTCGATCTGAGAAAGGGCATCTTCTTAGTGTTGAGAACGAATTTCGTGATATCTACCACTACTTCGAAACTGCTTTCAGTCGTGAAGCGGAGTACGACCTGCCAGAGTTTCTCGCGCCACTCGTCTTCTCTGAAGAGGAGATATGGCTGGCTATCCGAGGTCTCAAAGGAGGGAAGGCTGTACCATCTAATAGCATGCCTGCTGATGTTTGGAAACTGGCTCCAGTTGAGCTGTCGCAACTGTGCACGAGTATCTTCAACACCAGCTCTGTGAACGGTAACAGGTTCCCATCCGAGACCACGGGTTGTCAGCTCACTCTCTTGCCGAAACCGGGCAAACCCAGCCGCCGACCCAAAGACCTTAGGCCCCTAGGCATCCAAGATCCCAGTAGCAAGGTTCTCGCCAATGCTCTCAAGAATAGGGTTTTGGAAGAGGTTGGTCCCTATCTTATAGATAGGCCCCAGTTTGCTTACTGCCCGGGGAAAGCAATAGATGATGCTCTTAGTAGGGTCGCCGCTCACTGCACCAGAGTACGGGACCGTCTGCAGCAAGGCTCGCTCAGTGTGCATGCCCGCAGGGAAGGCCAGCGCAACAGTGTCTCATATGGGGGTCTTATGATTAGCCTAGATATGAGTCGCGCCTTCGATGAAATCCCTAGGCGCATGCTGGAAAAAGCCTTGGTGCACGCTGGAGTCTCCGAAGAACTCTGCCATGCCATATTGTCTCTTCATGAACAATGTAAGTATGAGGTTCGTCATGAAGCTTTCAAGGGGGTCTTTAACATGAAGAGAGGGGTGAGGCAAGGGTGCTCACTTGCACCCCTGCTGTTTGCTGTCTTCAGCTGCTGGATATACGACGTCATAGCACTGCACGTGGACTCCAGCTGGGCCGACCGGCTTTTGACGCTGTTTGCGAATCGGGAATGCAGGTGAACCCCAGTAAGTCCCGGGTTGTACTAGGCTTTAGAGGCAGTGCAGCGCGCAGGTGGATCCGCAAACATACCTGCTGTGTAGACGGCTCGCCAGCTTTGAGCCTGGGCACGCCAGCGGAGCCTTTGCTGATTCCTCAGGTCTCCTCCATGGTATACCTAGGTATTGTGGTGTCCTATACCAGTTTCGAGGCGCAAACCCTCTCCCATCGCATCCACGCAGCCATGCAGAATCGGCAGAGGCTCCTCAAACTGCTACACAGCAAGCGGATTGCTGTCAAGAGTCGTGTCAGACTCTACGCGGCTTGCATACGCAGCACGCTCTTCTATGGGCTCCATGCAGTCGGCCTGCCCGAAGATGTCCTGCGTAGAGTGGATGCCTTCGACTCCAGATCTTTACGAGCCATATCTAACTCCCCTGCACATCTCACACATGAGAATACAAGCGATCTGCGAGCGCGTCTTGGGATCAACTCACCGCGAGACTATTTCCTCTCCCTGCTCCAGAGGCGTGCGCAGAGAAGTGGCGATGCTACCAGCAGTGCTAGGTTTCAAGCGTTGTTCCAGCACCTTATGCAATCTGGCACGCAATCTGTCGCAGGGGAGGAAGAGGTCTTCCTCTCTGAGAGCTGTGGTGTGGCCTGTAAAATTTGTGGACAACTCTTCATCAATAGCCGCATCATGAGATCCCATAAGGCTAGGAAGCACCGACCTCCCACCCATAGTGACCCTAGTCCCCTTCCTGACCCACCACAGCCTGAGTCGCAGAGCAAACAACAGGGCCAGGGTGTACTTGCTGCTGCCACATATAACTTGTATGCCGTGGATGGCATGCCCAAATGTCGACTGTGCGGTGAAACTTTCACTAGGGTTGAGGGTCTTAAGAAGCATATTAATCGTGGTTGCAAAGTCCTGGACATTCCGTCCAATGTCACTGCACAGACTGCTTCGGATGCAGGCCCCACCCAAGCAGAGGTCCAGGTAGCCTCTGCTGGGGAGGAGATTGGGGAAACACAGGTCCCCGCTCCTCAAGGGGTCCATCCATCAAAGTTGCTAGGTGATGACCAGCCTCTGCTGCAAATCCCGGAATTTCAGCAAACGCTTGAACAAGGATGGCGGAAGGTGCTCCAAAATCCCTCGTTTTGCTCCTCGCTGCGTCAGTACTGCGTTGTCTGCCATCAATGGCTCTCCACGGTTGGGCCTGGCTGCAAACAGCACTATCGTACCATGCATGCATCGGAGTACGCACTTGCTGCTGATGCTGTGGCTCGTGTATCCAGCATAGGCTTAGTGCCCGAGAGCCCCTGCCGTTATTGTGGACGCAAGTGCCTCGATCCTCGTAAGCACCTCAAAGGATGCATGCCAGTCTTTCAAGCTGCATTAGCTGGGCTAGTTCATACCTCGCGTTCCAAGGTGAAGGATGAGCACACCGATGGAGGAGGAGGAGAAGGAGAAGCGGGCAGCCGTCTCCAGACATGCCCCTCCTTCGAAGATCAGGCAAAGGTCAGCAGTGCGGAGCGCTATGCACAGAAGCTGCTGGAGTCGGGATGTGCCACGTTGTGGCACTCAGCCCGCCTGGTGGCAGGCCTGTTAGAGACTGAGCTGCCTCGTCAGCGGTTTGCTGCCGCCCTCCGCGCGGGTCGCAGCGCTACCTTTGGGGTCTATGGCAAACATCAGTTTACAGGGATCTGCCGTCAGACATATACGCATCCCAACACCACCAGACTTCTGAATGCCCTCGTACTTCGTGTATGTCCATGGCACCGCTGGAGCACTATAGCTTTGCTTCTAAATTTTCGGACACCCGTGCACGTGGATGCTCAGAATGGTCCAGAGCCAAGTCTCCTTCTTGCTTTATCTGCCCACGCTGGCGGCGAAATCTGGGTTGAGGAAGCTGACGGCCGACATTATGTTGAGCATCAAGATCGGTGGATCCGCGGAGAGAAACACTCCTTGCAGATGCAGGCGATTAGATTTTATGCAAACCGCCATTTGCACTTTACCTGCCCGTGGCAATGGATGGATCGGCTGGCGTACACGGTGAATCGCTGGCAGTCGACCTCCCCATTCCACCAGGAGCGACTGGAGGAACTGGGTTTCGTGTTGACGGAACGTCAACAACTGCAGCATGTGCCTGGAAGTCTGCCCACCGTTATGAGAGATGGGTTTGCATAAGTGCTAAAGGTATTGCCGACCGTCTTGAGGTTTTTCCCGGAGGCTCTGTAGACGTCACCAATAAGGTGTGTCTTCTTTGTACAGGTTCGAGCTTTTCCTTTCGCCCAAAAGTGAAGCGTACTGCCTGCGGAAGGGGCCCACTCTTCTGAACTGTTCATTGTGCCCTTGCTTGACAGTAAAAGTCAAAGTGGCGAGGTCAGCGACTGCACCCTCCTGCTCACTCCTACCCAGCATAGTGTGCCTGGCAACTCACCCAGTCCCAGGTCATGGCCATCTGTGCGACTGCTGGATGTGAGCGCTCGGTGCAGCTGGGCCGACTTCTGTGCTGTAGCGACTGCAATCTGGGGATGCACAGTCGCAGATGTGATCGAAGGTGCACAAACCCTCTTCGGTACATGATTTCATCTTGTCTAACAGCTGGATGCTCGCACTTGGCCTCATGCCGTCATACCCATTGCTGCTCGGACTGCACCAACACGGGTGGAAGGAGCCATAAGAAAAGCTGCTACAGAAGGCAAGGTACCCTTCTTCGTCACCAACAGGCCGGTGACAGCAGCTCAATGATCTCTTCGAGATTGATCGTCGCCCTGGTAGAACTGCCACTGCCTCCATTCTGATTGCCCATCAGGTTTGGTTGAGCGGACTAAGACGATGTTCAATGCTTCTTTCATTTCCATCCGAGGAACTGTCAACAGTGCAGTGCTACCACAGTGTAGCCGGACTAAGTCTGTCCCCCCTACGTCGAACGCAACTCTGTGCGAGACGAGTGCAATGCAATACTACGACGACGACTACTACTATTACTACCAGTAGCCTTCGTCGTCATGAAGATGATCAGAGCGCGAGGTTGCACAATATGGGCCATCTTCTCGGGCTTTGGACTAAGCTCAAACCTACAACAGCGTGCGGCTTGCTGTCTGTTTCAAACAGTGCAGCGACGCATGGACCTGGCCGTAAATTCCTGCACCGCAGCTGAGGCTTGAGACTGACCAAAGCAACGAAAGCCAGGCCGCATCCTTGACCTTCCCGGTGTCTTCTGTGGAGAACAGCCCTGGCCAGCTTTGGAAGGCCCAGCCCGCTTGATGGGCGGCTCTTATTCTCATGGAATTTGGCTGGTGCAAAAGAAGGGGCCAGCGATGTTTGCATTTGAGACATGCTCCAGAGGAATCCTTGCTGTGCGAGTGTATCCGAATTTGCCTTGCAAGGCCGAAGATGCACGTTTATGCAGTTGAACTCGCAAGTCGACTTCTGGCTCCAAAATGGCGAGCACAACTGTTTCGGTTTGATGCAGCTGGGAGGGGGTGTCTTGTACTGCCGCAACACCCTGCAACGCTCTTCAGTGGAAGTCCTGCAAGCATGATCCACGGCAAGTAGCAACACTCACGTAGCAGTAGCACATCCTGCCACACTCAACAGATTTTGGAAATAGAGAACGGGCGGCACGGCTGGCCTGCATGGCAGGCCAAGAGGATGCTGCCTGCCCGAGCGTAAGCTGCCGAGCTTCTGACGGCTTCAACTCAGAGACCCGGGAATTTTTTTGCAGCCCGCTACGAATCCCCAGGTCTGGTACGGGCGTGTGAAATGTGGAATGCTCGTTTTCTGGATCTTCTTCACAGGCCGGAACCTTGAGAAGGTGCATAGGCTTCCGAAAACCGAACGCAGGAATAGACCTGTGGATGTGGCATTGGAACCAATCGCCGCTGTGGTTGCTGGCTTGCCTGGCCAAAGCCCCAAGCTGGTTTCACTGACCTCTAGTCTCACGGACCCGGCTTTTAGGCGGTGACGAACGGATGGGGTTGGCTGGATGCCGTCCTGTGCCGAGCCCAGCTGTGATGCTCAGAGAGCAAGCGTTATTCTAGAGATCATGAAGGCGATATCCCGTCCTCCATGACATCGACAGCCCGTTCACGCTGAAGAATCTGCTCTTGATTGCCGGGACCTTGACAGTCTAAGTCTATGCTTCGACAGCTCTGAGTGGCTGCCTATGTCAGTTGGCGAAGATCTGTTGGCTCATCACGGTTTTCCTGTGGTGCCGACATGTTTAAACTGTTTGCAGCTGGTTTGGATTGCGGGACATGCATGATTGTCGCGGTGCAGGCGGCACAAGTCACACCCGGTCTCTTTCGTCGTGCATGGCCCAGTCAACTTCCGGATCACTCTCGGCCGTCTTCGTCGGACAGCTGTTCTGAGCCTGGGAAGTGCTCAGTTGTGTTCCATGCTGGCGATCGTCGTGCCTGCATCTCAGCGTGGATGTCCTTCGCAGCGCTCCGTCCCTCCCCAGCCCCCGCCCTTCGAGACCGATGTTTTACGCGATGCTGCTGCCACTGGATGAGACCGAGCAGGCCGGGAAGCTGGGGCATGCTGGGGCCTGGGCCTGATGGCATCCCCAAATTTCCGGCATTTTCCCCCCCCACCAGGTGTACAACCTGATAAAGTCTATGTACACGGACGAGGACATCCTCGTGCGCTTGGCCCTCCGGGTTTTTCGAAGTTTAGCATGGCCTCCTCTAAAGTATAGTTGAAACGCCCGTGTGCCCTCCTCGAGGCTGCTGGCGCTTCTTAAGGAATCCCTGGCAAACGATGGAGGCTCGCGGATTGCTACGAGACCGTGCGGGCTTAACCCCTTTTGGGCTTTCGAAACTATGTTGCGCGTCGTGGTACCTGCGTCAACAAGAGATGACTTAGGCCAGGGTTCTGCAAAAAAGTGGCTTCAGCACTGCCTCGTGCTCGCACAGCTCGCACAGGCCTGGAACAGGCAGCGCCACAGAATAATCAAACGAGGCCGGCTTGGCCACACTTGGCTGTCTTTGCGCTCTGCAAGCTGCACAGATCTGCACACGAGATGTCGGTCGTTGAGGCTGCGAGGAGATCGCCGAGCGATCCCCGACGGTTGCCGCGAAGCTCGGAGAGTCTGCAGCCCGGATCAGTTGTGGAATTGCAACCGCAACATACCGCAACCATCTGGGAGAAGCTTGAGCGTTTTGCAGTTCTGCCGTTGGCAAGGCTGAGCCCGACGCGAAGAGCGATGCTGCGCAAACCCGGGCGCAGCGTCTAAACAGTGGAGAGATGCATGTTGCTGTTGCACTGCTGGACTGCACATGCATCACCCATTGCAACAGGTCGTGCTATGACCAGACAGCCTCAAAGCTCATCCTGAAGCCTCTTCTGCGATCCTAGTTTTTTGCCGGGGATGAACATGCCGCACCAACGTACACACACACACACAAGCGCTGTTGGAGCCTTAAAGTCAGTTTAGCCCAAGATATATTACGCAGGTTTGGGTCGCACAGGATGATTACTCAACACTTGCCGAGATGGTGATGCAAACACGAATCCTCGCTGTGCGACTGTGACGCGAAGCCAGCTCGCCATGTTCGCTGCTGAGCTGTCGTACACATCGCAGGCCAGGGTTTGAGGTGATGAAGTTGCTTCTGAAGCTTTAAATACCGAGGCCACTGCCAAATCATTATGCAGTGGTTTATTTGCGGTTAGTTTGGCAGCGGATGAGTGATGTAGCTTGTCTTTGTTTGCGGTTTCGTAGTGATTATTTTGCGAGCTATCTGTGAGTTCCTGTTAGATTCAAATTTAGCGAGACATTGGTGAGAAAGTAGCGAATTCTTATCCATTCCCATCGAACTCAGGATGAGCCAATAAATGTACCATCGCCAATGTCTGTTGCTTTGCATAAGGACCACTGGATCTTGTTTAGAAATTTAACGGAATCAATACTGATTTTCTCACGGGGGTCAACGGATTGCCTAGACCTATATTGCTACCTACTGCGACAAGTAGCAGTGCTTTTCTTTGGTTCTCTCAAACTTCGTGCAAACCTCTCTCCAACATCTCGAATTTTCTTGCAACTTGCTAGCAAAGTTCTCTCATATTTCTCGCAGAGTTGTCTGCAGCTCGTACAAACATTATCGATAAGATCTCGCAAATCAAGTCTTTAGCAGTTTCCAGTATTTGGGTTCCAGAGATGATCACAACTCCGTGGCAGGAACCAACGCATGTCGGCCGCCATGTTCTGCATTTGGATGCATCGCACGGTGCCCACCTTGTCTTTCCACATTCGTTCCTGCAGTCCGAAGTCGTTGTAGGTTGCAGGTGCCCTGTAACTTTCTGAGGTGAGCAATCCGTGATAGGGCAGCTCATCCGCAAAGATGGCTCGAACAGCGACCAATGAAACCGCTTTTTTGAATTGCAGTCTGCCTGAGGTGTGGCGCTTCCGCACTCTTCGCCCATCTTGCCAAGCTGTATCCAGAGCTGGAAGTGCAGCATGTCCACTTGTGGGAGGAGGCCACTCGGAAGGAGATGGAGTACAACTTAGAGCATGTGCTTCGGCCGCACTAGTGCGCACTTGCCCATACTCCCCAGATAGGACCACATGAAGGTCTTAAGCTCAGAGCTTCGCATGTCAGGTCAATGCCAAAATGGCAATGCTGGCAGGAAGCGGATCTGAGGAGACCATGCAGCAGTTTGCCGGCATTGAGGTGCTTGCGAAACAGCTTGCAACCGCCAGAGGTCAGGATCATCGGTGATTGCTGAAGTTTTGACTTTGTTGTAGTGGTGTAGCTTTCGATTTCTGGTGCTTTTGTTGTCTGTCTTTGTGTTCTCATTTCTGTGATCAAAGCTTTGGCGCAGGTCTGGTGGTGTCTGCTCCCATGTGGAACTTCGCGGTGCCGTATGTTCCCTGCTGGCAATGGGTGTAAGAGCTCTTCGCGATTCTTACTTGCATTATTTGCCGCAAGGTTGTAAAGCAGTACTTCGACTGCGTGCTTCATCCAGGTCACGTGGTTCGTGTCGCTGCATCTCGTGGCTGAAGTCTGCAGTTGATGGTGCCGCGCAGGATTGACGTTCAAGGAAGTCAGTGCTGGCCCCTCTGGACTGCTGGGTGGCGGCCGCCCAGTGGTTTTGCTGACTTCGTCAGGCGGTGCTGCCGCGAAAGACTACCTAACTCCATGGATATTGGAAGCTCGACTGAGGGTTCAGGGTTCATGCAAATTTGATCATCCTTGTGCATTCCCGCTTCTCGTAATCTTGGCATGCTTCATCATCATGGACCACTTGCGTCAGTCTTTTGTGCAGCAGCATGGTATCGTCGGGCACCGGAGGACGTTGCAGCCATGGCTGGCTTTGACAGACCTAAAGTGGTTTCAGCCACTGGTCTCGTCAGTGGTTGCCCCAGTCAAACCGCCGGGTTCGCAACGAAAGAGTAGAGACTTAGTGACCCAGTGGCCCAGGCAGAGACCGTGTGACGGCCATCGAGGTTTTCCGCAACCAAGCAGAAGCTGCGGCGGAGCACCTTTCTCTCCAACCGGGAACAGACAGGTACGCATTGACGGTGATGGGACTTGCATGGAGCTGCCGCAGTGGCACCCCCGGCAGGTCAACCAAGTCGCTGGACGAAGAGATTTCCTCCGCGTGTGGGTACGAGGATTTTCCGGGAGGATCGAGTAGTAGTGATGAGTGATACCCACGCAACACCTTCAACTCTTAACCAAACTACGCATCCTCCTGGACCACCTTCTCTCCAGAATCACCGTATCGCTACTGAAAATCAAAGGACATTCGGGCCACGACGGAAACGAACGCGCCGACACCTTAGCCAAGAAAGGAGTTACCTCCTTCTCCACAATCGGGAGGCATTCCTACCCTCCCCGACAACCTTTGAGCGATACCATACGTCTTTCCGCCCCACCCCTATTCGAGAAGCTTTCGGTAGAAGAACAAGCCACAGCGCTCCAGGAAGCTGCGCTGAAGATAGCGCCCCGCACCAAACAGGAACGCACCTACCATAAAGAATACTTATCGGAACCGACCAAACGACTCATCGATCGCATTTCCTCGACCTCCCCGGATGATCACGAAGCTTTGCAAAAACTCCGAAAAGCCATCAAACGACGTGCCCGTAAAGACAAAAAACAACATCTGTGCGATAACCTGCTCCAAGACTCTAAAGGCCCCACTAAAGTCTGGAATCACAGAAACCTCCCAGAACTCCCTTCCGAACCTATTTTCCCCCCGGCTCCCATAGACACCAGTCCATTTACGGAACCCGAATTATTAAGGGCGCTGGCGCGCCTCAAGAATCGCAAAGCCCCTGGCCCCGATCAATTGCCGGCGGAAATTTGGAAGTTCGCGCCTAGATCGGTTCATGTTGCGCTACTGGCGCACTTTAACAAAACCTTTACGCAGGCAATCTCGCCTAAATCCTGGAAGGTGGCAGACATAGTGATGATCTTTAAGGGTAAAAAGAAAGACCCCACTCTCCCTATAAGCTACCGCCCCATCTCATTGATCAACACGGTTTATAAGTTGTATGCTTGTCTTCTCCATGACAGATTAAAAACGGCTATTGATGACCGTATCTCGCCGGTTCAGTTCGGTTTTAGAACCGGCAAATCCACCTCTACGCCTCTATTCGTCCTTCGACGATTGCTTGAATTACATGAAAGACACCAGGAATCCTTCTATGCTCTGTTCCTTGATTGGTCACAGGCTTTTGACTCAGTCTCCCACCCAGCGTTGCGCAACGCACTGCAGCGAGTAAGTCTCCCCGATACATTCATTAATCCGGTACTGTCAATCTACGAAGACTGTCATTTTCGAGTGAAGGACGCGGGCTATACGTCCCGCCCGCAAGCCTTCGCCCAGGGCATCCGCCAGGGATGCCCCTTATCGCCGTATTTGTTTATCATTACCCTTTCAGTGCTTTTTCATGACACGTACACAGCGTACGTTGCAGAGTATGGCCCCCGACCTTCAGTACTTACTACCGATTTTCGCCTTACAGATATAGAGTATGCCGACGATACAGTTTTATTATCTCGCACGAGACTGTCCCTACACCGTTTTCTTCACACATTACAGGCCCACTCTTACAAAAGGGGCATGTCCTTGAATCACGAGAAGTGCCAGCTTCTCTGTATCAACACTGATTTGCCCGTATACCTAACTGATACCACAACCCACCCTTGCCAATGTGACTTCTGTTGCACGAGAAGCAACCCACAGCTACCCCAAGAACTCCGCATAGATCCTAAACCCCACGCCGATTACTTAGGAGCTGTTCTAACTCATAACTCAGCCGCCAAAGCGGACGCTAAAAAGCGATATGCGCAGGCCTCGCACGCGGCCAAATGTTTACATGACTTCTTTAAGCACCCCTCCATAACCATTAAGCGAAAGCTGCTAGTTCATTCCCAGATCGTGTTGGCCATCCTTTTGTATGGCTCGGAATCGCAGATGTAGTTACAACCTGACCTCACTAAACTGAACAAGCTACACTACAAGGTCCTTAGACAGATCTTCAACATCAGAAGTTCCTTTTATCATAAAGTCTTGGAACCATCGGAGGCAGAATGCTCCAACGAATATTTATCCCAGCTTGCCTATGAGTACGCCCCCAAACTTGTATCTCCATCACAGAATATCATTTCATCCCGGATCTCTTACCTCGGACATATCCTCAGACATGAAGATTCAATCGAACACATCTCCACCTACCAAACAGCACATGCCTACAGACGCCTCCATAGGAAAAGACCTGGCCACCCTCGCACACATTGGGCCGAATTGACCATGACGCAAGCGTACCAACGCTATCAAATACTTTCCTCGAATTCCCCTATTCCCCGCCCCTACCAAATACACCACGATATCTATCACCATCCTACAGAAAGAGAGGTGGCTGCTGCCCATTCCAGATTTTTTGGTAATACTGACCTTTGGAGGACCCTACAGCCGCTAGCTCAAAACCGTAGATCCTGGGCTCAGTTAGAAGTTTTGCGTTAATCAGCTGAAAGGGCTGCTGACGAGTAGTCTCACTTGTGGACTTGCTCTGCGCGAATGAGAGAGTGATGTTAACTCATGCGCGGTTCGGAGGCAACCCGGCTTTCGTGGTGGTACGGCTTCGTGTTGTGGTGATACTTGCACATGTATGTATCACCAAGTTCACCAAAGTAAGGCCTGAACACGTTAAGTCATAATAGTGTTCCCTGGGTCGGACAGGCGGCGGTTACTGGAGAGACGCAAAGAACTCGAGACGGGATATACAGAGAACAGCCTCCAGCTGTCGAAAGACAGGAGCTTCGAAGTTGGTTGGAGAGCACTGGCGGCTTGAGCTCCGACTGCTTGGACTCTTTGGAGGCGGCACGCGTCAGCGGCGAACTGCTGCTCGGATGGCGTAGATCTGACGGGTGTCTTCGGACGTTCTTCCCAGCCTCGGTGTGTCTCTCTTCACGGACTTGCCTAACAAGTCGAAGAGATCACTTGCCCCTTTCCGCCTTCACGGCATTCTCCTAGCAGGTTTCTATCTGCTTCTGACCACGACTGGCGTGACGAAGAGCTGGGTCTCGAAGAGGTGGCACTTGCCAGCACAGACTTTTGTAACATCTCTTGTGCGGATCAACGGACTTTCCGTTTTCGTCCTTCGTTCCAGCAAAGCTGGGGAAGTCTTGCAATGTTTCTTGTTGCGGCATGCCATGATGTGGAAATCAGTTCTGTTTATCACTGCACTGGTGGAATTGGCTCTTTCCTTTGTGTTTCCGTCGCCAAGACTAGCAGTTAGAAGCGGCTGGTAAGTCGGCTTGTATGATAACGGTAAAACTGCACAACGTCTTTGCGCATCTTATCTACAGAGTGCTCTGAATGCAACCCACAGACAAGAAGGACAAGAGTGTCGAGCAGGATGCCTCCTGCTCAGTACTTTCGCTCTGACCTCGCTCGGGCTCGTGGCGATGCCTGACGGAGGCTGACATCGCGCGTCTGCAAGAGCTGCAGAAGCTCTTCCGTGAACAGGCTCGTGAAGAAGACTGATGCAGAGGCCCGTGTCGCTTGGAGCACCCAAAGCCGGGCTCCTGATCGGGAAGCTGATCGAGAAATTTGCAATGAGTAAGTGGCGAAGCTGTAGGCTTTGCATTCTGTTGAGGGCGAGTTATGCTAGCTGATGGGAGCTTGTCACCCCGAAGCTGCTTTGTGCCAACCTTAGTAACTAGTATTGACGCACATGGACGGAGATGCTTTGGTGAGCATCATCCAAGAGCTGTAATCATAGACTAGTATGAGCAAAGGTTTGTTCATGGGTTGCAGGCTACCACAGGTGAAGTAGACATGGTGACTGCGCCATGGGGGGCTTACTGCCGAAGCCCGTCACAACAAAAGAGATTCAGGAGCGCTCCCTCTGCTCTGCAGCTATTGCATCACTTGTTCCAGTGGCCATCTCACCTGCCAAAGATTTACTGATCAGTCCGTGTTGTGACGTTCACTGTCCGCGTCTGTGCCCGTGAGGACGGAAAGAGTCAGACCGGCCACTATGCCTTTGGTGTGAGCTCCATGCAAGGATGGCGTCCCGCCATGGAGGCCCGCCCCTCAACTCGGAAGGCTTGAGTTCCAGTAACACGAGTGGTATCGCAAGGCAACGTCTCAGTGATGCAAATCATTGTAGCAACGTCAGATCAGAACAGCCAGCAGGTGCATCAACTGTAGTATAGGAGTGGTGGCAACGTGGTACATAGAAAGGAACACGCCATCAGTATGACCAGCTGAAGAAGCAATCTCAATCTCAACAAAAGGATTCTAACTAGCTTTTGGATGGCTTTTCGGCTCCAGGTCTGTACACATGAAGCCTGTGATTCCGTGATCGAGTATTTTTCACAGTCAGAGATGGAGAGTTTTAGGAGGCCAAGAATGCTGTGGAAGGGTGCCAGTATAGATTACTGGCACTGAAGCCTGGACCAGAACTTCCTCTTTTTTTGCAGCAGCCCCGTACCCGTCATGAGGTGGTTTTGAAACAACAATAACAACCACCATGATAGCAACGCGACAGCAACAGCAACAACGACGACGACGACGACGGTAACAAGAAGTTGAAAAGGCTGAGCTCGTAGAACCATGAACGATGCTTGGCGTCCAGTGCAGCAAGTGACGGGGTTCTTGAGCTGAGGATGCCCACATGGCCATTCCAGACTTCGACCCGGAACGCGAGCTTGGACTCTTCGGGGTCTTTGATGGCCACGGAGGAGCAGCGGTGCGCCGGGCAGCTCTGCTCTCCCGAAGTGCAGACCAGGGGGCTTCTTGGCCAGGTGGCCAAAGTTGCCGCTGAACGCTTCCCAGAAACTCTGAGGGCGCTCCCCGCGTTTAAGCAGGTGCCGGGTCGGCTTGCAAGGCAGTGTGATGCAGCTTTGTCTTCGTGATTGAGCTGCCAGGGGCGCTACTCTGAAGCTTTGTATGAGGTGGGGCCTGCGACCCTGACTGTGAGGCGTTCCAGTGCTTGTGTTTATGCCTGTCAGTCTTTCTTGAAGCTGGATTCGTTCCTGGACAGTCCCGCCGGCAGAGAAAAGGCCGAGGATTTCCCGGCCGCAGAGCCCCGGTGCTGCAGCGGGCATGTTTCGAGCAGAGGTGAAGGAAGCCACGCCGGCTCCCGTCGATTCCGAGATGGAGGAGGAGCCCAAAGCATCGATGAGCGACGTGCGACGCAGTGCGACGACTGAGCGCGCATTCGCTTCTTTTGCGGAGGAAGAGCTGCTCCGGCTCCTGGAGTCCGGAGAGCTCGACCCCGACGACCTGGACCTCGAGGAGGCGGAGTGGGGCCGGGCTTTTTCCTGTGAGAGGTCTTCTTTTGACGTTCAAGCTGAGAATTGGTATTGCAGGATGAGGAGGTGGAAGAGGCCCCCGCATTGGCGAGGACTTGCCAGCCTTCGAAGCACTGAAGTGCAAAGGAGGCTGCAGAAGACGACGAGGCTGAAGAAGCTTCTGGCTCGAGCTCAGATTGGGCGAACGCCGAGGGTCCAGACGGTGTGATCCTGAGCACCTCCAGAATCGCGGTCCCGCAGTCTTCGACTTTAGGAGCATGTGGACCGTGCCAGGGATGGGATGCACAGCCGTGGTGGCCCTGGTCTGCGGTGGCAGTAAACCCGAGGTTTCCCTCCCCGAGCACTCTGCAAGAGTTCGTGTGGGCTCATGCTCTCGATGTTGATGCGATCTTGATATGTGCTGTCTTGCGGCCCCAAACTGCCTGATTATTTCGACACTTTGAGCCTTTCGAGGTTTCCCAGTGCGACATGTCAAAGGCTAACATTCAGATACATGGCTTGTCAGAGAGCTCTTGTTGCCAGATAGAGCGGATCGTGCTGGTTTTGTCGCTGTGCATCACACGTGCGACTCTCATCTTGTCTCTAGCTCTTCTTGTTCCCTAGTGTCGTTGCGTGAAGTGTCATCTACAGCATCTAGTTTGTTCTTGAGAAGCCGTCGTCGCCCGCGCGGCCCGTTCTCCTCAAGCTTGTCATCAGTACCGACATGCTGCGGGTTGAAGCCTCGTTCGGGAAGTTTGCATCGCTCCATCGCAGCTGCAGAGCAGAGCCCACTTCTACTCAACGTCCACCTAAGTAAGCATAGATCCATGACTGGAACGTGATGGCGCCCAAGAAGAAGGCTCGCAGCTGCAGCGGACTATGTCGTTTCGTGATGTATTCTCAAGGCTCTCAGCTACCAACACGACGCAGGAAGGCTCTGCGGCGGACGTCCTGCAAGACGGCCCCGACGAAGAGGAGGAAGCCGGTCCTGGCAAGGCCGCATGCCACATGGCCCCCTTTTGGGAGACCGGCACTTGCTGTCCTGGTACAGGTGGTCATCCAGATCTCTGCTGAGGGGGTCCAGAACCTCCCAAGGGAGCCGCGCCCCCATCCTGCGTGGGTTCGCAGGAAGCTCACGTGATTTCCGCGAGGCTGCAGACACTCCTTGGCTTCAGTGGCTTCTGCAAAGAGTTCCGGTGCGGTGTCCCAGATGTGCTCGTGCTCCAGGGAGTCTGGGCACGTCTGGACTTTTCGCAGGACTGGGGCCTCCTCCGAGTCCGGCTGGGTCAGCCTCTCAGGAACAGACCAAAGTGCAGTGCAGCTATTGCAGTTTGGCGTTTCTCGCTTCGGACTGAGGAGTTTTCCAAGGACGCCGTCATCCGATTGCAGAACCAGGACACGGCGGCGCACATGGCGGCACTGTGTTCGCTGGCTCCACGGAGAGGACCTCTACAACGACGTGGTGCAGAGACCCTTGGTTCTCTCGGTGCGAGACACTGCTGCCGAGAACGCCCTCATAGGCAGGTGTGGGGGTGTGGGGAGCACATGGGCATTAGAGAGAGCTCGTTGTCTTTCACCTCCCTCTGTCCGGTCGGTTCCCTCAGGCTCCGCGGAGTTGAGCCTTGTCCCCTTGTTGCACAGCGTGACGGAGGCCATGGCCATCATGTATCTGCCGCGAAAACTTGCATGCCTGGGCGGCGCGATATGGTTTGAGTGCACTTGTGGGAGAAAGGTGACGGCCCAAGCGGAGCTAAAGCTGGAACCCGAGTACTACGCGAAGTGGTGGAAAGATGCGTGGGGCTCAGTCAACGCTGCAGCAGCACGCAACGGAGTCAGGGCCAGGTGACTGTCACGTGCGGTCGCCATGCCATTGCACCTAGCCAGGACGAGGCAGACGACCCGAAGGCCAAGAAGGAGCCAGACCTGCTGCTGCTGAGAAAATTTGGCTTTTGCTACTTCGTCGGCAGGACAAAAAAGCCCCGGTGCCCACGGAAACGCCAAAGGATGCGAGACTGTTCACTTCCTTCCTGTTGCGAAAGATAGATCAGGATTGGGTTGCTCAACCACAGGAGCGTGAGCCGCTGTTCGAGGGCGAGACTCCGCCTGCGACGGTCCTGTCTGCGCACCTGGCATGGTCAGGGCATTGTGGTTTAAGCTTTCAGCAGGCGGATGGACCTGGACCTGCTGCCAGGTGACCGTCCGGGCTGACACGCTAATAGGCCCCGAAGAGGCAGGTCAGCTTTCCGGCAACTGATCGGATTCTCGGCAGCGCGTTTGCTTCAGGACAGGGATTGCTGGACAACCCTGACTATGGATGTGGCAGGTGCAGGGACAGGGACGACGCGCCCGGTCTGTAGCGACTCAGTGACTCGCTCAGAGCAGCACAAGGCATCTTCGCCCTTCCAGAAAGCCTGACGACACTCGGAGTGTCCAGCTCGTTTCTCAATGTGCCCTGCAGCCAGACAAGCACCGATTTCGAGCATCCTGGGCCCCAGGTCCAGACGACTTTCAGGCCTTGCTTGCGCATTCTTCGCGAGACATTCGTACAGTGTAATGCTGGGATCCCTTAAGCTTTGGACCGCAATTTCGGAGAGTTTCGCAGCAAACGTGTCCATGTCCAAAACATTGGAACATGTCAATATTCTCTTTCATGTTGACGAGAGCGATATTGTTGGATGTCGAGACTTGATCTGATCTGCCAGGCGCATCCCATCAACTATCAGGGCATGTTGCTCGGGGAGCCTGGCCCTAAAGACCCGTGGGGCCGTTGGGCCTCGAGCTCATCTCCCGGCTTGCAAGGTCCCTGGGCGAGGGTGCTCTGACGAAAGCCGCCGAGGTGGCGAAGCGCACGAAACGACGTCGAAGTATCTCTGTTTTTCAGCTTCTCTCATGCAACGTAACGTCCTCTTCGCCCTCTCTCTTCTCAAGTCCTGGTTCAGCCAGCGACAGTTAGGCCCAGGCTGGAGGCCTAACCGGGCCAAGGCCAAGCCCAGCCGGATGCGACATGGGTGCCAGAAGCACAGATGCTACAAATGCTAGAGATATGGTAAGAGCCGAAAAGAGCAGAGCCGACGCAAAGTCACGGCAACTTCTTCAGCCATGAAACCAATGACGGTCCAACCGCAACCAAGCATAGTGACGGCATTGGATCATTGACAGAGTTGATGTGACAACATGGGTTGCGGCGGCAGCACGCAAAGTGCTCTGCTTCTGCAGGAGGCGCCACCGCGCTCGTCCCGAGCAGGTGATCGTGTTGATTTCATCATGCCATCCGTTCCAGGAGCCCTTGAAGGAAAGGAACACAGCGGGGCCTGGACCTTGTCAAACCGTGCCAGCTCCGATGAGTGTCATCTTTTGCACGAGCCATGAGCCCTTCGAGGTCTAACGAATCTACTGTTGAGCCGAACGATGAAGCACCTCCAGGCTCGTTCCTCAGTTCATGGTCTGACATGGATGTGAGCGGTGCTCGGCCAGGGGATTCCCTACCATGGAAGGAGGTCTGGCATCTCACTGCTGTGCGGCTCTCGTTCATGTGCAGTCCACATGTTGTGACAGGTTGTTAAAGTCGACTCGCAGAGATCTGCAAGATCTCAAGTTACCACAGGGGACTGCACTCCTGCCTGGTGCCCAGTCCGGTATATCTGGACGTAAGCAGAGCCGAGTATCCTCCTCTCATCCGGTTGTAGCGCGGTGGGTTCTGCGAAGCCCTTGCAATTGCCTCACTGTATATGTGTGCTTGAAGAGTGTTCGCGAGAGGCAGTGAGTAGCTGGTACCGAGGCAGAAGCCATCGAAGCCGTGCCAAGCGAGACCATCGACAGCCTGCTCAGTGTATGCTGCTAAGACATCCGTCGAACTGCATAGTTCTGCAAGGCTTGCATGATTTCTTATCAACAATTATTTAAACAAGTAGCAATATTTGGAAAAAAAGGTGGTAAGACGATGGATAATGTGCTGAACGCTCTGGAAGCGATTCAGAACATACTTACTTAATATAATATGTTACTAGAAGAGAAGATAATGCAACATGCCGAACACGTTAGTTCGTTTTTGCGCCACGTTGAGGCAGACTTTCTCCAGGCGGGCACTGGAGCGTCGGAGCCCCAATTCCGACCATGCAATGGGTTGACTGACTGGATCATTGAAGCCCTCAACCCTAAACCCTAAACCGGTGTTGTTGGGTGGATGATCACCCGTCTTCAAGCTGATGGATTGCGTTGCTTATCAAGCGGAAGCGCGTCGTTGTACCGTGCCTTGCTTTGCTTTGGCTGAGGCCGGACATGGAAAACAGCAAATTGAATGCCAATTTGCGAAAGTTTGCAGTCATCGATGCGGAAGGTCGTGGCTTGCTGCTTTGCTGTGCTCGTCGTGAGAGCAGACGGTTGTCAGCAGACCTCCTAAACCTTAAACCCCTAAACCCCAAATCCCGAAACCCTGAACCCCTAAACCCCTAAAACCCCAAACCCTGCAGGCACGATTCCTGAGGAATTCCCTCGCCTCGCGAGGCCTGCGCCTTGACTTTCCCAGCTACGCGCCCAAACCCCTGGCCAAAATGGGTGACTCAGGCTGATTATCCGAAATCAAGCCCGGATGCTGGCAAGATCCTGAGTGCTTGAGCAGCGATTTTCTGGGGGAAAGAGAGGGCCCTCACTTTCGGCTGTCGTCGAAAAGCTGTAACTTCCAGGCCGGCCAGGAGCTGAAGGTTTCCAGATGTTTCTCGGAAGACACCGCCGACTACTCCTTGGACCTTGGCAAAGGTTCGGGGGTTGTGGGCCCGGGGCCTCAGCCGACGCAGCCGTGGTCTGTGTTCGCTGCGTGTCTCTGTGTGTCTCAGTGTGTGGGTCTGAAGCCTCCAGCTTGACCGCGGAGGTTGTCGCAGGTTGACGGAGCCCGTTTTGGCAGACGAACGCTTCAAGCACATAGAAGGATCTGGCCATCGGACGAGCCCGACCCTGACAGCCGCAACCCGCAGCCGAAGTTCTTGTGAGTTTGCCACTGTCTCGAGGCCAAGAGCTGCAAGCGAAGCTATGGAGGAGCTGGCAGGAGAAGGTACGGGAGACATGAGGGGCGAGAGAGCCCACCACTCTCGCAGAAGCGGCTTCTGAGGATCCACGGCTAGCAGGACGACTCTCCGACAAGGAGGGCATTCGGAGTTCCGAACAATTTGAGTGCGATGTCCAGTACTGTGGCAGGAGGAACCGATTCAAAGCCCCATTCTTAGAGCCGGAAGGTGTGAGTTTCAGGGTTTTCGAGGTCAGTTTCGGTGCTGAGTTTCGGAGGGGAGTTTTGGGGCAACGGCCGGGGTAGTCTAGCGCCCCAAAACTGGGACCCGAAACTGCTGCTTCCTTCCAGCAGCCGATCCGAAACTAGAACCCCGAAACTATGGGTACCTGCTCAGAGCCGAAGGCAGAGCTGCTCTCTCTGCACTTCTCTGATGTCCTTGCTCTCGGAAGAGTTGTGGATACTTGGTAGTTGCTGTGAGGTTCACAATCGTCACCTGCTATCGTGAAAAATGTGCTGCAGGCCTCAGCCTCAGACGGGTTGTGCCAGTGCAGAAGTTCACAAGCTCGAAGGTGCCAGAAGACCTGGTTGCTGCGCTCGTCCTGAACTTGGCCAGTCCAGTGTCTGGCCTTGGGAGGAAGACCTTTGAAAGCCGCACAGCGCCACAGGATGCTCAGCTGGACAACTTCCGAATCGAAGAGGCGACCGGCGACCACACCTCATCAATGTTGAATAGGTTCGGCGGAAGTGGCCGCTGCTGCCATCAGGAGCTCGAGCTGGCGAGCATTGAAAAAGCAGCTGAAGAAAATCGAGGCCCCCATGGTACCAGTAGTGCTGCCTTGGTGGTGATTGTGGAGTCTCGAACTCTCCGCATCCCATGCAAAGGCGTCGCCGAGGAAGGCATTAGTGCCTTAGTAGAGGGCCTCCAGACAGCCGTGCAAGAGGCCAGGACAATGTCACCCGGTTTTGTGCTCCTGTCCCTATCCGAGTCATCCGATGCCCTCCCGTGGCAGGTTCTTTATCGTTCTGGAGATGGCAATGTTCCGGAGGCGAGGGCCGAAGACCTCACGAGCAACGGAGGCCGTAGGGAGGTCGCTTCTGCACCCCAGGATTTGGCTCTGGACACCACCCACAGCCATGGCGACTTAGAGTGGCAACGGAGGGAGAACGTTCCCGGCCTCGGGCCGCATGGACGAGTGGCAGCTTTTGAAGGTATCCTCGCACACGTTGCCCAGGTGCTGTTCATTTTAGATTGGGACGATGCCGCCTCAGTATCTGATCTGCCTTTTTCGGCATGCTGTTAGGCGGCATGAGGCCAGCCACAGACGCCCGAAAAAACAGGACACCATCTTTCCGACCACCTGGCTTGCCACGAAGCCCTGGTTCCGGAACTGGATCCGTGAAAAGGCCAGCCAACTCATGAGGACAACTCCATACTGATCCTGTGACGTCCAACGACCGTCAGGGGGTGGGTTCGCCGGAAAGCATCGGCGAAATTGATCCCGAAGACCTGGAACATCTCAACGCTTTGGACATGGCGGCGTGTAGCCCAGGGATCAACGTTCGGGGCCGCTAGATGCCAAGCAATCGATCCCCGAGGCTCATGAGTTCATCTCTTGGATGAACAGTAAGGGCCTCGTTGCAATTCCTCCAGTGACGTCTGAACCACGCAGAACTTATGACTTATTAAAGCTCATACCGAGGCAGGAGCACGCTGGTGTGCATTACGTTGTCTCAGAGACCTTGGGTAGAAATGCGCCGCGCCCGGCATTCCACAGTTCGGTGACGTGTGGCATGATGTCACAATGTGGCCTTGTATCCATATCCCGATCAGGTCGATGAAGGCTTTCATGCCGCGCTTGGCTCAGCTGTGGCAGGCCCCCCACCCGGCTGGCATCTCCTCGAGAAATCCGAGCTTTCTCTCGACAGGAATGCGACATCTCGGTGCACTACGCCGTTGAGGAGTATGTCGCCACGCCCTCCAGGCCAGGAGCAAGAGAGAGAGAGCGGCGCCTGGGCGCCAGGGAGAGAGAGAGAGAGAGAGAGAGAGAGAGAGAGCGAGAGAGAGAGAGAGAGAGAGCATGCGCGAGCGGTGCGCGAGCGGTGGTGCGCGCCGAGGCAGGGCTTCTGGTGCCAGAAGCCCAGTGGCGCCGGGGGTTTGGAAGGCACCGCACGGGCCTCGGACCTATTGGAGACTCAAACTCCGTTGTCGGAGGCATCAGTTTGCGGGTCTCGAGTGCCAAGGTGCTCGAGCTTCACATGCGTTCCAACCGCAAGCGCAAGGCCCGACCGAGTATTCCAGCACCTTCAGCTCGTTCTTCGTGTGCCCGAAGAGTTTTATGAAGCAGGTCATGGAGCGCGTCCTGCGGAGATTCTACCGGAAGAACAACAACTGTGTGGAGCCTGGATAGCAGGGCACAGCTGCACAGCCTGGACAGTTTGGCTTCTGGGCCTTCCGCCTTTTTCGAGGTTGGCTTCATGCCGTCAGCGTTGGCGATGGCTTAGCCGAAAGGGATGCTTTGCAGGCAAGCTGATCGCTCAGTTCAGTTCGCCTCGGCTCTGTGTTTCGCTGTCAGGAGATCTCAATGACCCATCAGAATCCAGCTCCAGAGCTCGGTGCCAAGATGTCAGAGTCACATCCATCTTCTCATTTGCGCCTGGCTGGGGGTGTTTTGATGTTCAGGTCTGGTGAACCGAAAAGATTCCGAGTGGCTCAGCACGATGCTCTCTAGTTCTGGATAGAGATGAGCAGATGAGCAACAAGTGTTGAGCTGTGGCGTATCGGTGCGACGCCAGGTGAAGACCATACAGATGATCGAGGATCCGAGTTGTGAGCACATCAAGATGCAGCTTGAGGCCAGGGTTGCCTGTTCTGCCGGCATGGCCAAGATGGAGTATTCAACTCCGTGAGTGATTGCGTTGAAGCAGAGCAGCACCGGCAGCAAGGAGGGTCACGTATGTTTGCTTGCTGAGTGGCGAGGTTCTCAAGAAGTGGACCCAGGTCATCATTCACAGCGACCAGGAGCGTGGGATTCGTTCCGTTTTAGCTCGAACCTCTTACATGTCATCATGGTGGTCATCGCTCCTCGGCCAAGTTCCTTCGGCTAAAGTTCTGAAGAGGTCTCGGGGGAAGTGGGGAGACCTCAAGCATGTGACTGCCAGCAGGACATGGATGCTGTGTTCGGCTTCTAGAGAATTGGCCTGCCGCCGCGCACAGCCCTTTGTACAGCGTTTTCTGGCTGTCTCCTTTTCCTTCAGGCGCTGCAAACTTTACCGGCCTTGGCCGCTTGAGTTCTGCGCCAACATCTTGAACGCTGAGAATGTTCGATAGTGTTTCGTTTGATGCGGCACGCTTCAGGACTTATGTTCCGGCCGTGTCAGATCAACTGTTGGCAGTTTCACTCACGGTCCTGTTCAGGAACAGTGCACCGAGGGGTGCAGTCATGTAATCCGTGGATGCCGATCGGTGCGTGGAAGAGAGGCATTTCTTGAGCGAACGTGGTGCTCGGCAATCCACAAGCAGTCTATGTGGCCACCTCGCAGGAGGTTGCCGAGCGTCTTGCCTTCGCAGAATGCTGAATTCATCAAATCTGCGAATAAATCTCGAGACGGAGGCGTTGCTAATGGCAGTCGCCGCTCCCGGCCATATGGGTGCGCCCAAAGAGCCGAACACCTTTGATGAAGCCTTAAGGTCCTTAAGTTCAAGCCGGGCCGGAAGCATCGTTTGCACAGAAACATGGCCGGGAGCCCTGAAGCCTTTTGGCGATTTGCGACTCGCGCTGGACATAGAGCTTGGATTGGAGCTTGGATGATTTTCCAGGGCATTTCTGAAAGCTTCTCAATTGCTTACAGCCCCTTGTGGTTTCTCGGTCCGACTCGTAAATGCGAGAGCTCGTAGCAACAATCAAACATGACCGACAAACCAGTTAACGATCAGTGCTCGGACATGTTCCCATGAAGGTGGGAGACTTGGGGACGTTGACGCCCCCTTCAACTTGGTCCGAGATGGGAGTTATGCAGTCAGGAAAAGAGAGATCGCATCAAGCGGCAGGCTGCAGCTCCAGAGGAAGACGCGAAGTTGCGCAAAGCCATGGCAGGTTAGGCCGGAGGAGGAAACGGAGGCGACCGGTGACTGGTCGGGAACCTGTGGTTGAGTGCCCTGAAGCCGCGGGCCTCGCCGAGGTGCCTTGGGAAGAGGAGCAACGGCGCTTTTCGCCATCTCTTCGCTTTCGGAACGGACAAATGATTCGGTTCCCTTCATGCATAGATCTGACGTGGAGGGCTCGGCAACCGGTTCGACGTTGAGGTACAGGGGGCGACACTTCATTGAGGAGTTCAGGAGCATGCTGAGCAATTCCGGTGGCGTCGCGTCCCCGGCATGCTCGCCGCCGAGCATTCTGCGCCACAAACGGTGGCCCAGGTCTTCATGAACTTGGAGCTGGAGGCACAAACGGTGGATTTCGGAACCGAGCGTCCCCCTTCCCCCTTCTCTTTGTAGCTTCCTTGGGCAGGAGAAGGCGCCGGCAGACCCCAAGAAGCCCAATCCGCCAGAGGCAGCGGAACTGGCCAGGCGACTTGCCGTCGAAGCTGCAAGTTGCGAGCAGATGCAGCCATCCAGTTGGCAAGAAAAATGTATAGTAGAACATGCTCACGCATCGCACCGTGTTCGAAGTCTCATGATGTCATATCATGCGCGAGCTTTGTCGTTCAGTAGCGTGTAGTATCACGCAAGCGTCATTTGGTATGTCTCAGGCTGTCTGGGACAAGAGAGCCTAGTCTGAACATGATTGGTTTCGTTCTGCCTGCGTCACGGATCTTGCAGCTGCGGAAAAGCCTTGTTAACAAGAACCACGCTGAACACCTTCGCTGACCAAGCCAGCCGTTTAATTCGAGGAATCCTCCGGCCCAGCAGTATCGTTCATCTGATCCCAGCTCACGAGACTCTTCACCTGTGGAGAACACTCAGTGCAACATCATGGACATGAGGTGCTCTTATATCTCATCACATCTTAGAAAGTACTAAGCAGACCGCATCATATAGGACCACTCGGGACCATACCGAACACGGTTTGCCACAACATGCTTGTCTGAGCTGCCGTGTCGTATGATACAGTATGCTGAGATGCCATCAGTATTTCAGTGTTGAAGTTACTTCTTGTGATGTCGTATGATCCCAGTGTTTTACCATAGAGTTCGATACGGTGTATCCAGCAGGCTTAGGATATGGCCATTTTACATGCCGCACAAGGCGGAGTGCAGTAAGACACAGCGCAAAGCGTGGTACAACGTATGTTGTGTAGCACACGTGTGTGCGCATGGACATGAGCGATTCGTCGTGCCGGCAGCTGTCCCGGCTCGACATCGCTTTTTCGGCGATCAGACGCTCTGTAGCATCTCCACCCGGCCTTGCCATGTCCTTCTCGGCGGTGGATCTCGAGGCGGCCTTTGCGGTGATCCTTGCGGCGTTGGAGGAAGGGGAGGACTTGGCTCCCTTCCTCCAACAGTTCCCCGCAGGCGCCAGGCGTGCCCTCATTTTGATGCTGCAGGCGTCGCTCCCGGCGAGCCGGACAGCAGGAAGTGGAAGCCCGGCACCGCCTAAGGCGGCTGCGCCGGCAGTTGGTCCCGGCGTTGGTGGTGCATCTGGGTCCAACGATGGAGCTCCCGGCGGCACTGGTGCCTCTGGCTCGCATGACATGGCGGCGTCTGCCGCGGCGGGGCAGGCCATCCCGGAGCCCAACCCGGAGCCTCCTGCTGCTTCGCAGGCGCCCGGCTACCCGGCACCCTGGCCGGTGCCACCGATGCAGAAGCGGCCTCCACCGGTGCCGGCGGGAAGCGGCGATGGTCAGCAGCCGTCCCCGGCGACGGCGGCCCCGGCTAAGCCAAAGCCGAAGGGCCCGCCCGTCGCCCTGTGGGCCTCCGAGGGCTTCAACTCGGAGGCGGATGCCCGGCAGGCCAGAGAGCTGAACTTCGTCACCGCGGCGGAGTTCTACGCGGCCTGGGCGGCGGCATCTGCGAAGCAGTCATCTTTCCCGCCGGCGAAGCCGGCGCCGGTGGCCAAGACGCCGGCCCCCAACTCAGCGGAGATGACGGCGCTGCAGAACCAGATTGCGGCAGAGATCGCGGCGGGGACCCCGGCACAGCCGGCCCCTGCCGGCCCTGCGGCCCAGGCGCCCGTCCCCCCCGGCTTCGTCCGCATGGAGATCCGCGGCGTCACCTACACGGTCAACCGGACCACGGGGGAGGGCTTCCCGGAGTTGCCGCGGCGTCCCGGCCGGGGGGCGTCGGAAGCAGAGCGCCGCCACAACGATGAGCTCTTTCGGCGGCTGGTTGACATTCGCTTCCGGCTCTGCTCCGTCGAGTGGCAGAACCACATTCGGCGGATCAACCAGGACGGCGCCTCCTCGGACGTCCCGGTCCCGGCGGCGATGTTGGCCTCCATCGTCGACTCGGTGGAGGCCCTCGAGGAGCTCGAGGATCGGGCGCGGCTGGGCGGCGGTGCGGCCACGGCCGTGGTGCCCACGTCTCCCGGCGCAGCGGATTACATTGTCCGCTCGCTGGTTCCAAACCATCGCGGCGGTCGCATCCCCGAGCGGCTGGCCGGCGAGGTCTGGTGTGTGGGCTGGTGTGGACGGCCATGTCCCGGCTTTGAGGGCGTCTGCCAAAGCCCCGGCGGCAGATGCCTCCGCCCGATCCTCATTCGGCGTGGCGGCACAGTGGACCTGGAGGCGCACATCAATCACCTGTGCGATGCGTGCCGGCGCTACCGGAACACGCGTGACGGCCGGTTCTAGTGCCGCCCGCCGGCGGGCTACGTTGACCTCGGCGAGCCCTACCTCTTCCTGGCGATCGCCCGCATGGTAGGTCTCCTGGCGTAGCCCTCAGCCGGTTTCTTCTTTTTGGGTCCCGGCGGTGCCGCGACGCCTTCGCGGGCCTCTCCGGCAGCCGCTGGCCCACGATGCTTTAATTTGTTTCTGCACTTGCTTCCCGGCGTGCCGTAAGTGCAGGTCGGGAGGCCCAAGAGCCTCGGATCATAGCCTGGCGCGAAAAGTCGGCCCGGCGGTGTGTGCCTGGTGTGCAGTCGGCGCAAGTGGCAGTGCTGTCTCCTACCCGGCCCGCCCCCTCCGACCCTAATCGTCGTGGCGCGTTCGTTGAGGTCGTAGCGGCTCAAGCTCCCCCCCGGCTCAAGGATGTCGGCGGTTGATCTCTCGGCCGGCGGCGGGTTCGCCCAGGTGGCGCGGGCCTTCGTCGACATCCAGGCTCAAGAGTTCCTGCCGATCCTGCCGGCGGTGGGGGTGCACGACCTCCGAGGCGCCTTGGACAACACCGGCGCACTGCTCCTGGCCGGCGTGCCAGAGGAGGTGCTCCTTAAGCTGGGGGCGTGGCGCCCGGCCCCGGAGAGCTCAAGTCGAGCCCCGGCGCCCAGCCCGGCGGAGAGCGGGTTGGCCCTCCCGCCAGGCGAGCAAGGCATTCAACCGGCAGCGCCCGGTGACCCGGAGCCGGCCCAGGCGCAGCCGGTCAGGGCTGACATCCCGGTGAGGCGCGACGGCCGGCGGGCCTGCAAGAGGACGGCCCTTCAGGCAGCCTTGCCAGAGCTCCAGGCGGAGTCGCTGGCGCACCTCGACGGCGCCATCATGGCGCGCTCCTCGGAAGGACCCTGGGTGGACTTCACGGCGGCCTGGGCCCTGCCGGCGTGGCCGATCTCCCTGGACTCCGTCAGGAAGGTCGCGGCGAGCATGAGGAAGGGCAGGTACCGCTCGGCGCAAAACTACTTCGACGCGGCGGTGACCTACCAGGAACACTTCCGCGGCGAGCTGGTGGACCCGCTAGTCCGGCGGGCCATCCGGCGTTACGCCAAGGCGGTGGTACGTGGCCTTGCGGGGTCCAAGCTCAAGGCGATCTTCCCGGCCATGCGGCTGGAGCCTCTGCTGGATCCCTCGCCGGCGTCCGCCGCGGAGCCTTGGGCCCCATGGAAGGCGGCGCACTCGGCGGACGCCCTCCTCCTGGCGGTGTGGTTCATGCTGCGTGAAATCGAATTCGCGGCGGCCCGCACCGAGGACATGGAGGCCGGCGAGGACTGGGTCCTCCTTCGGATCCCCCTGCACAAGACGGCGCAGGGTGGCGAGAGAGAGCTAACGGCGCGGCAGCTCCGCTGCGCTTGCGGCATCCAGTCCCGGCCGATGTGCCCGGCACACGCTGCGCTGCGCCACGTGTCCCGGCTGAAAGCGGCCGGCCTCTGGGTCCGAGGCGGGCCCTTGTTCCCGGACGCGGCGGGCAACACCTGGGCCAAAGGCGAGACCGTCCTGCTCTTCCGGCGGGTGTTGCTGGCCGCCGGCGTGGCCCTCACCACGGTCGACCACGAGGGCCAGATCGTGCAGCTGTTCGCCGGCCACTTGGCGAGGGTCGCCGGCGCGGCCTGGCTGGCGTCCAAGGGAGTGCCGACGGCGATCATCCAGTTGCTGGGCCGCTGGTCCTCCACGGCGGTGGAGCGCTATGTTCAGGCGGCCCCGCTCGCGGTGGCCCCGGAGATCCCCGGCCGAGTCTTGGCTGGGAGCTACGGCGGCACGCAGGCCACCGATGAGGCTCGGCGAGCCACGGCAGGAGGAGTGGCGCCCAGCCCTCAGGCCCCTGACCCCCCGGCGCAGATGGAATCGCCGGGGGCGCCGGATGACCAGGCAGAGTTCTCCCCGGCGGTTCTGCTGGTGGACGCCCCGCCTAGGGGGCCGGCGCCCGGTGGGGTCGGACACCCGCCGGCGCGGGAGGACCTCATCTACAACGAGAAGGGGGCTAAGGTGCACCGGCCTGACCCGGCGGAAGCTACCACGGAGCAGTTCCTCTGGAGGTCCAGGTGCGGCGCGTGGCCGTATGGCATCCGGCGCTTCTTCAGAGTGTCCGAGAAGCCGGCGTCCGCCGCTTGGTGCGCCCGCTGTTTCCCGGCGCCGGCTCCGGGGGAAGGTGAAGGTTCACCGACCGAGCCGGTGGACTCACCGGTAGCGTCCAGCTCGGCGTCCGAGTCGGACAGCTCGTCCTCGTGAGAAAACAGACGGCGAAGGCGGTCCTTAGTGAGCGGCTGTGGTGTGCCTCTCTTGCTGGCGGTTGAGTGCTAGATCGCGGCGGTAGCTCTCTGGCTCTCTGCTGTCGCCCGCCCTCGGCGTGCTCCCGCTTAGGTCTTCCTTCCTCGGCTGCTGCGGCTATCATGGCGGCTCCGGGCTTTCCTCCGGCTCCTGCGGCTCCCGCGGCGCCCCCGGCCGCGCCCGCGCTGGCGGCGACCATCATGACGCCGTTCGCGGATCTGGCGGCGGCGGCGGGGGCCGGCCCTCAGCTCACGGCCTACCTGGCGGCCCGCAACCTGAACCGCACGGCGACGCTGGCCCTCATCGCGCACTCCTGGCCGGAGTTTGAGGACCGCGTCGTCCGGCCTTTCCTGGACGGGGTGGACATTGCCGGCACTGTGCACCAGGCGCCGGAGGCGGAGCAGGCGGTCGTCGAGGCCATCCTGCACCACATGTGGGCCGAGGCGCACAAGCAGTGGGCCACCCACATCGCGGTCCCGGCACCGGCGGCTGCGCCAGCCCCGGCCGCGGCGGCCCCTGGAACGGTGGTGCCGGCCCTTCCCGGCGACAAGCCACCGAAGACATTCCCGGAGGGGGGCCGCTGGTCAAGCGGTACAACGAGGTGACGGTCGCCGGCGAGCCCCGGGATTTCCCCACGACCCTCCTCCTCGGCGCGGAGGAGGTGCTGGCGCGCATGTACTTCGAGCACACAAAGTCGAAGGAGTACACGGCGGTCGGCTTGGGTGAGATCTTGCAGCGGCGCACCTTCACGGCGGCCATGGAGGTGAATCCGCTGGCGATCCGGCGCCACAAGGAGAGGGGCCAGGCGATCCGGCTGGTGGACGGCGCACTGGTCCATGACCGGGAGGACCCCTGGACCCCGCGGGGGGTCCTCGGCGTCATCGACGGCATCGAGGCGGTGCGCTGGGCTTGGACCCTCACCGGCGTGGCCACAGAGAAGGGGGCGGCGGAGTACGCCCAGTGGTGGACGTCGAAGGCCCGGCAGCGCCCGTCCCAGCTCGAGGCGATCACGGAGTACTGGGACGCGTCCTCCCGGCGCTTGGCCATGCAGATGCGCCTTCGCCGGACGTTCGAGGAGGTCACGGCGGAGATCATGAAGGACCAGGCGGCGTTCCTGGATGTCCTCTCCCGCCCACGGCCCCCGGCGAGGAACAAGGTCAGCGAGGGCTTCAACCCGCCGGACCCGGAGACGGACGGCCCGCCAGGCGCCGCGGCGCACCAGGGTTACCAGCCCGGGCCCGCGCCACAGAAGGTGAAGAAGAACAGGCGGCGCCGCAACAACCCCCGCCAGGCGCAACAGCAGCACCAGCACCGCGGCGACGAGGGTGGCTCGGACAGCCGCGGCGGCGGCGGCGGTGGCTGGCGGCAGAACTGGCGCCCTCGCGGCGACTCCAACCAGCAGCCTGGCCGCCAGGACTGGCATGACGATCGGCGGTGGGCCAATGCCGACCGGGCCCAGTCGTGGCAGGACCGCGGCGGGAAGAGAGACTCCCAGGCGCAGGACGGCGACCGCCCGCAGAAGCACAGGCGCTAGGGACAGCACGGGGCCCCGCCCGGCGCTTCGGCCTCGGGTGGGGTACCCGACCGGAGCCAGGCGGCACAGGCGGTGGTGCTGAAGCCGGCTAGGCCGGCGCGCCGGGATGGCAAGTACATCCTGCTCTCCCTCTTTGACGGCGTCGGGGCGGCGCCGGCCATCCTCGAGGACCTCTTCGGCACACCGTGGGCGGCCATGGCGTGGGAGACAGACAAGACTTGCCGGCGATTGACATCCACCCGGCTGCCCTGGCTCCGGCAGAGGGGTGATTTCACCGCGGACTCGGTGGAGAAGGTGGCGGCGGAAGTCAAGCGCCTTGACCCGGCCGGCGAGTGTGTGATCCTCCTCGTCGCGGCGCCCCCCTGCCAAGATTTCTCCCAGATCGGCGCGGAGGCGGGCCACAGTGGCGCCCGCGGCAGCCTGTTCTTGCGCTCGGCGGAGTTCGTCCTGGAGCTGAGGGCGGCGCTCCGCGGCTGGCGGGTTGGCTTCATGTTCGAGAATGTTGTCATGCAGCCGGCGTCGGCCAAGGAGGTATCCGACTGCCTTGGGGTGGAACCGGCGCTGGTGTGCGCCTCCGATTTCGGGTGGATTTCGAGGCCGAGGCTCTGGTGGCTCTCGGCGGACCTCCGGCAGCACACGGAGGACCCGGCCACCGGCGCACCCCTGGTCTGGACCAAGAAGGGGCCGTTCCACCGTCTCCGGCTGGAGGAAGCCAGGGCGGCGGCCAGCACTTTGCTACCGGTGGGCATGGCCTTTCACCCGGCGGTGGCGTCGAGCAGGTTGCTCCTGCCATGCGCCACCACGCCGGCGGAGGACGAGAACGGCCGCCCGGCGCCGAAGAGAGCTCGGGGCAAGATCCCGGAGCCGGCGAGAGCCAGGTGGCTGGCGGATTCCCGGCAGTTCGCCCCCTGGCATTACACAGAGGAGGCGATGATCCACGACGAGGCCGGCCGGCTCCACAACATCCCCGTCGGCGTTAAGGAGGCCCTCCACCACATACCGGGGGGGTACACGGACCTCGGCGACGGAGATGACAGGACCCGGCATCGGATGGTGGCCAACGGCTGGCATTGGGGAGTGGCCCGGCGCCTCTTGGCAATGCTCATGGCCTTTACGGTGGCACAGCCGGCGGAGGCGTCGGTGCCGGTCGCACCGAGGACCACCACGGTGGCGTGGATGGCCTCACAGTTCGGCGCAGGCCCCCTGGACATGAGCCCCCCGCCTCGCCTGGCGTCGCGGCTCGACTTGCCGGAGGACGACCCCGACGAGCACTGGCGGCTGGCACTCCAACTGAGCCACTGCACGGTCACTCGGCGGCCGGACCTGGAGCCGGCGGTGGAACGCGTCTTGGTGCTCGCGGCTGCCTGGCGCCACGACGTGGTCAGGATCCGCGGCGAGGTGCTGCAGGAGATCAGAGACATGGTGGCGGACCGCGTGGAGGAGACGGCGGCCTGGCTGGCCCAGCGCCCGGCTCCGGTGCGTAGCACCTACTCCACGGCGGACAAGGACCGGCCGGTGCTCTTGGAAATTCTCGGCGTGGTGGGCTACCCCGACATCGAGGGCCTCACGGCGGACCTCACCCAGGGCTTCGACATGCTCGGCGAGGTGCGGCGTGGCCCCGGCTGGAAGGAGCGGACGGACGGCCGTTACCAGAACCCGGTGTCCCTGGACCAGCTGGCGGCGACCAACTGGGAATACGTCCGGAAGCGAGCCTCGGCGGCGCAGCCCGGCAAGCACTGGGAGACCCTCCTCACGGAACTGGTGGCGGAGGCCCGGCTTGGCAGGGTGGTTGGTCCGGCGGCCCCGCCGGCTGGATGGAACATTGTCACCGTGCCGGTGCTGAACACGCCCGGCGCCGATCGGCTGGTGCCGCCGCCCCCCGGCCGCCACTTTGCCGCGGCGTCCTTCGCCATAGTGCAGGAGGACGGCGAGGGGAACACGAAAGTGCGTCGAGGGGAGGACTGGCGGCGTTCGGGCCACAACTCCACGGTCCTGGCGCGGGACGTCCCCACCCACCATTTCGTGGATGACGTGGTGGACTTCATCCGGCGCGTGGTGGAACTGGCAGGGAATCGTGGGGTCCCGGCGGCCAGGCTGTTCGGGCACGACCTGCTCAATGCCTACCGGCAGTGGGCAGTCCGGCACCCGGCCCACTCCGGCACTTTCCTGGCGACACCGGCTGGGCTGACACTCTGGTTTCACCTGGCCATGTGCTTTGGAGCCGCGGCGTCGGTTTGGAATTTTAACAGGGCCGCGGACGCGATGCAGGCGCTGACCCGCGTCCTGCTGTGGCTGGTCGGCGGCCATTTCGTGGACGACTTTAACGGCGTCGACCTCCCGGAGCTCGCGGAGTCGGCCTTCCACTCCCTGGCGGACCTCTTCCTGGAGCTCGGCCTGCAGACCAAGCCGTCGAAGGCCCAGGAGCCGGCGGCCCGGCACGTGGTCCAAGGAGTGGAAATGACGATCGAGGCGGACGGCGTGTCCCTGCGACCCACCCCCTCGAGGGTGGCCAAGCTCCTCCGGGCCATCGAGGCGGCGCTGGAGACGAATGCCCTTCAGCCGCACGCGGCGCAGAAGCTGGCGGGCAAGCTGAGCTTCGCGTCCCAGTCCACCTTCGGCTGCCTCGGCAAGGCGGCGTTGAAGCCGCTTTACGCCAGAGCCCACGACGCGGCGGCGGAGTCATCCCCAGAGCTGTCGTTGGGGTTGGCGGCGGCCCTCCGGGCGCTTCGGCAGCTACTCAAGAACATCCGGCCCCGGTTTGTGCCGTTCGTCGACGACGGCGCCCCGCAGGCCCTGGTGTACGCGGACGCGTTCTTCCAGCCAGGCGAGGTCAAGCACAAGGCGGGCTTCTTGCCGGCGGACCTGCCCACACCAAAGGGGGCACGCGGCAAGAACGGCTGGGGATATGTGGTCAGAGTCGGCGGCGAGACCTACTATGACTACGGCCAGGCGCCATCCTCCTTCCTGGTGGCGTTCGGCTCCAGGCGGGCCTTCATCTACGTGCTCGAGATCGTCGCCCAGGTCCTGGCGTTGACAACGCTGGCGCGGCGGTTACCGGAACGCTGGCTGGCGTTCATTGACAACGTCGCCGGCCAGTGGGCCCTCACCAAGGGCTACGGGAGGGACCCCGCGGTCAACGGCGTCCTGGCGGCGTTCTGGTCCCAAGCAGCGGACATGGACTGGCTGCCTGACTTCCGGCGGGTACCTTCGAAGGCCAATGTGGCGGATGCGGTGTCCCGCGGCGACCTGGCTACGGCAGAGGCGATGGGCTGGACCAGAGTACGCACACCGGCGGCCAGAATCTGCGCCATCCTGGCCAAGACTGCTGGCGACCTCGAGTTCGCCATCCACGGAGCATCGGCGGAGCTGAGAGCTTGCGCTATTTGAGTTTTTCCGGTAGTTCGGCTGTGCCGGCGCTGTGTGGGGGTGGGGAGCGCCGGGCGGGTAGCTCAAAGCTTCCCCGGCGCCGGCCAGCCTAGTTTTGGGCGGAGGCGACGGACCCGGCGCGATGCGCTTTCTTCCCATACAAAAGAAGGGTATCCGTCGTCTCGTGTTAGCCTTTTCGGCGTTGCCCTAAACGTCGATAGCATATGTCGTGTAGCACACGTGTGTGCGCATGGACATGAGCGATTCGTCGTGCCGGCAGCTGTCCCGGCTCGACATCGCTTTTTCGGCCCACCCTCGACCACCCTCGTGTTGGGGAGTGGGGAGGAGGCCTCCCCAGTATCGGCGAAGCCGTTTGCTAAAAGACTGAAGGGTCGTCCCCCGCCCACGGGCGGCGCGTCGGGTAGCTCAAAGCTTCCCCGGCGCCGGCCAGCCTAGTTTTGGGCGGAGGCGACGGACCCGGCGCGATGCGCTTTCTTCCCATACAAAAGAAGGGTATCCGTCGTCTCGTGTTAGCCTTTTCGGCGTTGCCCTAAACGTCGATAGCATATGTCTGGCGGCATGCAATGTGCGATACCAAACATTGTATCTCGTAGCGATAGCAAATTATTACAGACAAATTCTGCAAATATTGCTCTGCAAACCACAGTTGCATGCTGTTGCGTTCTTTCGTGGTTATCAAACAACAAGCCCACGGCAATGTTAAACTAATCACACACGCACACCGTCGCGCACATGTCTTGGTTATAGTATGTGTTTCCGTGTTGTACTGCGCTGTAGCAGCTGTAGCACATTGTATGACATCACGCATGACATGACATGACATGAACTTTTTCCGACTCTAACCTCCACGCCCAATTCGTTTTGTTTGCATGCATGGATCGACCAGCTTCTGAAGAGGTCCTGCTCTGGTTGCTCCTGGCTGGACCTGCGTAGCCTCATCGCCCCTGGGGCGCTCCGAGTGGAGTCCACTTGTGCGCTCGCAGAGCTGGCCCGTTTGGATTGGGGGTCTTAGGGGTGACCGTTGTGGTACCGGTAGAGGGAGAGCCGAAATCTTACGTGGTTTGTGTTGCAGGAAGGCTCCGACTTGCTCCAGAGCGCCTGCCTCAGTTTGTGCTTTGCAGCTTGTCTGTGCCAACACAGTCGTAAAATTCAGCACCTCATGGCATCCTGCGATTTCGTCTATGGTCCAGCGCAAATTTTCTGAGAGCGACCCTCCCCCAGCCGGAGAAACAGATCACACCATCATGCCCACGAGAGCCACTTTGACGCCAGGTGCCGGAACTTTCCTGAGCCTGTCGCTGGAATTGAGTTTCGATGTGACCCCAGCCGAGAGCGAGGACATGAAGGCCGCCACGGCTGCACTCTGTTGCAGTGTCAACGTGCTGCGTAGCATTGCGTGGCGGTGTATGCCAGGTCCATCCCAGCAGCTTGCTACCCCAACGGAAAGACAGTCCGAGCAAGTTTTCTGGGTCGGATGGTGCAGCCACATCTTTTCATGAGGCAGGGATGTGATGTTGATCTTGCCATGCATGTCCTGCTCTGCTTTGCTGGACCAAAATGGATGGCAGGCTGTGCAATGGGGCTGCGAGGCAACGGATGCTGTGGAACTTGCTGTGCTGGGCGTTCGATGAACACAGCGAGGCCATCTTCAGAGACTGCCCGAAGCTTGGCAGCGTGTCGGCGGCTTGGCAACCGCACTCTCGCTTTGGACAGCATGGATCGGTTCATCGTAGTTGGCGTGCGCCGAGGGAAGAGGCCGTGGCACAGCTCAAAGAGGTCGGCTTGAAGACTGTTGAACTCTGATGCATCATCTCGCATGCACTCCGTTTGCATTCCACCGGAACATCTTGTACTCGCAGTGCCCGAGATATATGGAAGCGGGGAGGTCAACAGTTATGAAGATGTGAAGCAGCATCTTCGCGAGTCGATTGCCTGCCCCTTACGTGCCTCGCACAGATCGGGAGTTCTCGTGGATGTAATGATGCAATGCCCAGATCTGCGTGTTTCGAGAGCGGCTCCGCAAGGAGTCCCGTAGCATGGCTATGAAGTGTCCTTGAGTGTCCTTGAGTGTCTGACGATCAACTCTGTGCAGGAGAGCTCTGCAGTCCCTGGACGGCCTTTGAGAGGAAAAGCAAGAGAAGACTTCATCTCGAACGCGCCACTCGGCAGCGGCCAGCCGTTTGTCAGGCCTCCACCTCCAGTGGTTTCGCCGTTTCGTTATCTCCAGCCTCTGGCCAGCAGAGGTATTCATATCTACAGCTGACTGCAGCAGACGTGCTGGCCAAGCTGTATCCAGCGCGTCCTGGCGGCAGAGAGGTGGCGCTGTGGCTGTGAGTGGCTTTGAAACTGCCCACCCACAGGCCCGATTCTAAAGATGAAGCCGCGGGCTCAGGAGCCTCTGCCTGATTGCCTGCCCCGGCCTCTGGCCTTTCTCTTCGTCGTTTCAAGGCCTCCGATGCCAGCAAAGAGGCCGACAGGTTGGCGAGACTCGCCTACGAGGCGCCAGACACAGAACAATCAGTCGACCGAAGCGAGCTGTGCGTAGCTACGTGGCTATGTGTACAATGTACAACAGCCAGCATACAGCGCAGGCGGAACTGGTCGGCAAGTGGGATCGTGCAGCAGCTCTGTTGCAGCCGCTGGGCTGCAGATCTGCAAAGACGCAGCGAGGGAAAATCGCAGCGCCTGTGAGGAATCGCTTCCTCCTTCCGGAGCTCGGCCTGCGTGAGGACCCTTCTGCTGCGGCCCCAGTGCTGGTGGCCGCCACCCCTTCGCCCATCATCGCCCCGTGTGCCTCGCTTGGCACTAGCATCCTCCTCCTCCTCAGGAGTGGGTGGCCTTCGCCAAGTTCTGCGCGAGAAGAAGAGGTCGGCAGGCTGCGGCCGAGGAGGCCCTCTGCCAGGCGCCGCCCCCCTCGGAGCTCGGCGGAGCGCTTCTTTTGGGCGAGTTTTTTTCTGTCCCCGAGGCGGCCAAGCTGATGGGATCCGGCAAGGAAGCGTCTCCGGAGCTCCAGCTCGAGGCGAGGCGGGTAGCGGCGCTTCCGGCGTGGCTTCTTTGGCTTCCGTCGGACCGTCGGGCCGAGTCGGGCCCTGGGCTGTGCGGAGGTGGAGCTCTTCCTCGGCTGCCTCGTTCTGGCGGGCCCTGGGCTGCGCCGCTGCGCCTTTGCCGCTTTGGCTTTCTTGGCTTCCGCAGGAGCGGGGCCGCTACGAGGAGGCAATTGCAACCTTTCAGGCGAAAGTCGACAAGGCGACGGGGACTGTCCGGTGAAGAATTTGATGCAGAGATGTACTGGTATCTGCGCAGTCGCGCGCGCGCAGGATGTTGCGAATCCAATGTTTCGGTTCCTGCTGGGGCTTGCGCTTTTCGTGCCTCCTGGCAGCCTTTCGGATCCATTGCCGGAGCACGGAGCCTGCACGGGAGCTGGGCCGAGGCGATGCAGATTTGATGAGCCAGCGGCCTCAAAGCTCGTCTTGTGCTGTGGCTTTGGAAAGTCCCGCAGCCTGCGCAGGGGCCTCGCCTACCTCGAATCTGCCGGAAAGCCTCGCGAGTGGTTCAAGGCTTGCGGATGCTCGCGGCTGGCGGTAGCGAGGTCCTTCGTGTGTTCGGCTTGCAGGGCCTTCCCGATGAAGCGGCCATCGTCAACAAGCTCAAGTGCGCTCCCTATTGATCGTTCCGGCGAGCGGTCCGCTTCCAGTTCTGATTCTCCCCCTCCTGCCCGCAGCCTTCTCGTTCGCGGTTCCGAGAGGAAGTTTCCTGCCCCAGGGCCTTTCGGAAGACAGATGGACCGCCAAATGTTCTGCAGCTGGCGGCCCCGTCCTAAGCCGCAGCGAGAAAAACCGAGACATACGCTTGAAGCCGCGCTGAAGCAAACAATCCTGACCAGGGCTTCTTGGAGCAGCTTTTGAGCTTTGGGCTCCCGAGTCTGGTCTTCACCTTCCTGGACCAAACCGGCTTGCTGCCACAGGACGCCTCAAAACTCAAGACTCAAGACGCGGCCGAAGCGAAGCCTCCGGCAATCGTTTCCCGTGGGCAGGAGTGCCTGGCCAGCGAGAGCATGGTGCTGATTGATGCCAAGGCGTCTGGAAGATCCCATGTCTAAAGCTCATGCTTCGGTTTGCTTTCGTGCTGGCAGCCTCGGCACAACGAAAGAACAATGGGAGAAGTACTCCTGCACGAGGGCTTTGCAGTTCTGCATCCCTATGACTTCTTTGCCCGAGCATTCGCTATATATTGATAGCATCCGGGTCGTGCATGCACAAGGCAGCGCCTTGAATTTACCGGAACTCCTCTGACATAAGTTTCAATGCTGATCTTTGGCGTCGCCAGGTTTAAGGGTCTAGCTCGCATGTCGCCGAAACCCTGACAGGCGCCTCGGCTGAATCCCGACATGTCAACATAGTCGAAGCCTTCACCTTGTTCTAGATGGGGACACCTCGTTGGATGTGCACAGACTGTACTGCTCTCAGAAGGATAGAGCAAACTCCAATCGAGGCTCGGGCTCAAGACCTGTTAACATGAAGGCCGCGAAACGAGATCGATGATTTTTGAAAGTGAGAGATTGCGACTTCGCCGAAGCCAAGAAGGTACTGGAGGGTGCCAGTATAGTTTGGAGGCACTCAAGCTTGGGCCCAAACTTCTTCTGTTAGCAGCCCGTACCCGTCGTGGGTCGGAGCACTGCGCGCAGATCTGCGTCAAGATGGGGGTGGCTTTGGCAGAAGCCGAAAAGAACCAACCGACTCCCCTATTCTATGCTGCATCGAGAGGCAATCTCGCCATGGTGAGATGTCTGCTGAGGCTAGGGTCCGAAGCGAATTCTGCTGATGACATCAATGAGACTGCGTTATTTCACGGGATCAGAAACAAACACCACAGCATTACTCGGATGCTTATCGAGCACGACGCATCTCTTGATGTGATTTCGACGGAAGGCCTCTCCCCACGTGCCATGTTAGCCGGCTCCCAGCCGGAGATGCTCCAGACCACACGAAAACGAAAAGCACCGGACTCCCAGACGATCCGTGACTTGGTGCTTTTCAGCATGTGGTGCGCCGATCCGAGCGGGAGTCCACAGGCGACCACGCCCACCTGGACATGGCACAACCCTGGTACCGCGACTTAAAGCTGGAGGACGCGCCCAATCTGGTGAATGTTTCGCTCGATCTGGGCAAAGGCCGGTCAAAAGCCATTGAGAACCTTTCCAGCGGGAAATGTGCAACCTACCTTGGCTGCGGCGCCGGGCAGCACTCGGATACTGCAAAGTGGACCGATCCCATCAAGGAAGAGGCTTGGGAGGATTGCTTCTCCAAGCCGCCGCAACACATGCAAGGCAATGCAAAGAACAAAGGGCTCCAAACATGCGGAGGTCCGACTCTCAGCGTGGGAGCCAGCGAAGCTGCGAGCAATTGCTGCTTGAAAGCAGGCTTTCAACAGACGCGACATGCTGCCAAATTAAAACTAAGTGGTGGTGCATGGAGAAAGATGCATCATACAGTTGATGTTTCAACGGTTCACTACTGCACGTATCATCCTCGCAGGACGAATAGGACCTGGGTGTCTGGCGTGGGGTTCCGCGATGCAGCACGCTGGATGCAGGCCTTGGCTCTGGACCGTGACTGGCACGGGGCCGTGGCACGTGTGGGGCTCGGTCTCAATGTCTCAAGCCAAGGCTTCTTTGGCGTGGTTGCGATGGTTTTGTCAGGCATCCAGCCGCTGCTAACGTTAGAAGCAACCTACGAGGCGCCCCGAACTCGCTCCCTTTTTCCCTGGAGGGCGGACACGAGTCGAGAAGTTCTTGACCTTTGTGGGGAATTCTTTGCAGGTGTGCAAGCTGGCCGGGGAGTGCTACGTGCAGCTGCAGGACTTTGACAAAGCGCTGCAGGCAAAACCGGGTTTTTGCTTTTTCCTGTTTATTCTGATTGCACTCTTCTAGATTGACCTTCTGGACTGGCCTTCATCAAAAGGTCTTGCAGGCAGCACTTGCCTTCGACGACAGGGACGCAGACCCAGCGCTGTACATCAGATTAGGCCGGTTTCGGATTGTCGTGGTGCCTGTGTGGCATCACGTGCGGAAAACGCCATGCCAACAGAAAGCTGTGAATAGGCTCAGTGCTGCTCGTGAAGAAGCGCTGGAAGCAGGCTCGGCGCTCCCATAAACAGCGATCCCTGTAGCCACCCCTTCCGTGGTTTGAAAAAGCCGCTCCGCCCTCCTTCCGCCTTCGGAGGCTCGCGACGCCTTCCTCCGCTCCATCCAGGCGAAGCCCACGGCAGAGGCCCGGGCCCTCTGTGCGAAAGCCGCGGAAAGCGGAGGAGCCGCGTTTCGACAGGCCTGGGGCGGCGTGGCCTACGCCGAGTTCCGCTCGGACCAGCTCTCCACCTGCTACGAGGAGCCAAGTAACCGGGCCGTTAGGGCCATTGCCGATGCGGGCACATTCTAGGAAGACCAAAGGGGAGTTGCGTCTCCGCCGCAGGCTCTCTGTGAGGCGAACCTCCTCGACACCGAGCGAACGGACGTTTGGGCGCTCCTGTGCCTGGTGCGCCCCTGCTTCACTGAGGGAAGAGTGAGGCTCATTCTGCAGAGTTGTTGTGGGGATCTGAGAGGAACCTGTCGAAGATCTTTTGAAGGTCTGAGTTCGGTTTCAGAGCCTACATGTGACGTGCACTGCAGAACTTGGCTCATGTCGTTTTCCACGGAGGCGCCACCGAAAAAGCAGCTTCAGCTAAGTACAAGCAGCTGCTAAATGTAACTTGCTTTTATTCGCCTCTACCGGCACTTACTCATTTGCTTGTCCTATCCACAGGTCTAGATGTCGTCACTCTGCAGGCTTGTATGCATTTGGGCAAGCACATGCTACTACACACAGTGGGCTAAGAGGCATGAAGCTCTGGCCTCATGGAGACATGTTTAGAGAATGCAGGCCACCCAGCTGAATGGCAATTGCGCTGTCATCCGCTCCAGGTACATCTCCGACACGAGAACTGGGATGCGGTGGACCACGCGTGCAGGACCCCACATGCGGCAGCACCATCCACGGCCTGCAAGTGTCGCGATTGGAGCAGGCAATGTCTCAGCCTTGAGCCTGAGACAGAGCTCCTCCTGGAGGCTCGGGATACTGGCAGCTGCTTCATTCGACCAGTATTGCAATTGCACGAATTCGTAGATGTCGCGAGAGGGCGGGGGGAGATGGATTGAAACTGACGCCTAGCCCCGCGAACAGTACCAAGCCGCGGTGCCAGCACGGTTTGTGCTGAACGACAGGTCGCGACGGAGCTGCAACGCAAGGAGAGGCAGATGTCTTTGGCCGAGGCAGCCTTTCTTTGTCATTGAATGCCATGGAGAACGACTTTTCCGACAGCCCCTGCCCTTGCCAGGCCTGTGCCAGACGAGCTTTGGAAAGCAAGGACACTGGCCAGGCAGCCTGCTCCTGCTCCTCATCCCTCCTCCTCCTCCTCCTCCTGCTACAACCACCAGCACGACCACGACCACCACGACCACCACGACCACCACGACCACCACGACCACCACGACCACCACTGCGACTACTGCGACTACTGCGACTACGACGACGACGACGACGACCATGACTACTACTACTAGTACTACTACTACTACTACTACTACTACTACTACTACTACTACTACTACTACTACTAACTGCTACTACTACTAACTACTACCACGACTGCTACTACTACTACTACTACTACTACTACTACTACTACTACTACTACTACTACTACTACTACTACTACTATTACTATTACTATTACTATTACTATTACTATTACTATTACTATTACTATTACTATTACTATTACTATTACTATTACTAATACTATTACTTTTACTTTTACTATTACTATGACTATGACTATTACTATTGCTATTACCATTACTATTACTATTACTATTACTATTCCTATTACTATTCCTATTCCTATTCCTATTCCTATTACTATTACTATTACTATTACTATTACTATTACTATTACTATTACTATTACTATTACTATTACTATTACTATTACTATTACTATTACTATTACTATTACTATTACTATTACTATTACTATTACTATTACTATTACTACTACTACTACTACTACTACTACAACTACTACTACTACTACTACTACTACTACTACTACTACTATTACTATTACTATTACTATTACTATTATTACTACTACTACTACTACTACTACTACTACTACTACTACTGCTACTGCTACTGCTACTGCTACTGCTACTATTTCTGCTACTACTACTACTACTACTACTACTACTACTACTACTACTACTACTACTGCCACTACTACTACGTGAGAATGCACATGCCGAGAGATGCAGATTGAAAAGGGCCACAGCGTGCTGGCGGACGTGCTGGCACAAATGGGCAAGGCTGATTCGCCATTTCGGTCTTCTCTTGACATCAGCATCCTCGCGACTTCTGTGCAGGCCGAAGCATCCGTGCTGGAAGCGCAGGTGGCGCTGAAGATGCTAGCAGATCAGCCAGACCTGCGCAAGGCGCCAGTCGCAGCAAGGGCCAGGGGAGGGGCGGGTGAGGCTGTCGATATGTCGCCAGGTGATTTTCTCCAAGGCTTTGAAGCTCTGCCAGGTGCGATAGGATCTGAGCATTCCGCGATTCTTGCCGAAGCGTGCGGACCTGGGCCAGGAGCTGGAGGACGCACCTTTGACAGAGGCCTTGCACGCCTGCCAAAAGCTGGCAGATGTGAGCCTGGCATCTTTTTGCCGCTTTCATGAGCATTGCGAAGCATACCCCCGCTTTCGTGAGTTGACCGTGCCAGGAGCAGGCGAAGCAGCCGGCAGCATAGCACCGTCCTGTGCGGACCGTGTGTATGTGGTGATCTCGGCAGAGAATGTGTATCACTTGGCCGGGCAACGCAGAGCCGAACGATGCCTGGCGGGTTTCACCCTCCAGAGTTCCCAGCAGCCACCCCTGGAAAACTCAGGCAACCTGGGTTTTGCCGGAAACTATAGCAAGACTACGCTTGATTATGCACGTAAGCATATTGACTGTCTCGCTTTGACCGGTCTATCGTTCATGACATGAGGCAATCTCCCTCGGCCGCACCATCTCCTGTAACCGGTAACTAGGTGTGGGTTGCTGGGTGCTGCTGCGCAAGAAGCGCGCCCTGCATGCGAAAACGAGGCCATGGTGGAGTCTAAACTAAACCATGAAGCTTGCCCACAACCCTCAAAGCCCTGCGTGCCTCAGCTGTCTGCAATTGGAGCTTGAAGCGCCTTGGAGGCGACTCAACTCGGAAAGTCTCCGGCAATGCCCAACAAGCCTCAGTAGCCTGTGCCGCGACGGGCTCGCTTCCAAGCACGGAAAGACAGACCTTAAGAGAATCTGTCTCCGACATCCCAAGCTTTGCAGCCGATGCTCGGCCTTCGGCGAGGGCTGGCTTGGAGCGGCGGCATGCGGCTTTGGCGAATCGGTCCGAAGGAGAGCCGGGCCTCCAGGTTTTCTGTGCTGTGCAGCAACCTAATGTCGTCAACAACTGTGCCACAGCACGTGTTTGACTGTCTCGCTTCGCTGAATTGTGAAGGGACATGTTTGCAGGCCGATGCAGCGCGAGTGGCAGCGGTGCGGTACTTACGACTCCGGCCGCAAGCTGCATTGTCGCGTCGAGCGTTCGACAGTCACAGGACTTGGAGAGGAAGCTTTGCCAGCAGGACTGGTGCGAGAGTAAGAGACACGCTGCATGCTTGCGATTGAGGGCTTTCAGTCAGTGGGCTTTCTTCCGTTGCCTTCGCCGAGCTGGCGCTCCGAAGACCTTGGCTCGACTCCGTGTTCTCACAGGGTCCCAGTTTCTTCTCATGGAGAGCTCTCTTCGGGGCTCCCTGGGGAGCTCCGGCTCCGCTTCCGTGGCGGACTCCGTGCTGAAGCAGCTCGCGAGCCTGGAGCAGTCGCTCTCCTCCGACCTCGCTGGGCTCCGGCAGATCCGGGCCACGGTGGCGATGGAGACCGGGAAGCCGGAGACTCAGAGGGCGGCTACTGCTGCCGTGTGCGAGGGCACACAGGAGCAAAGGAGCACGCTTCTCGAGACCAAGTGGCAGCTCGGAAGGCAACGGAAGCGGTGGTTTTCAAGCATCAGCCTTCCATCTTCCATTCCAGCTTGTTCACCCGCGCTGGGGAGTGCGTGGCCTCAGGAGCCAGGCTCAGTGCGAGCACTGGGCGGCTTGGACGGAGTCTCATGTCTGGGAAGGACCGTGTCAATGTAGCCGACGTAGCCGAGCTCAAGTTAGGACTCGGTTGAGTCTTCCTGTGGCTGCAGCTGCCTGTGTCAGGAAAGATACCTGGTGAACTCAGCAATGAATGCCGGCAGCTTACCCCAGCTGCAATCTCAGAAGCGTGCCTTCAAGCCATGGCCTTTGCAAAGGTCTGCTTCCCGAGTGTCCTCCCCGCAAGCGCGCGGTGACCTTCACCGCGATCTCGCCCATGCAAGAGACGAATAGGGCACGAGATCGGCACACCTTGGCGACGCATCGACTGTCCGTACTGAATGCCATCTCAGAAGCAAAGTCTGTCCCTGCTCCACTGGAGCCAAGCAAGAAAAGTGTCTTTTTCGATGCCAGCACGCTCAAGAAAAAGCTCAAGGAAGACTTGTGCAAGGACATTGGGACATGGTCTCTTCCACACGAGATGTGTTCCTTAACAGTCAAGACATGTACATAGTGAAGCTGAGTGCAACATGCCTTGTCAAGTGTGTTCCGTGTGCACTTGTAGCCGGCTGCAGGAGACATACAACGTCAGTGACTACTACCGCAACGAAGGTTTTTGTGGTGATCTCAGGAATGTGCGAAGCTTAAAGCAGATCGGCTTGCTCATCGCTTCATGTGTTCTGCAAGGTCAGCGGGTTGCAAGGAGTCGTGTCTTCGAGATCATCACCTTTGTCATTTTGGCGAGCAATGCTATTTGGACAGGCCATCCTTGTCAGCAATACAGACTTGCCTTGACAGGGACGGTGCTCTACTTAGCACTCACCTCTGTGGATTTGCCAGGCGTTGAGATCGAAGTTAATGACGCGCCTATCATCCTACAAGCGCATGCTGCCGTCATTCTGATCGAGAGTTTCTTTGTGCTCTATTTTACGCTTGAAATTGGACTGCGGTTTGGTGCGTTCAAGAGGAGCCGACGTTGTTTTGTGCTGCTCACTCCCGGAATGCATGCATGCAGCTCTCATGCTGCGTCCAGTCATTCAGCGTACCCGTATGAAGTAGGGTTAAAATTCATTGCGCGCGCAAACAGCGGACGCGCACCGCTAAACCCGATAAACCCGTTAAACCCGATAAACCCGATAAACCCGATAAACCCGATAAACCCGATAAACCCGATAAACCCGGTAAACCCGGTAAGCCCGGTAAACCCGGTAAACCCGATAAACCCGAAAAAACCCGATAAACCCGATAAACCCGATAAACCCGATAAACCCGCTAAACCCGGTAAACCCGATAAACCCGATAAACCCGGTAAACCCGGTGAACCTGATATCAGGGGCGCCCCCTCAACCCAAGGCCCCACCCTCGGAGTTCAAGATCTGTAAGGGTTGCGGTTTAGAAGGCAGGGGTGTCCCAGCAACCCAAGGCCCGACCCTCGGAGTTCAAGATTTGTAAGAGTTCTGATTTAAAAAACAGGGGCGTCCAAGGCCCCCGCCCCGGAGTTCAAGCTCACTAAGAGGCGGTGATCTGAAAATCATGGGCGCTCCATCAGTCCAGGGCCTCCTCCTCGGAGTTCAACATCTGTCAAAGCTTTGCTTTAAGAATCAGGGGTGCCCATCAGTCCAAAACCCCACCCTCGGAGTTCAAGGATCTGTAAGGGTTCTGATTTAAAAATCAGGGGCGCCCCGCTCCATCAGAGTCCAAGGCCCCACCCTCGGAGTTCAAGATCTGTAGGGTTGTGATTTAGAAATCAGGGGCGCCCCGCTCCATCAGAGTCCAAGGCCCCACCCTCGGAGTTCAAGATTTGAAAGAGTTCTGATTAAAACAACCAGGGGCGTCCGAGGCCCCACCCCCGGAGTTCAAGCTCACTAAGAGGCGGTGATCGGTGATCTGAAAATCATGGGCGCTCCATCAGTCCAGGGCCTCCTCCTCGGAGTTCAACATCTGTCAAAGCTTTGATTTAAGAATCAGGGGTGCCCCATCAGTCCAAAGCCCCACCCTCGGAGTTCAAGGATCTGTAAGGGTTCTGATTTAAAAATCAGGGGCGCCCCGCTCCATCAGAGTCCAAGGCCCCACCCTCGGAGTTCAAGATCTGTAAGGGTTGGGATTTAGAAATCAGGGGCGCCCCGCCCCATCAGAGTCCAAGGCCCCACCCTCGGAGTTCAAGATCTGTAAGGGTTGTGATTTAGAAATCAGGGGTGCCCCATCAACCCAAGGCCCGACCCTCGGAGTTCAAGATTTGTAAGAGTTCTGAAGAAAAACCAGTGGCGTCCAAGGCCCCACCCCCGGAGGACAAGCTCACTAAGAGGCGGTGATCTGAAAATCATGGGCGCTCCATCAGTCCAAGTCCTCATCCTCGGAGTTCAACATCTGTCAAAGCTTTGATTTCAGAATCAGGGGTGCCCCATCAGTCCAAAGCTCCACCCTCGGAGTTCAAGGATCTGTAAGGGTTCTGATTTAAAAATCAGGGGCGCCCCGCTCCATCAGAGTCCAAGGCCCCACCCTCGGAGTTCAAGATCTGTAAGGGTTGGGATTTAGAAATCAGGGGCGCCCCGCTCCATCAGAGTCCAAGGCCCCACCCTCGGAGTTCAAGATTTGAAAGAGTTCTGATTAAAACAACCAGGGGCGTCCGAGGCCCCACCCCCGGAGTTCAAGCTCACTAAGAGGCGGTGATCTGAAAATCATGGGCGCTCCATCAGTCCAGGGCCTCCTCCTCGGAGTTCAACATCTGTCAAAGCTTTGATTTAAGAATCAGGGGTGCCCCATCAGTCCAAAGCCCCACCCTCGGAGTAAGGGTTCTGATTTAAAAATCAGGGGAGCCCCGCTCCATTAGAGTCCAAGGCCCCGCCCTCGGAGTTCAAGATCTGTAAGGGTTGGGATTTAGAAATCAGGGGCGCCCCGCCCCATCAGAGTCCAAGGCCCCACCCTCGGAGTTCAAGATCTGTAAGGGTTGTGATTTAGAAATCAGGGGTGCCCCATCAACCCAAGGCCCGACCCTCGGAGTTCAAGATTTGAAAAAGTTCTGATTAAAACAACCAGGGGCGTCCGAGGCCCCACCCCCGGAGTTCAAGCTCACTAAGAGGCGGTGATCTGGGTGATCTGAAAATCATGGGCGCTCCATCAGTCCAGGGCCTCCTCCTCGGAGTTCAACATCTGTCAAAGCTTTGATTTAAGAATCAGGGGTGCCCCATCAGTCCAAAGCCCCACCCTCGGAGTTCAAGGATCTGTAAGGGTTCTGATTTAAAAATCAGGGGCGCCCCGCTCCATCAGAGTCCAAGGCCCCACCCTCGGAGTTCAAGATCTGTAAGGGTTGGGATTTAGAAATCAGGGGCGCCCCGCCCCATCAGAGTCCAAGGCCCCACCCTCGGAGTTCAAGATCTGTAAGGGTTGTGATTTAGAAATCAGGGGTGCCCCATCAACCCAAGGCCCGACCCTCGGAGTTCAAGATTTGAAAAAGTTCTGATTAAAACAACCAGGGGCGTCCGAGGCCCCACCCCCGGAGTTCAAGCTCACTAAGAGGCGGTGATCTGGGTGATCTGAAAATCATGGGCGCTCCATCAGTCCAAGTCCTCATCCTCGGAGTTCAACATCTGTCAAAGCTTTGATTTAAGAATCAGGGGTGCCCCATCAGTCCAAAGCTCCACCCTCGGAGTTCAAGGATCTGTAAGGGTTCTGACTTAAAAATCAGGGGCGCCCCGCTCCATCAGAGTCCAAGGCCCCACCCTCGGAGTTCAAGATCTGTAAGGGTTGTGATTTAGAAATCAGGGGCGCCCCGCTCCATCAGAGTCCAAGGCCCCACCCTCGGAGTTCAAGGATCTGTAAGGGTTCTGATTTAAAAATCAGGGGCGCCCCGCTCCATCAGAGTCCGAGGCCCCACCCTCGGAGTTCAAGATCTGTAAAGGTTGTGATATAGAAATCAGGGGTGCCCCATCAACCCAAGGCCCGACCCTCGGAGTTCAAGATTTGTAAGAGTTCTGATTAAAAAACCAGGGGCGTCCAAGGCCCCACCCCCGGAGTTCAAGCTCACTAAGATGGGCGCTCCATCAGTCCAAGTCCTCATCCTCGGAGTTCAACATCTGTCAAAGCTTTGATTTCAGAATCAGGGGTGCCCCATCAGTCCAAAGCCCCACCCTCGGAGTTCAAGGATCTGTAAGGGTTCTGATTTAAAAATCAGGGGCGCCCCGCTCCATCAGAGTCCAAGGCCCCACCCTCGGAGTTCAAGATCTGTAAGGGTTGGGATTTAGAAATCAGGGGCGCCCCGCCCATCAGAGTCCAAGGCCCCACCCTCGGAGTTCAAGATCTGTAAGGGTTGTGATTTAGAAATCAGGGGTGCCCCATCAACCCAAGGCCCGACCCTCGGAGTTCAAGATTTGTAAGAGTTCTGATTAAAAAACCAGGGGCGTCCAAGGCCCCACCCCCGGAGTTCAAGCTCACTAAGAGGCGGTGATCTGAAAATCATGGGCGCTCCATCAGTCCAAGTCCTCATCCTCGGAGTTCAACATCTGTCAAAGCTTTGATTTAAGAATCAGGGGTGCCCCATCAGTCCAAAGCCCACCCTCGGAGTTCAAGGATCTGTAAGGGTTCTGATTTAAAAATCAGGGGCGCCCCGCTCCATCAGAGTCCAAGGCCCCACCCTCGGAGTTCAAGATCTGTAAGGGTTGTGATTTAGAAATCAGGGGCGCCCCGCTCCATCAGAGTCCAAGGCCCCACCCTCGGAGTTCAAGGATCTGTAAGGGTTCTGATTTAAAAATCAGGGGCGCCCCGCTCCATCAGAGTCCGAGGCCCCACCCTCGGAGTTCAAGATCTGTAAGGGTTGTGATTTAGAAATCAGGGGTGCCCCATCAACCCAAGGCCCGACCCTCGGAGTTCAAGATTTGTAAGAGTTCTGATTAAAAAAACCAGGGGCGTCCAAGGCCCCACCCCCGGAGTTCAAGCTCACTAAGAGGCGGTGATCTGAAAATCATGGGCGCTCCATCAGTCCAAGGCCTCATCCTCGGAGTTCAACATCTGTCAAAGCTTTGATTTCAGAATCAGGGGTGCCCCATCAGTCCAAAGCTCCACCCTCGGAGTTCAAGGATCTGTAAGGGTTCTAATTTAAATATCAGGAGCGCCCCGCTCCATCAGAGTCCAAGGCCCCACCCTCGGAGTTCAAGATTTGAAAGAGTTCTGATTAAAACAACCAGGGGCGTCCGAGGCCCCACCCCCGGAGTTCAAGCTCACTAAGAGGCGGGATCGGTGATCTGAAAATCATGGGCGCTCCATCAGTCCAGGGCCTCCTCCTCTTCAACATCTGTCAAAGCTTTGATTTAAGAATCAGGGGTGCCCCATCAGTCCAAAGCCCCACCCTCGGAGTTCAAGGATCCGTAAGGGTTCTGATTTTAAAATCAGGGGCGCCCCGCCCCATCAGAGTCCAAGGCCCCACCCTCGGAGTTCAAGACCTGTCAGGGTTCTGACTCAAGAATCGGTCGGTAGTCATAGATTTCAGAAGACTTTCAGAAGAACAAAGACACAACAACAAACCCAAAACAGTTCCGAAGTGCGCGTCAAATTCCGGGTGCACGCACAAGAGCACGTCAATTGAGTCGAGATTCGTGGTCGTTCGCCAAAAAATCCGCTGAATAGGATGCAATATAACCCCACGTGAAATGTAAAAACTCTCTCTGACTGACAGTTGAAGAGAATTCGCAGGACTGCGGGAACTGCTGCCAGCAATGAGCCACAAAAACCTGGTACGACAGGCACTGCCCGGAAATCGCAGGCTGCAAAACCAAGGTAGCAACCAGGCTGCAACAGCCACAGGGTAGTATTGCCTGTCATGTGCCAGGCTGTAGGCAGAATTCCAGCGCAATTCCAGCGCAATTCCAGCGCAATTCGGCGCAATTCGGCGCAGTTCGGCGCAATCGGCGAAATTCGGCGCAATTCGGCGCAAACGGCGCAATTCGGCGCAATCGGCGCAATTCGGCGCCATTCGGCGCAAACGGCGCAATTGGCGCAATTCGGCGCAAACGGCGCAATTGGCGCAATTCGGCGCAATCGGTGCTTTCCAGCGCATTCCAACGCATTCGGCGCATTCTAGCGCAATCGGCGCATTCCAGCGCAATCGGCGCAATCCAGCGCATGGCCATCTGCGGCCACTGAGCCCGCACGCACTGTTAAAATTACCGTTTTGGTGAGTATAGATCGGGCTCCTTTCGAATATTGGTGAGTGTATATATTGGGTTCTATTATGGGGATACTAGTAATATAAACCATACTCTATATGCGCAGCCTACAACCCTGCGCATCAGTGCAGAAGCAAGAGGCACCTGCTCCCTGCGAGGACATGCGATGCTTGTCGCGACGGCTGGTTTGCCTTCGACACGGTGCTTGTCATTCTAATGTGGTTCGAGACCTGGCTGCTGTCCCTTGTCCAGATTTTCTTCGGTGATATCTCGAACTCCTCGAGTTGCTTGTCTGCATGTAAAAGACGCTATTCTTCTTTGGTTGAAAGTGAAGGCAACGGGTTGGTACTAGTTACTAGGGGGTGCGGCGGCTGGCAATAGTCGGCGACCTTTCTTCCAGGCTTCCGTCTGATTCGGCTGCTTCGCCTCACACGGATGGCAAGGATGGCCCGACTTCTCCGAAGCGTGCCGGAACTCTTGATAATTGTCCGAGCCATCGCCATTGCCTTGCGATCGGTGTTTTTCTTGATGGTTCTTCTCTTTGGCCTGGTTTATGTTTTTGCTCTCCTCTTCAGCCAGCTCTTCGACGGCAAGAACCAGCCACCGGGACTGCCGGAATTCCAACCGTTACAGTAAGTAGGCCTATGAGGTATGTGATAGACATTGATATTACAGACTATGCTACATACATTGGCCGCGAAGCGACTAAAAAAGGAGCCGCTTAAGCTGCATTTTGGTGATCTCAATCTCGCGTTGGGGCAGGAACTATGGCGCACAAGAGCTTCGGAAGCTTGCCACAGGCGATGAACACGCTTCTCATGGCCGGGGCGCTCCCAGACCAGTCCTCTCTGGTCGAAGACGCCGGCGCCTTTCACTTCCTGCTCTATCCTCTGATGCTCCTCTACATGCTCCTGGCCTCACTCACCGTCATGAACATGCTGGTCGGGATTCTCTGCGAAGTTGTGAGCGTGGTGTCCGCTGTCGAGAAGGAAGAGATTTTGCTAAAGTCCGTGAAGACCCACCTGAAGCAGCTCTTGTTGGATGCCGAGGCAGACGAGGAGTGGGCCTCGCGACATCTCTCTCTCTCTCTCTCTCTCTCTCTCTCTCTCTCTCTCTCTCTCTCTCTCTCTCTCTCTCTCTCTCTCTCTCTCCATAATCCATACATGTAAAGTGTATATATATATATATATACATATCTATATATATATATATATGTATACATACATACATACATACATACATACGTACATCCATGCATACACACATACATACATACATACATACACACATACATACATACATACATACATACACGCATACACATTCACACACACACACACATGCACACATGCACTTTCTGCTAGCATTGTTGTCATGAGCGCCAGGACGGCGATGGCAGCATATCACGACGGGAGTTCGACAAGATGCTCACAAATCCCACATGTGTCCGAACTCTGAATGAAGTTGGAGTCGACGTCTTTGCCTTGGTGGACCTAGCCGATTTCATCTTCGAGCAGAAGGATCACCTTGACTTTGCGGCATTCATGGATGTGGCTCGTGGCAGTATGATTTCTTGGTAGCTGAGTGCTTGCCCAGTTCCTTTGGACTTCTTTGGAGTAGTGCCTGAGCCAAACTATGCAGGCTGTTCTGCAGCTGAGAGGAAGCAACACCGCGACCGTAAAGGACCGCTGCTCTGATTCAGATTCTTGAGAATCAGAAGCTACTGTGACTCAACAGATCTGTTCCCCATTCATGTGAGTTCTGTTCCAGAAGCCCGTGGGCAGTGGCTGGCTACGGTTTGTGACAATTCGACGGCTATAGACCCTGCCAGGACATTGTAGATCTGCAGAAGCTTATCGTGAATCATTTCAAGGTGATGGAAGACGTAATAGCTGAGCTTGCCGGCAAAAGTGGCCAAACACCACCGATGCTTGCTTAGCTGGGGCTTTGCATTGCTTGTTACATGCTGCTTAAATTGACGACATGCCACGCCTGGCTTTCTTCTTTCGGTGCTGGGGGGAATGTGTGTTTTGCTGGGATGGCACGTCGTCACGGCGTCTTTTCACTGGAGGCTTTCGCAGTTTCAGTATGGGTGCAATAGTGCAGGTTAGAGCGCTTCGAAGAGGTTTGTACGACTGAAGGCTCCAGCGACAATCTGAATTCGTATCTGCAACAGAGGCATCCGAGATGCTGATGCATAGGCTTGAAGATCCTGTTATAATCCTTCAGAGTCGTGCTGGCACAGCGCAGCTCGTTTGCCCGGCGGCAGAGTCTCTGCACTTTTATTCTCCATCTCCTCTCAAGGCGACAGTCAAGCTGTGTGTCTTCGAATTCGCATCGACTCAGGTCCTGCAACCAAGCTGCGGGATCATGCGGAAGAAAGAGTGGATCTTGCGTCTTCCATGCCTTTCACTCTTGGCATGGGGTCAGTGCCGCATCAGCTGCAGGACCCTACCCGTCCTCTGGAGATGGAGGTGTTTGGGACGAATGCTACCAAAATTGCGCAAGCCCCTGCCTGTAGGCAAAGCAGCTGACAGCTGACTGTCGGTCTGTGTCTTGCTTTACCAAGGTGATTCGTTCCATCGCCGCACAAGCCGACCTCGTTAGTGAGCAGAGTACGAGGTCAGGTGACCGCAGGACCTGCTTAGGCACTCTCTATGCAGGCAGCATGCATGATGGAAGGTTGGCCGGTCGGCTTGTGGTGGCGTTGCGAAGGAGCAACAGCAGTTCAGAGGCTCGGAGGGTTCGAGATTGCGAGCAGTCTTGAGTTTCGACCTCCCATGGCAGCATCGGCTGGTACTGTACTGTAATGTATGTTTGCACGAGTTCCTGCACAGCTAGGAAGCCAAGACAGGCTGCACGAATCCCGAAGCCGCCGCCGCTGCTTCTGCTGCTGTATCTGCTGCTGCTCTGCCATGGCTGCTATTGCTACTGCCAATGCAGAGGAGCGGGCTTTGATTACCCTTTTCAGATGGCTTTAAAGAGAGCCGTCCCGCAGCAGGGGGAAATGAGGTCGCATGGATGATGAGAATGCTGTCTCCAGAACCCCTCTCCGAGTACACAAATCAGTGTTACATGACTTGTGGAACATATGGGAAGTTGGGGATGTGAGTTCCGAGAATCGAGAAGCTTGTCACAGGACGGGGATCGCGCCGGCCTGGAATTTCGAGTGCACGCTGTTCAGGGTGCCCACCCCAGAAATCCGACTGTGCGCCGATTGTAGCCGGATGTCGCCGGATTTGAAAGGCCTGCCTCCGGCTTGCAAGAGCGAGATCCGAGTGGCGTCCTCCGGTGGCATGTTTTGGTTTTGGAGGTGGTCTGGGGCTGGGGCCTTTGGGGGCGCTTCGGAGTTTCAGGCGGGAGACCAACGTTGGCAAGCTGGCCGGAGCCATCGCCCAGAGGATCCGGGAAGACGGGGTGGCCCTGGCGGCGGCCTCAAACCCAGCATCCTGACCGACACGGCTGAAAGGAAGAGATTGTTGCCCGTGAGGTGCGCGGTGCGGGCGCTGTGGCTCTGAAGCACCAGCTCAGGGCCGTCGCTATCGCGCCCGCTTCCCAGCTGTCGGCCTCTGCTGCGCGGAGTTTGTTTTTCGCGTTTCTGTGTCCTTGTATTTGCAGGTCCGGCTACCTGGAGGAAAGGGATGAACTCGGCGGCCATGAATTAGTGGCACTGCCGCGATACGAGGTGGGCTTCAGGGAAGCGTCTCTCGTGCACCGCGAGCAGTTTGTCACAGGACCTGCTGGATCCTTCGGGCGGACGCGGGCAGACGTGGACGGAGTATGCACTGACGGTGTACAGGCTCCCTGTCTCCTAGTCTTAAACAACGAAGGGCGTCTTGCACAACGCGGATCGGAGCTCCGAAATGGACCGAAGACCGGGAACCCTAGCAAAACGCCAGCAGGACCAGCTTCAGACCGCATCAGATGCACCACGCCAAGCACGAAGACTTGCCACGCAGAGCTCAGCCAGACGACGCGTTTCCAAAGTCGCGAGCCGCTTGCGTCGTCGAGTCCTGATGTAATGTCGTGCAGAGGGCAAGCCTGAAGGCCGAAGACTATCAGAAGACTGCCGGGCTTGATGTCCGGACGACCTGCACAAGCCAGCTTCACCACGAATCTGGTTGCTGCTGAATCTGATCCACCCGGCTTCTGGGAGACATGGGATGTTCTGGAGATTGCAACAGCAGAGAAGCTTGGCCTGACAGCCGCAAGCCTTCCGGGCTGCTGTCGAGGTCTTGGATGGAAGTAGAAAGCGACGGTTTCGACGTTACGGACCAGTTGTTCGACTGACCTGTGGCTGCTGGAAGCATCATAATAACAAAAAATGTTATAAGAATAGCACTAAAATAATAATGGTAATACTAGTTTTAAAGTAATGGTCACAAGAATAAGAATATTCCTGTTATTGAAGCCCTGAAAGTCGGCATGCGACTGGCGAGCTCTGGGATCCCAGCTTCGAACAAAAGCGCGGCAGCTGCAGCGACCGGTCAAACCGGTGACGGCAAATTGGTGCCTTGAGTCCAAGCACTTGGCGAACATGTGCAAAAGCATCGGACTGGATTCGCCGCTGCTGAAGCGGCGGCACTATCGCTGTCACGCTGTCATGCTCCTGACACCAAACGTGTCACATTTTGTCGGGTGGAGCTTCAGTGAAAACATGCGTGACTGCGAACAGTTCCGGGGCATGCCAAAGCTCATTCCTGCTCTGTGATGCACTTAGCGGCGTGATGAGAGCTTGCCATTTCTGTGGTTGCTTTTGAACAGCAGGCCAGGGCCAAAGGCGGAGACCCAACAAGGATGTGGATTTCCGTGTCTTTACCCCGGTTCAGGCTTCAGGTGGCGCATGTGTTTAGGGCTCGAAGCCAAGAGCCTGTTGGGATCTATGAATCTATGGCTGTGAAATTTCCCTGTCTTGCAGTGCCGTGTTGACAGTCCTCATGCGAGCGTAGTTTTTCATGTCTAGTCTGAACGCTTCTTTACTTGAAGACGTCTTGGGCTCGAATCGAAAATAGGCTTTGCTTGTGTGGTTGGACACTCTCGAACCAAGTTCCTGCTTCAAACTGGTAGCGGAGCTGAGAGGACAACCACTAGTGTATCACCCCTGAGAGCCGTTGGTCCGGGGACCGTAGAGTAGTTGATAGATAGTTGTGGAGCAAAGGCCCCTACTGTCTTAGGTGAAGCCATGAGCGTGGCAGGTTTGCGCTACCAGCCCAATCTCTGGTCACAGAACCTGAGCCCTGCTGAAACCAAAAGCGGCTCGTACATATACGACGGGTCAGCTGCTGGGTTCCACGATTGGTGCTTCCGGACACAGATCCGTGTGCTGCAGCATAAGGAGAAGCAGCGGCGTGAAGCTTTGAAGGACTTGCGTTTGCTGAATCGGCAAGGTCCAAAAGCGAATCAGCGCGGCAGGGCCAGTCAAGGGACCAGTGCACACCCCACCGAGGGTGATGCGAGCAGCGGTATACCCGCCAGTCCGTCCAGCGCAAAGCGGACTAAGCCCGTGTCCGAGGCAGAAGATGAGGATGCGGAGTCGTTACCGTCGCACCCCAGTCAAGTGACGGGCGACGATGAGCAAGAGCCGGACACAGATCCGGCGGTGTACACGTTGCAAGACGTCAAGGACGAGTTACCCGACATGAGCGAGTGCGTCAGCAAGATCTTAGAAGGTCTCCGAGGGGATGCCTTTTGCATTGCTCGCGACGTCGGTTTGGAACGCTTGCTCCGTCATGACGGCATTGACTACCTGATAGAGGAAATCAGGAGACAAGCCTTCCCTCTTCAATCCGAAGAGGCGTCCGAACTTTTCCGTCAGGGACAGCTCCTGACGGGCCCACTTGCAAAGCAACCCGGCGAGCCTATGTTGTCCTACATAGCCCGCCGACAGCGGTGGTGGTCGACCTTGCGAGAGCTGGACCCCGACATCCGTCTTTCCGAGGCAATGAGGGCTAATCTCCTTGTTGAGCTTTCGGGATTGGAGAGGTCTGAACAGCTGATGGTCAAAACCGCCGCCCGCATGCACAGTGTGGATGAGTACGCACGCGTCCTTGTTCAGCACCACTCCGTGGTGCACATGAAAGAACGTCTTCTGACCCAGAAGGACCCTAGTGGCCCAGGTAGGACCTGGAGACGTTTTGACGCTAAGCCCCAATACCCTAAGTTTGGCTACATGGGGTATGATGGCAGCGCCGTAGAGTATGATCACCAGGAACAGCATGAATCCGCGGAAGGCTACGGTGACGGCTACGGTGATGAAGCGTACCAGGCCACAGCGTCTGGGGGAGGTGACGCGGATGAATGGATCGATGATGAAGACCTAGCATTGCAACTCAACGCTATACGGCGGTGGCATACGAAGCTGAGGTTGATGACTTGGACGATTCAAAGGCCGAGTCGGTTCAGCTTGCGTACGCGGCGCAGACCGCTTTCGCCCAGGCGAAAGGAAAGGGGAAGAACAAGGGCAAGCCCACCGGGAAATCCGGCGGGAAGGTCGTGCGTAGTAACCTAACTATTGCTGACCGTAAGGCCAAGCTAGCAGAGCTTAAAGCAAAGAGTAGGTGTTTGAAGTGCGGTGTGATCGGCCATTGGGCCGGAGATGCTGCCTGCAAGTTTAGCGGTAAGGGCAATGGCTCCAAGGGTACCGCAACCCCAGCACAGTCTGGGGGAGCTGCCAGCGCAGCCGCAAAGTCGGCGGCACCGAAGCCTCAGGCGTACTTCGCCGCGGTGGAAGAGGATGACACAGAGTGTGTTCACTTGTCGAATGCGAGTGCTGGTAGGCTCGAGGGTTACCCAGCCAACCTTGAGTTGACCCCCTCGAAGACCAATACCGGCAAAGGCCGCGGCAGTGAAACCCTTTTCTCACCACAGCTTCGGCGCACAGCCGCTGCAGGGATCATGCGTGATAGCCCTCCTCCGGGTTCTGATCGTGTTTTCTCTTTCGGCCAGCACAAGGGGTTAACGTATGAGCGTGTTCTCTATACATACCCCGGGTATATCCTTTGGGGGCGCACGCAGAAGTGCCCATCCATAGGGTTGGCTGACTTCTTGAACTGGGCTACAGAGTACTTTGATGTGCGAGATGACACTCCCATCAGCATTACGAGAAGGGATGTTCCTCTCAGCCAAGAGCCCCCGCCTGAACCCTTTCAGCCCGAGGTTCGCCTCGCCGCCTCAGCTGCTTCGTCCAGCGAAGGCCCCCGGAAATGCCGGGGAGGTTGCAAGGAGTTCAACAAGTCGGGAAGCAACGCATACATAGACATGCGGACCTGTAAGAAATGCGGCACTGTTACCAAGACGAAGAAAGAGAAGCCTGTCATAGACCAGGCCACATGCCCTCACACCACCACCGAGAGGTCAGGTAGCAGTAGGAAGACTTCCCGCATTAAGTGCAAGCTTTGTGGGATGCTCCTAGATGAGCAGCCGCAGACCGAGCGAAAGGCTAGGGAGGACGCAGCCACAGTGCTGCGCGAGTCCAATACCCTGGACTTCGATCGGCAGCACGGGAGATAGCCTTCCCGTAGAGGTAGTAGTTCCGGCCATTGCCCAGTTCCAAGAGACCGTAGAAGGCCACTTCGTAACCGAGCCCGTGATATCTCGCGGTGACCTTCTCGCATACCTGCAAGAGGCCTTAGACGATCACGCAGCGCCATCCACCAACAACAGTTGGGAAGTGGCGTCGGTGAGATCGCGCTCTTCGAGGGCCTCTGCTACGAGGCAGGGTTTCGTGGCTTTTACCGAGGGGGTCACAGATATCCATCCGGCTTTGGTTGATTTGCCCGTAGTAAATATCTACGAGGACGAGCATGTATACGCCGTGCTAGATGAGGGATGCAACTCGACTGTTCACGGTAGCGATTGGATAGCAAACGTGGCTGGGAAACTTGCGAACTTTGGTTACAGCACCAGGTTTAAGCCTGAAGGGAATCGTACCTTCAAGGGTCTTAGCGGCGCTACCGAGACTTTGGGTAGCAGGACCATACCTTTCTCTATAATGGGATTGGGGCAGGACTTGAGAGTTCCGGGTGTCCTTGATTCGCACGAGATTAAGGGTACCGCCCCTCTCCCCTTTACGCACAGGCTCAGCTTGGTATAACCAAGGATTTGCGATTTGGGGTGTGTGGTGTTCGACTTCCTTCGGAGGACACTGTCATCAGGATCAAGTTGTGTCGAACACATGACTCAGGGCTGTTGTGCATAAACATAACAGAGGGTTTGACCCAGACTAAGCAACCCCGCCTTATAAAAGGTTTTCAGATTCCCTCGCCGCCAGTTCCTATGTTTAGGTCTGCTGCCGCTGCCACGTTAGCTCACTCAGGACCTGTGGGCAGATCACTTGGAGATGCAGCAGCGACAGACCCTAGTCACAGCACTATGATGTAAAACGAGATGCGAAACAACACAAAACGACGCATAAGCGTAGCATTCCCTAACCATTGCATGGTAGGCACAGCTTCACAGCAAGGTGTAGAAGAGTCCGTAAGAGACGAGGAGCCTGCCGCTAGGGAAGCGATGGCTGCGTCAGAGGGGCAACTGCCGAAGAAGGCACCCCCCACGGCAAAGGCTGCACCGAAGACACCTGCAGCGCCGGCGCCTGGCCACAGTGCCATGGCGAAAGCAGCTTCGGGCGGCCACAGTGCCGCCCCGGCACCCGCGCCTGCAGCTGCGCCACTGCCTAAGGCGCCGCCTGGCTACGCGGCGCCAGCGCCTAAGGCGCCGCCCGGAAATAGCCCGGGGATTCCCGCAGCTCGTGCCACAGTGCACCCGAAGACAATCGCCCAGGGCCACCGCGAGTTGGCCCAGTTTGATGCGGTGGCGAAGAAGGATCCGCACGGGCGAGCCCTGGTTATAATGCCAGGTGGAGGAGTGCGTGGCCCCGAGCTGGACACGCCATTGCCTGCATCCGTGTATAGTCACTGCAGCCGCACTATACGGGGGATACAACGAACCCAGACATCATCATTGATGTGTTTACATGGGGTGTTGACCACCATGCGTGGCTGCAGCGTGTCAGGGGGAAGTGGACCGCAGCCGAGCTCTTCGCACAGCACGGAGAGATGGAGACATACGGCATTACAACGCATGCGTCTGCCACCAGCTATATGCTGGTGATGCTTGACATGGTGTGGCTGAGGGACGACCGGAAAGACGGTCTGACGCCCGCCGAAGCCCAACGTGCCAGCGACGAACAGAGAGACCGCACAAAGCATGTTGGGTCGAACCCCGATATAATTCGGGAGAACTCGGAGCACGCGAACCTGATCACTCATGTCAGGCATATCCTGGCGAACATCCTCGATGCCAAGGAGGCGGGGATCAGGTCCATTGCTGTGCACATAGTATGCAAAGCCAACAGACACAGATCTGTTGCGTCGGGTATCCTCACCCATGCAGTGCTCCTGGAGCTGGTGCCGGACTGCTCCATCAGCCTTACCCACATGAGCGCGGCAAATAGCTGGCCGTATATGGGGCCAAGAGCGTGCAAGGGACAGTGCCCCAGGTGCTTGCACCGCTTCCCTGGCACAGTCCAGGAGGTCAGCGAACTTGTGAAGATCTTCGTTGACGCCGTCCGCGCAGACGGACCGGAGGACAACGAGTGCGTCCTCGTTGTTGAACCACGGTGTGCACGCCCCGAAGATCAGCCTACATATGCTGAGAGGTACCACGAGCGCATGCTTGCCGAGGGTCGCATACCGACACCGGTGACAGGTGTGGGACCTCTTGACAGGCCTCCCAACACGGGAGAGACAGCTTTCCAAGCCGCCACTCGCATGGGCTTGGCAGGCAAAACCCACACACAGTACGTGGCGAAGTACGACCCGAACTCGCTCACCGCAGCGATGAACCGTGCACAGGGCACAGACCTGCATGGTGGCCGCCTGCCTTCGGTTACCTTTGGCTCGGGAGTTAATCCTTCTTCGGGTTCGGGTAGCTCTAGCGTAGGTGCGACAGCCAAGACGGGCGCCGCGGCCCCCACAGTGGGACCGAAAGGTACGCCGCAGCCGCCCCCGGCAAAGGCCGGCGGAGCACAGGAGCGTGCAGTGACGCCGACAGGGGCGTCGAAGATTCGCAAGCTCGAGGCTGAGGTACACGACCTCACTGATGCGAATCGCTGCCAAGAAAGCACTATAAGTGACTTGAGGAAAGCCCTCCAGGACGTGAGGCGCCAGCGAGACACAGCTCTCGACAGGCTCGACGATATGCGGCATAGAGCAGAAGACGCCGAGGGCCGGGGCGATAGGGCCGAGGCGGAGCTGCATAGGCTCACGAGACGCTCCAGATCGCGTGGCCGGGAAGGCGACGATGCAGATCGGGACACAGTTCCTGAGCGCAGAAATCCACGCGATGGCACAGGTGCGAGTGACTGGGATCCACCGGGACCCAGGGGCAACTTCGGAAGACGCCCTCCTGAGCCGCCGGAGCCACCGCGCTTCCGAGGAAACCCTGGCAGTGCTGGCTATCACAGGATGCCAGATCGCGAGAATCCACACCGCCCGATGACGCAGCAGGAGGCTTGGTGGTACTTCCACGGCGATAGGCCGTCGGGCGAATGGTCGGATGCAGAGTGGGCCGAGTTTCGCCGCCAGTACCCTAAGCCACCGGGCCAGGGCAAGCTCGTGGAGTCGTGGAGATTGATGAGAAGATCTTCTCCATCGACGTTGGAGCCATCGAGCTTAGCCCCGACACAGGTTTCGGGTGGAACAGGCGCATTGCCTTTCCGGACTTCCCCGACGGGGTGCTCACCTCCATATATGAGGTACTGAATGAGAAGCCTGCGCCGGCATGCTGGATCGGTCCATACGCACCGAGGCGCTTCTGGGCTGGTGACAAAGTTCACCACGAGCTAAGCGATCGGCACAACATTAAGTGCACAGTGGTGACCCGTCACACAGGCCGTTCGTATAAACCTACGGGGAAGTTGCGGGACATAGATCCCATTGGCTATTTGTTCTCACATCCGGACCCTGCGGACGGCTCCAGTTGGACGTACGAGGGTACGTGCCACCCACCGGGGTCGGAGTCTGACAGAATGCCCACCGAAACCGGTGGTGCTGACCAGCCCTGTCCGATACAGGAGCCCACATATGAAGGTGCATATGTCGTGTTGTGGGTCTTTCCCTTGGCATTCGACTCGGACACAGTGCCGCACCAGATCGAGGACACAGATTCCTTGAGTGCCGTGTACAACCCGGGCACAGTCCCAGGGGCATCGTTTGCTGCAGCCGCCAGCCCGGGCACGGGTGACGTCTCACCCATGGACATGGACGGAGATGGGCGCGGTGCAGCATACATGGCCGTCTGCAGTGGGGAGTGGGTAGGACAAGCCAGCCAGGTTTCGTTTCCAAGCCCCGAACCTTCAGAAGACTTTCCCCACGGTAGCAGCGCAGCCTCTGGGCCCTCAACTGCTAGCTTAAAGAAGCTTAGCAAGTCCCAGTCCAAGCACCTCATCTCAAGCCTTACCGAAATGGTAGCGGGGGATGCAGTGCTTAAGGCAGTTGTGTATAACGCTGCCATGCGCGAAGCTGATCACTTGATAAGACTGAGCGAACCCTCGGCACAGGTCCTCGCGAGCGTGATCAACGAGAGGCAGAACGGGCCACCGGGCCTCGTGGTTGCCAGGTTTGAGACTTCCACAGAGGAGTTGTGCTTGGAGCTTGAGTGTGTAGCCGATACTCTTAACATTCCCATCATATTGGTCACCCCGAACGGCTACCCTATGCTTGAGGACACTGTTACCTTGAGGGGAGATATGCATATTTCGGGTATAGGCCCGGAAATTGAGAAAGCTTTGGATACATTTCAAGCATGGACAGAGTCTTACGGGTATATTCCCCGTAGCTATGTTGATACGGATAGTACTGACTTTTGGGACCTTTGTCGTACCATTTCAGAGGAGTACTATATCAACGCATTTAGCCGAACCTGCTTTGTCGGCGACGCCCAGGACACAGATCCTGAGGACATCAGCGAAGCAGAGCTGGTGCCCGACGCTGAGATGCCTCAGCGAGGTGTCCATGATGAGATGGACAACGCCGGTGGCGCACTGACGCCCGAGGAAAGGGAACGCCTCATTCTGGAACAGTTCCCGTTTCCAGGAACTCCGAACTCCGAACACAGAGGCGGAGCGCCGAGCGGCGTGGAGATCGTTACCGCAACGCGTCCGGGTCGCTATAAGGCGCCTGCACCGGTCCTTTGGCCATCTGCCGAACGCAGTCCTGACACAGGTCCTGAAGCAGGCCCGGGCGAGCAAAGATTTCATCATCGCCGCTGCCGGACTTTACAAGTGTAAGGTCTGCCTGGACACAGCTCCAGTGCCCAGGCACCACCCAGTCGCTGGGGATAGCGTATTTCCAAAGGAATTCAATCATACGATAGGTATGGATGCGCTTGAAGTCAAGGACTTCTTCGGAAATCGCTATACTGCTGTCAACATAGTTGACATGGGGACCAGTTTCCAGCAAGTTGTGCTCGTGAAATCTGGAGGAGGCAACCCGAGTGCCCGCCAGTGTGTAAAGTGCCTGATCGACAGGTGGATCAGCTGGGCTGGACATCCCAAGGTCATAGCTACCGATAGAGGGACGCACTTCAGAGGAGAATTTTCAGAGTATTTGGCACAGCATGGTATAGTCCATAAGAACGCCCCTCTCGAGAGCCCGCAGACCATCGGAAAGGTCGAGCGCCATGGTGGTCTCGCCAAGGCCATCATTAGGAAAGTCGCGCAGGAGGCTCAGCCCTCGAATATCGAGGAGATGGAGGCGGTTGTCACCGAGAGTGTTACTACTAAGAACGAGCTTAGTAGACACCAAGGATTCAGCCCAGCACAACACGTGTTGGGAAAGCAGCCCCGAACACCAGGATCCGTGCTGGATGAGGCCGAAAGCCTTGGTACATTGTTTACCAAGTACGACGAGACGAGCGTATACTACGTTCGGCATAGGGCGCGCAAGAAGCCAAAAAGGCCTTTGTACACTTAGAGACCTCTCGCAAGGTGGCCAAAGCATTACAGCGTAATGCGGCACCGATAGACGTCGAGTATAAGGTCGGCGATTTAGTTATTTACCGTAGGGACAACGTTCCTGGCAGCTCAGGTGTCGTATGGTCCACGGTTAGCCGCGTCATAGGACGCGAGGCAGAGAATGCATACTGGGTGTTGCATGAGAACATCCCTGTTCTAGTCAACGCTCGGAAGATGCGCCCTGCCGATGAAGTTGAAGTTGCAGCACATCGCGTTTTGGCAGGTGAACCAGTACTTCCGGAGGCCATTGTACATGGACCGGAACAAAGGTTCCAGGATGAACGCACAGCGGACCCGGTCACCGCACCGGCGACCCCACGTCCAGTGGCTGCAACTGCCCCGTCTACACCGGCGGTTGCGTCTGATGTGCCTATGCCAGCACCATCGACGCCGGCGGTGATGCCTGGCACACCGATGCCCGCACCATCTACTCCCGCGCGGGTTCGTGCCAAAGATAAGACGGGCGAAATCGTCCGGTCGCGATCGCCAGTAGGAGGCCGTGACGACGCACTAGTTGCGGAAGAGCTTGACCAAGTAGAAGTCATGGCAAGACGCCTGATAGATGCTCAGGGGTTCTCCCCAGACGAGTGTCTGGCCCTCCTTCGCGCTTTCGACCGCGACCGACGCGAGGCATATACACGCCCGCTCCTAGATGATGGAGATCCCGGGAGTATAGCCCTCGCGGTTGGCGTTTACCGACATGGCGGTCTTGTTGGTGTCTCTGGACCGACACGTGAAAGGCCGTCGTTCGCTATGTATCTCAACCACTATCTCTTGCATCACAGTATGCGAGCCGGACATCACAACCCACAGTGGAGTAGTGTTCAGCTTACTAACAGAGGCGCAGATGCCCATAAAGACCTAGCCAACACTCCTGGCTCGTTTAACTACACTATAGGTGTGGGCGAGTATCGTGGAGGCGGTCTATGGGTGGAAGAAGCCACGGGTACAACTCCCGTGCGTGTTCAGAACGCGACAATGCATGGCACCGTTCATGACACTAAGAACAAGGTTGTACCTCGTGACGAGGAACGAGTTACGACTATGTGTGCTAGCTTACCTATTACTACTCGAAGCTATCGAAGGTAGCTTCGCTAGAAACGAAGTTTCGTTCGCTATTGTCGCTCGCAGGAGAGTTGCCTCTGACATGCGAAGACAGGATAGCTGTGACTTGGAATGGCTACGACGGTGTGTGACCGTGGCCCTCCCCGCGCTCCCCTTCTGCTTCGCAGACGGCTAGCCCACAGTCTCCAGCTACTACGGTGATTCCGGCTAGTCCTGGAGGCGAGGAGCCAGGGAGTCCAACTGTCTTGCCCACGGCTGTGCCGGAAGAGCAGGGCGTTGGACCGGCTACCCCCTCCGGAGGGATAGGGAGCCCCATCGGACTTCCGTCCTTGCGGGATAGCGCTCTTGTGCAGAAGCGTGCGGTGCTGGATAGATGCCATGAGCATCTGGCGTCGCGGGGCTTCGGTGTGCTCGAGCTGGCTACCCTCGGCCTAGAGGACGCGGAGGATATTGGGCACCAAGTGGCCGAGGAGCTGGGCGTTGGCTACGACGAGTACATCGGCGACTCGATCTACCTGTGGATACAAGAGGCCCGGGAAGCTCGGGACCTGGTGGAGAGAACGTCGGGATACAGGGCGACTTCGCTAGCGTGGGTTAACCTCAGCAAGCGGCCGGCGATCGAAGGCATCGACCTTCAGGAAGATAGCGAGCCGGAGCCCCCGAAAGGGGATAGGCAGAAGCGCTTGGTCAACGAGGGCTCCCTGGCGCAGGCTAGGGAAGAAAGGCTACAAGCAACCTGGGCTATTAAGCTCAAGGAAGAGCTAGAATTGTGCGAGGCGCCGGTGCTGAAGAAGCTACAGGGGTGCCTGGACCCGGATAGAGCGGTGTTCTAGCACTCTCAAGCGCTACGTCTCGATACACGTGAGATGGCGGCTATGGCTACGGGAGGCTAAGAGTGGACGCCCCCCTGGGCTACCGGCCGACCTGGCCGACTACATCATGGCTAGGGGCGACGAGCCCTGCGGGCGAACGGTCCCCGAGGCGATCCTCAAGGCCATCAGCTGGATAGAGAGGGTCGCGGAATGGGCGACCGAGTCGAGAGCTACCTCAGGCAGGATAGCGTGGGCGATCAAGGATACGGTCGTCGAGAGGCTATCCTGGAAGGCGCCCTGGACGCGGCGAGCCCCCCGATATCCTGCGGCTATCCTGGCTAGGTGGGAGCGCCTGGTCCTGGATACAACTGTGGCCGTCGGCTGGAGAGCTTGGGCCTGGGCTAAGCTCCTAAAGGTTTGGGGCAGCTTGCGATGGTCGGACCTCCAGGCTATGGTCCCAAACGAACTGGCTATGGTGGAAGGTCGGCTATCCACCATCCTGCGACGGACGAAAACCACCGGGGCTAACAGGCGCATACGGGAGCTACCTGTATGCATCTCGGAGAGAGCCTACTTCGAGGACCCTGGCTGGCTACAGGCGGGCTTCGACCTGCTAAAGAACCACGCGGGCTACCAGCGGGACTATCTCATGCCCAGGCTAGGCGAGAGAGGCGCCCTGGAGAAGAAGATGGCTACCTACGCAGATGCGATGGTGGCAACAGCGGGGCTACTGGCTATGGTGGGGATCCCGACGGTTGCCCGTGGCTACTGGTCGGAGCACAGTGAGAGAGCAGTGCTACCCACCGGGCTGAGCCTAAAGCCGATCCCGCCGGCAGATAGAGATATGCTAGGACGCTGGAAGCCCGAGGGCTCGGATACCTACATCCGCTCCTATGGCGGAAGGGTCGCCCGACTCCAGGCTACCTATGCAGAGGCGGCTAGGGCCCGGGACCGAGAAGAGCAGCTAGATGAGAGGGAGATAGCCGGCGATCTTGGAGGCTGGCTTTTCCGGACTGGCAAGGCTAGCGAGCAGGAAGCTGAGAAGCTGTCGGGAGAGCTGCGACGAGAGTGGGCTAGCGAGCGCATCGTGGAGATGGTGGCTGGTCCGGGGATACCTGAAGAAGTCGTGGCGAGCGATCCTCCCGAAGATAGACCCGACTCCTCGGCTAGTGAGCCGGAGCTGGGACCGGAACCCAACCGGAACCGGCCGAGGCAGCTCCTTAAGAAGGCTAGGTGCACGAGCTATATCATAGTTGAGCTTCCAGGGAAGAAGTACAGGCTACACAAGGGGGGCCAGGCCGGGTGCTGGATGGGCCGCCGTAGGATATTTAAGAACTCCCAAGAGTTTTCGGCGAGGCCCGAACCCAACCAGTACACGCATGTCTGTAGGCTATGCTGGCCGAAAGGCCGAGGCGAAGAGTCCCCGTCTGGTGATAGCGACACCTCTCAGGCTAGCACCGGCGACCAGAAGCCGGAGCGGGGAGAGGAAGAAGATTTCGGAGAGGTCCCAGCAGCAGAGCTGCAGGGAGTACCTCCGGGGATAGTACCCCAGTTGCCGATGGCTCCGTTGCCGGCTATTCCGTTCGGCTGGGGACCGCCTTTTGCCTGAAGGGATAGAAACGCCGGGAAAGCAGCGGGGCTGGACAACGGGGGGATACGTCCGGGGGGGGCCTCTCGGGATATACTCTTTCCTTCCCATCTCTCCGGGGGCGGCGGGCCCAGGGGGAGAAAGAAGGGGAGAGAAGAGAGGAGAGAGAGAGGAGAGAATCACGTTGTTGCACTTGCTGTCTTGTCTGCTGGCTAGGACGTAGGCTGCGAGGTTCTTAAGCAGGCTAGGCTGCATGCGCACATGTCCGGCTGAGTGTGCACTTGTGGGCTAGGGCACGGCACAAATGCACTTGCTGCGGCTACTGTGGCTAGGGTGGAGTAACGGACCACCAGCTTTTCTGGAGAGCCCACGCTAGGTGGGCGAGCCTGCGTGCCTTCGGGCCGGCTAGCGGCACATGGCTACTGCCCCCAGCTGGGCAGACCAGACTGAGTCGGCTAGCGTCCAGGCGCAACGGATAGAAGTGCTACGCCTCTTAGAGGACTGGCTAGAGACTGACCCGGCTAGCTTGGCCGAGCAGATATACGATCGGCTAAGTCTGGATAAGCAGCACGAGCTTCTCCAGCTAGTGCGAAAGGCTAGAGACATGAGGCTAGCCGAGTGCCAGGAGGGAGCTAGCATACAGCCTGGCGGCCGGCTATCTGCCAGGCTACTCAAGTTCCAAGGAGCTAAGTCTTGGGACGATATCTCTGCGGAGCTCGAGGCTAGCCTGTCCACCACCGAGGCTAGATACCTTGAGCAGAGGATAGAGAAGAATCGGCAGCTGGCCGGGCTACGACCACACCGACCAGGGGAGACCCTGGAGGAGGATAGCGTCACGGATAACGAGCTGGAGGCTACACCGTGGCAGGGGGAGGCCCCGGAGGCTACCTGGTCTGCTCAAGGAGCTAGAGGCGGAGGTCCGCGGCACGGCTACCCCTGTTGCTAGGCAAGAGGAGACCCATCCTGGGGCAGAGGAGGCCAGCACAGGGGATAGCACAGCGGCGAGGCCCAAGAAGCCGGCTAGGGACCCGCCGACGGTCCAAGAGTCCAAGGCTAAGAACAAGCTGCGGCAGGGGCTGCAGCAGGCTAGGGCAGCCGCGGCAGAGACCACGGCTACACCGCTAAGGGCGAGTACAGAGTACCCCGCCCAGGGCGAGAGCCTGAAGCAGTTTCTGGCTAGATGCATGCAGGGCTACCGTGGCCCGCCTTCGGACGTCCCGGCCTATGTGGCTAGGATGGAGGAGGTCTTCCGGATAGGCACCTTTCAGGACGGTCCGGATAGCAACCAGCGGCGGCCAGGCAAGGGCGAGCCGGGATACGATCCCTTTCCGCCCTTGAGGCCGCAGGCTTTGAGCACCACCAAAGGACGCGGTGGGGATAGCGACCGTGGCTACATCCACCCGGATAGCAGCCACCCGCTGGACAGAAGGCTAGGAGCGGGCCGATACAACGAGGCCCAGTGGGAGGCTATGGCCGGAGACGGCCGGATAGCTCCGGAGAGGCCCGCGCTCCAGCAGGGAGCGGCGGTGAACATCAACCTGGATAGGCCCACCGAACGGCTACTTCGCGAAGAACCCGATGTGGTGCACCGGATAATGGCGCCCCCGCCAGTGGCTAGTCAAGCCAAGGGGCGACCACTCGGCCCGGATAGCGGCATGATCGATCAGACCTGGCTATATGTTGCTAGGGCCCAGTGGCCCCTGGGGAGCTATGAGAAGGGCGGTCGCCAGGATAGAAGGCTATCGCAGTTGTCGGATAGAGGCCGCGATGTCAGCGGCAAGGGGGCGATACACGACCCCAACTGGATATACAAGCTAGAGGATGAGGACTTCATCGCGGTTAGCGCCCGGTCCGGCTATGCAAAAGAGCTAACAGAAGCGATCCCGGAACAGGGATGGATACTGTGCAGGCCCCAAGGGGCTACCCCTGGGGTAGGCCGATGGGAGCCTGCCGGGGCTATCTTCAGATGTATAGTGGTCTGTGATCACTGTCGGCTAGAGCAGTGCAACAAAAGGATGTGGTACTGCCTGGATACGCACGGGGATAGAGGCCATACGTGCAATAGCTGCCGGCCCCCGTCCGGCGGCCCGGCTAAGGGAGCTGGCAGGGGCCGAAAAGGCCCGGGCTAAAGCACGGTCGTATGGCTAGATCTCCCAGACTTGCGGCTAGTGACGAAAATAGCGGATAGTGTGTGGACCTCGCGCTTTCACTTCATGTCGGCTAGTGCCTCCGTTTGCCAGAAAGAAGAGAGTGCCAGGCTAGGTTTTCCCAGGATACGTGAAACCTGGGACGGGGGGGGGGGGTCGGCCTCTCGGGGGGGGGGGCACTCCCTCTTTCCCAACTCTCCGCGGGGGGGGGGGGCCCGGGGTCTCGGGTTGATACTCCTTCCTTCCCATCTCTCCGGCTAGGGGGGGGAAAGCCCTGCTGAACGACCACATGGCTAGAGCTTTTGATTTCAAGAACGACAGTAGCCGAAAGGTAGCTAGCCCGTTGGCGGGCTAAATCCAGAATGGCTTCACCGCCCGACCCAGCGGAGCTAGCGAAGGGCTCCACGGATTTTCGCTACCTTTTGACCCAGAATCGGGTCCCGGATACCTCCCAGGCTACCTTGTTCAAAGCCGGGATAGACACGATAGCGAAGTTTTCGGCGAGTTTCAAGGACGAAGCCGACCTCAAGTCGGTGCTAGCCAAGGACTTCTCGATAGAGCCAGAAAGCTCACTAACAAACAGGGCGCTAGCGGCTGCCTTCGTGGTTGCATGGAGAGCCGCGCAGGCCAGAACCCGCGAGCAGGCGGATAGAGAAGCGGCTAGCGAGGTCCGGGAATGGGCCAAGCCCATCCCCCAAACGGAATACATGGCTATGCGCCAGTCCTTCTCGCAGAAGTTTGGCGAGCCCGAGGATAAGCATATTCCGGCTAAGGAATATATTGAGCGAAAGCTGCACGAGCTAGAGACGGGCGAGTTCAGGGCGGAGCCCCTGAACGAGGTGCTGTCCAGAGACGAGATAGACCCGGATGTGCTAGTTCCCCAGTGGGATAGCAAGGGCACCGCCCTCGTGCTCAAGAAGGCTACCTCGAAAGGGGCGATGCCATCCGGACCGGAGCAACTACGGCTACGGCTAACAGTCATGCAAAATGCACTTCTCATGATAGGCCTCCAGCATCCAGGGCGAGCAGAACTCAAGGATATCGACTTCCAGCTCTTTGAGAAATACAAAGACTATCTGCTCGGCGACTTCTGCTATGGGCTACGGTCCAACGAGGCTAGCGGAAGTCTTGCTCCCCCGTGGACCCTGGTGCTATCCTACGAGAACGCTATCCGGAAACAGGCCTACAAGCAGATGGTCCTCAAGGGGATAGCCTTCGCGGACGCGCTAGTCCAGTCCTGGAAGGACGCGGCTACCAAGGAGCGGCACTTCACGACTCCGTTGTCCCTCTGTGCTAAAAGGCCGCAGCCCTGGAACTGGGATAGCACCAACACCCCGCCGGCTAAGCCCAACAAGAAGGGCAAGGGCAGAGGCAAGGGCAAGGACGGCAAGGATAGCAACAAGAAGGCTAAGACCGCCACCTTCCACCGCACCGAGGATGATAAGCCGATTTGTTTTCGGTTTAATTTGAAAGGTGGCTGCAAGAAAGGGGATAAGTGCCACTTCGTGCATGTCTGCACGAAGTGTCGGGGACCGCATTCGGCTATCAACTGCCCCGGCGCGGCTACGCCGTCGACGTCGACAGCGGCCAACTGACTACCGGTGCCTGAGCCGGCTACTTCGGCTACACCTGAGGCGACACCTACACACCGGCGGCTACAGGCTCTCTACCTCTTCTCGGGAAGAGAAAGGCTAGGTAGCTTCCAAAGCCACCTCCGCCGGCTAGTCTCTTCCTACGGGCTCGATATTGATATCTCTTGTGTGGATCTGGCGAGGAGTCCGCCCATCGACCTGGCTACTTCCAAGGAGAGGGCGAAGTACCTCCACAAAGTTCAATCGGGCCACTACGACATCGTGGCTATGTCTCCCCCTGTGGCGACGTTCTCTAGGGCGAGCTCGGCTAACCGTAAAGGTCCCCGGCCAGTCCGAAGCTTCGACGAGCCCAGAGGATTGGCTACACTCACGGCCAAGGAGAGAGACCGGGCTATTCTTGGCAACATTTTTGCTGATTTTTCTTTTGAAATAGCTAGTGCTGCGGTTTCCTCGGCTACCTTCTTCGTCCTGGAGCAGCCAGAAGACCTGGGGGCTATGCCGGCTGGCCCCCACAAAGGCCGGCGACCGGCCAGCATGTGGCAATGGGAGGCTCATGCACGGCTAGTTGGCCTCGGGCTACGTTCGGTGGCCCTGCACCTGGATAACTTCGGGGCACCCTCGGCGAAACCGACACGACTGCTACTGAAGACACCTCTGGAAATGCCGGCTACCGTGCACGAAGGCCTCCCCACTTTCGACAACGATGGCTACTATCTGGGCCCCTTGCCGAAGGCGGCTACTTCATCGACGCCGCAAAGCCCCATGCTGGCTAAGGAGACGCTTGGCGAGTGGCCCTCGAACTTCTGCCGATGGCTAGCACAGTTGGCCCTGGCAACCTGCACGGCTACTGCTCCGACTGCCTCCGGAGAGGGGGTACCGACTGTGCAGGATAAGGGAGTTCCGGCGACCTCGACTATGTTACAAACCAACCAGAGGGCCCACGGCTACATGGTGGCACGGGACCCCCCCGCCGATGCCATCAAAACGACGGGATAAAGGAATTCCACGACGGTGGCGGGCTATGCTCTCCTGGGCGCTGGCCCCGACACTCTCGTGGACATGCCGCGGGCGAGTCCTGGGACTGGCTGAGGGCTAAGATCCGGGAGATGGTAACCAGGCGAGTGGGATCCGAGAACGAGCTGGAGAAGGAGGCCTTCCGAATGGCTATGGGAGGCGAGTCGGCCTGCAAGCTCGTCCGGGATAGCCAACTACACGAAGAGCTACTGCAACTCCTGCAAGTTTGGATAGAAGGTCAGGACCTCAGCGAACCTGGCCTACTGGATATTCCTCCTGGGCAGCCCCTTCGTCTACGGCTACTTCGTGCGATCCTCGAGGCGGCAGGCGACCCGGATAGGGACTTCCTCCGTCGGGCCGAGGAGGGACTCCCACTTGGGATATTGGAGGGGCTACCCAGAACACCGCACGTGTTCGAGGAGCAATCCTCCTGGAGGCTAGACAACGCCCCTTGGGAGCCGGCGCTAGCATGGGTTCCGAATTATTCCTCGGTTAGCGACCACAGGGATTTTGTGCGGGCTAAGTTCGACGAGGACGTCGAGGAAGGCCTCATGGAGAGGATGACCCTCGGCGAGTTCAAGGCGAGGTTCGGCGAGGACCGGGCTATCGCCTCCCTGGCCGTGATAGTCGAGGACGAGGAGAAGGACAAGAAGCGGATAATCCACGACGCGACCCACGGCGTCCGGGTTAACCACCGGATACGCTGCCGGGATAAGATCCGGGCGCCAGGGGCTAGAGAAAAGAAGCAAATCCTCCGAGAGCTGATACGCTGTGGCGAGATTGCCTTTTCGGTCGTGGGGGATATCTCGAAGGCCCACCGGAGATACAAACACCAGGCTAGCGAGCACGGCTTCATGGGCTGCCAGATAGACACCGAGGAGACGATCCCCGGGGACCCGGATAGCCAGATCGTCTACGTCAACAAAGTGGGCACGTTCGGACTCTCGCCGGCTAGCTACTGGTGGACCCGGATAGCCGCATGTGGGCTACGGGCAACCCATCATCTGTTGGGCCCCGGCTATCCCATCGACCTCCTTCTATATGCCGATGACCTCGAGGCCCTGGGGATAGGAACGGAGGGGAGGAAGGGTATCCCGTTGAGCTACCTTTTCCTCTCTGTTCTGGGATATCCTTTCAAATGGGCGAAGACTCGTGGTGGCTATAGGGTGGAGTGGCTGGGAATGGAGACAGAGTACTCCTCCTACAGGCTAGGGATGTCCAAGAAGCGGGCGTCCTGGCTATCGGCGTGGCTAAACGACAAGGTGACCTTCGGCAAAGTCACGGCCAAGGAGATGCAGCAGGGGCTAGGTCGGCTAGGCTTTGCTGCGATAGCCTTGGATTGGCAGAGGCCCTTCTTGGGGCCGCTCCACGCGTGGAGCGCAGCCATTCAAGGGAAGTCCGGCTACCTCATCATCCCGACGATGCTCCGGGTGCTGATGCGGTGGCTAGCCGACAAGCTTGACCAAGGAGAGAGGCTACAGCGTCCCGTGACTCTCTACGCCGGGCTACCTCCACTGAGCTTTTTCACGGATGCTAAAGCTGAGTCCGATAGGGCCTGGATAGGTGGCTTCCTGGAGATTTCCGGAGGGAAGCCAGGTCCCTGGTTTTCCTTAGAAGTGGATAGGGCCTGGGCTCCGTGGGCCTTTGCCAAAGGCGACCCCAAGAAAGTGATAGCTGCGCTAGAACTGCTAGCGACCCTCGTGGGGATACGTCTCTGGGTCCCCGAGGGCGAGGATAGGAAGACCTCGCGAGTGGCCATCCGCGGCTATACGGATAACAAGTCCAATGAGGCACTTGTGAAGAAGGCTATGACGACCAAGTATCCCTCCATGCTAGTTTTAATGGAGATAGCAGAAGAGCTATCCCAGAAAAACTGTGAGCTACAGCTCCAGTGGATACGGAGAGACATCAACCAGCTAGCGGATGACCTTACAAACGAGGAGTTCAAGGAATTCGATCCCTCTCAGAGGATAGATCTGAAAGGAGAGGAATTCCAGTGGCGTGTTCTGGGCCGGCTACTCGCGCATGCAGATAGCTTCTACCAGGAGCTAGGCACGCGAAAGCGAGGGACCCCGGATAGGGTGTCCAAGTTTAGCCGTAAGGCCAGAAAGCTAGATCCCTGGTAGCCTGAGTGGCGATGCGTGGGGATAGATAGCCGAAGGCTATCAGTTATCTCCAGGCAACCTGGGATAGTTGCCACTCCAGACAAAAGAACGTCCGTGCTAGCTGTGTTGCTTGTCCGTCTGGTCGTCGCTCGGCTAGCTCGCTAGCTATCTACTTTCGCACTACTATCGTCCTGGTGGAGATCCGGGGATGGTGGTGGGATATAGGAGCTAGTGCACGTACCTCGTGACGAGGAACGAGTTACGACTATGTGTGCTAGCTTACCTATTACTACTCGAAGCTATCGAAGGTAGCTTCGCTAGAAACGAAGTTTCGTTCGCTATCGTCGCTCGCAGGAGAGTTGCCTCTGACATGCGAAGACAGGATAGCTGTGACTTGGAATGGCTACGACGGTGTGTGACCGTGGCCATTCTGGATAAAGTCCCCCATCAGGGGGGGTAATTTTGAAGTACCCACCCTGCCCACCCTGGGGATAGATAGCCGAAGGCTATCAGTTATCTCCAGGCAACCTGGGATAGTTGCCACTCCAGACAAAAGAACGTCCGTGCTAGCTGTGTTGCTTGTCCGTCTGGTCGTCGCTCGGCTAGCTCGCTCGCTATCTACTTTCGCACTACTATCGTCCTGGTGGAGATCCGGGGATGGTGGTGGGATATAGGAGTTAGTGCACTTTAAGTTTCGCCCAAAGGACGTGCGCATGGTCGCGCCGTTCGTAGGAGAACGATATAGCATTTCCGCATACACGGTGAGTGATCTCGGCAAACTGTCTAAAGATGACGTACAGCTTTTGTCGGATCTAGGCTACCCCATATACAGGGATACGCCGAATACTTTTGGTAGGAAGAGCGATGGGATCTACACCATGGGTCATTCGGACCTCCCCATCGAGACGTTCCTGGAACGCATTCATGAATACGGGATCAAAGAAATCGTTGACTGTAGGAGTCACCCGTATAGCGTTCGGCATCCACAATACAATTGTGATGAGCTTTCTGCCACATGCTTCGCAAAAGGTGTTGTGTACAGTCACGCCCCCGAGTTAGGCAATAGAAACCGGGGTGGGATTGAGGCCAACCTGCAGACGGACCAAGGGCTCAGCACGATCGCTAGAATAGTTAGCGAGTCTCACGACGACTTTCACCGGACACTTCTTTTGTGTTCGGAAGCCAGCTGGCGGCGATGTCACCGGCGAAATATCGCCCAGCACCTATGGCTCGAGCACTCGAAACTCGCGGAACACATACGTGCTAACGGACTGCCGGAGACCCATCCGTGCCACTACGTTCCTGCTGAGGACGATGGGCTGGCAGCAGCATCGCACACAGCTGCGATTGGCGTGACACCGCCAGTAGTCGAGCCCGCAGATGGTCGCGAGGCGGAAACCAAAGCCTTTGCTCTCACCCCTGACGGGGAAGATGCCTTCGGCTCTAATGTCGATGTGGGCTATATGGCTTCGCTTTTGGACTATCATAAGGCTCCCGTGGAGGTGCAGTTAGGCCTGGACGCCGCGATGAAGACCGAGTGGCAGAAGTACACCGAGTTCAATGCGGTGGTCCCTTGCACAGACAAGGAGTTTAAAGAGCTTACAAAAGCCGGCCACGTGTGTATCCCCACCAAATGGGTTCTTACCGATAAGAACGAGCACCTAAAGGGGACAGCAGCGTACACTCCCAAGTGGAAAGCACGCTTGGTCGCATGTGGAAACTTCGAGCATATCTCGAATGAGGAAGACATCAGGGCAGACAGCCCCACGGCTGAACCAGAAGGCATAGCCCTTATCTGTTCATGGGCGGTTTCGTTGGCCCTGCGGCTCAAAGCAGCCGATATCACGAATGCATATTTCCAAGGGAAACCCCTTGAGCGCCTTCTCATTCTTCGGGTTCCCAAACACCCCAAGGGTGTGCCCGATGCAGAGATACAGAAAGCCGGGTATATGATTGCCCGAGTCCCCGTATACGGCACCACCGACGCGGGGCGGAACCTTTACCTCCGTATAAAGGAGAGTTGTAGGGAATTTGGCTTAAATGCCTCGCAAATTCTGTCAGCCCTGTATTTCATTACAGGAGAGAATAATCGTTTGTGTGCTTGCTTGTGCACCCACGTGGATGATTTCCTGTGGGCTGCTACAGCCGAAGGCGAGCCAGCTATCCAGAATCTGCTGGATAAGTTTAAGATCGGTCGCATAGAGACTGAGAAGTTCCGCTTCTGCGGACGCGAGTATGTGCAAAGCGCCGATGGGACTATCAATATAAACTGTAGGGACAACACGCGTGCAATCCGCCCGATCGATATTCATAAATCGGAAAAGGGCTCGACTCCAGTTTCGAATGGCCAGCGCACAGCGCTGAGGTCCGTCATAGGCTCGTTAGCCTGGGTGGCTCGCGCCACGAGACCTGACCTTGCCTATAGAGTGAACGCCTTACAGCAACGTGTTACGACAGCCACGGTGGATACGCTCCGTGAAGCAAACCGCGTAGTGGCGCTTGCGTTGGGAGATGCGGATAGGGCAATCACGTACAGCGCAAAGTTACCCTGGAGCACAGGGGAATTGGCAGTTGTTACGTTTTGCGATGCCTCTTTCGCAGGAGAAGCGAACCACAAGTCGCAACGAGGACGCTTTCACTACCTCACTTCCGCACAGTCGGCAGGGGACAAGAGTGCACCAGTGCATGAGATGCACCTCATTTCGTTTTCCTCATCCACCATGAAACGGGTTTGTCGTGCCACACTGCAGTGTGAGGCTTACTCGTTACAGCATGCCATAGAGCATGGAGACCGCATACGTGCGGCCGTGCTCGAAGTGCTTGGCAAGCTGCCCCGGTCACAGAATTGGGAAGAAGTCGCAAAGAGATCGATGTTCCACTTGCAGTATACGGACTGTAGGTCCCTTTCGGACCACTTGACAGCATCGATTCCAAAGTCATGCGAGGACAAACGCCTCGCCATAGAAATGACTGGGCTGCGCCAAGGGCTCTGGGAAGAGGATGAGCTAACGCATGTCCTGTACCATCCCTGCGGCGACGAGTTGAGGTGGATACCCACGCATTTGCAACTCGCGGACTGCCTCACCAAAAGCATGAAGCCGCCCCTGTACAAGGTTGGTCGCAACCTTGTACAGGTACTTGATGTGCCCACGCCAGCCGCACAGAATACGGAAAGTACCGAAAGCACTCCGCTTGAGCACTGAAGAACTCAGCCTTGAGCCTTGAGTCGCGGCACTCGGCTCGGTTGACCGTGCAAGCTCCCGGTATAATCCGGCGAAGTAGGATTGGTCCAAAGCGACGAAATTCGAGCATGATTCGGACGTCACACTATAGATAAGACGGGTGTGAAATTTCCCTGTGTTGCAGTGCCGTGTTGACAGTCCTCATGCGAGCGTAGTTTTTCATGTCTAGTCTGAACGCTTCTTTACTTGAAGACGTCTTGGGCTCGAATCGAAAATAGGCTTTGCTTGTGTGGTTGGACACTCTCGAACCAAGTTCCTGCTTCAAAATGGCAATGTCTTAAAGAAGTTCGTGCGGAGCAGGGCAGGACGCACTTGGGAGGCTTTTCAGCTCAAGCGGAAACCCACCATGGAGGCCCCGCCGGCCGAGGCCTCCGTGGCCTCCGCGGCCTCGGCCTCGCCCGCGGCGGCGGGGTCTTCGTCTTCCGCGCTCGGCGATGGCCGCCGGAGCCAGAACGCACGCCGCTCAAAGCGCGCAGAGCCGCAGAGCCGGGCAGAGCCGGGCTCTCCAGAGTGGGCTGTGACTTGCGTGAGCCCTCAGGTGCCGCCGGCAGCGATCGCTTTGCAAGCAAGTCTCGCTTCAAGCGGAGATGCAGTCGTGTGCAACGCCCCACTCACAAGCGTGAGGCACGTGCTCGGTGGCATGACAAGTCAGATCATTCTCAATGTTTGGCTTGTCAGGGCAAGGGCCATCACGGCCGGTTTCATGTTTACAGACGCCCGGCAGCAATCGACTTTTCATGGCAGATCAGATCATGGCAGCATGCACGCCAGCGGGTCTTTCTACTCCAGGCTCGACGTGCGAAGCCGAAACGAGACGGCTACTCAGGCATCTGGTCCCACCTAGCCGTAGCGGAAAAGCCAGCTGTGATCCAGACTCGTCGTGTGGGAAGGCATCGTGGCAATGCTAGATGACTTCTTTCCCGTGAGCTGTGTCTTCTTCGCAATTCGCACGCGGGGCAACTTCCAGCACCATTTGTCACAATCTTAGAATGGAAGTACTGAGGTGTTTTGAGAAGGAATGGCTGCTGGCCGAAGAAGAAGCGGCAAACCAGATGATACCTTGACGAGAAGACACGCGTAGCGCCTGCAGCCGGGGATCCCGAAGGATGAGCGGCCCCAAAAGCCGTGGCCTTCTCGCACTTCGTGGCTTCGTGGCCTTCGCCGAGCGGCACCCATGAGAAATCCGCGACCCTGAAGAGGGCGTGAACTGTTGGACTGCACAGCCTGAACCGTCTTGCGCCGCGCCAGAAGTTTGCCGAATCCTGAAGAAGATCCCAAAGCCACGGGTGCGATCATGACTTGCTGTTCTTCGCCCGTGTGCTCCCTGCCGGATTGCTGCTGGACTTCGGCCGAGACGCTTACAAGGGGCAAGTTTGAGCTCCGTCTGAGCTTGTGCTAAAACGTACATGGAAAGGCCTGCAACAGAAATCGTGCGAAGCCTTTCATGCGTCATGCATGAACGAGTCGACATTTTCCTGGCTGTGTAGCAACCAGGTAGCAACCTTCAAGCATTCAAGATCATTCAAGCATGCTTTCGTGTGCAAGCTGCATCTTTGTAGACAGTTCTGCAGGGTGTAACTTCATACGGTATGCAGGATTCCTAGACTTTCCCAGTACCAAGACAATGACGAGCCATGCTGGACGTGAAGGATCTCTTCTCACCACAGCGGAAGCGCTTGCTGCGTGGCGAACTTGAGCCCGAGGAGTTTTCGGTCATAAGCGGCCTGCCCCTGTCCTGGCGCCGCTTCCCAGATCCTGCAGCTAGGTCCTTGCTGCAGAGTCAGGCCAATCGTGCCTGGGACGTGCTGGGCACTTGTGGAACGTCTTTGAAAAATTGCCAAAAGGACTTCTGCACCAGCCGAGATGTCTTACGCCAGTGCCGCACGCAGCTAGAGGCCCACGTGGCCTGCAGCGCCGCGGTTTGTGACCTGCTTGCCGGGCGGTGGTCGGATCCCAAGGACGAGGATTGGGCATCCGACACGATTTCCTGTCGACCGGCGGCGGCATCGAGGCCACGGTACTGCGTGGGCCGTGTCCGGTGCTTCTTCTGCCGTCAGCGCGCCTCCTTGGAGCAGGAGGAGGGGGAGCTGGGACCGGGGAACGATGCATGGGACCTCGACTCCGCTGTGCTCGCCGACGTCAGCTGCACGGCCTCCTCGTCGGATGGATTCCACATTGACACCGCAGAAGCAGACGACAGAGACGACGTTAGCGAGGAAGCGGAGGCCTCGCCGATAGGAATGCGAAGGCGGAGGCGGCGGACATCCCGAGAGCGGGGACATCGGCGACTGTACAAGTTGAAGCGGATCCAGGCCGCCACGAGCATGCCGACCTGGTATGCCACCCACACCGTCGAACCCGTATCGGAGCCTCCGAATTTGGCCCCGAGCTTGAGGGATCAGGGCCACAGCGAGCGCAGCGTGCAAAGCGGCAGCAGCGCTCGCCGCAGCCGCCACAGCCGCCACAGCCCAGTCCTGAGTCGAGAGTCCAGCGGAAGGAAGCAGGAGGCCCGGTCTGGGAGCTGCTGTTGCAAGGCCCTGCTTCGTTTTGGACGCAGGCGGTCCGGGATGCTCCGGCGGAGGTGCAGAGGCGCGGGCCCCAACAGTGGCCGCTTCTCCTCAGAGTCTCAGAGAGCCTCAGAGAGCTGCCGAGGACTGAAAGCCTGAGCAAGGCTGGAGCCCTGGCCCTCTGCGCAGCTCTGCGACTTCTCAGCGGATCTCTCCGTCTCAAGAGATCGAAGCTTGCAGGAGGTCCTTGAGGACGCTCCGCAACGCGAGCTTCCAAAAGGGGCCGATGCTGCAGAGCTGGAGCCATACACCACAGCCGCTGCAAGGCACGCGCAAGTTTCTGCTTCTCTCTATAGAGTCGTCGGGTTGGACCGGACCCACTCCTGCTCGCGTTTTCTCTTTTCTCTTTGAGGTTTCGCGCGGAGATGGAGTTCCTGGACATGCCTCGGGCTCGGAGCCACTTGGAGCCACTTGATGCATGAAGGGCTCTTGTTTGCTCGGCTTGGAGGTCCAGCTTTCCGGGCAGCCCCGAAGTGCCCATGGTGCCCGCACCGCAGCGGTCCCGGTGATGCTTGAGCTTCAAGTTTGCTTCTGGTGCTGTTTCGGAGCCTTTCAGGCAGAAAGGCATGGGGCGAGATTCACCCGAATCGCTCTTAGATTCTTAGATCTCTCAGAACGCAGCACCCCGTAGCATAGTGTCTGCTGACACCAAGGAGCGGGCTTTGCCTCGGCCGCCCATGCTCCTCGCAGACGTCGAGGTCGAGGCCCTCTTGCCGGCTGGAAACCGAGTAGAAAGGAAGATACCTTTTCCTGGTACGCTGCAATAGACTCCAACAGATCTTTTTTTAATGCTCTCATAGACTCATATTTAGTATTTAGTGTTTTAGGGGCTGTCGCAGATCTTCGCAAGGCATGGCAGAGGCTTGCGCCGCCGGCTCCGCCTCCCTCGGCCAGCCACGCACGGAAACTTCTGCCTGTGCCCGAGCAATGACAGGTCTCCATCCAAAGCAGATCTGGGAGGATCGTAGATGTATTAGTGTTTTGGTAATCTACTCTATGCATCATTATACTGTATTTTACATGTATTGTCGGACGATCGGAAGAACCCAGGTCGGATGGTGTGACCTTGGAGGATTCCGCGGCTCGGCATAAAGAGAGAGCGCCTCTCAGAGTAGATGGAAAAGCAGAGAGTTTCTTTGGGCCGAGGAGCTTTCCTCCAGCCCTGAGATCCCAGTCGCCTGGAGATGGACTCTCTGCACTTTCAGGCGGCAGCTTGGGCCGGGGCTGAACACCCCAAAGGTGACCTCTTCTGCAGGCTGCTCAAGAGGTGCCCCTTGAACAAGCAAGCTGTTCTCAAAGGCCCGCCGGGAGCCTTCGTTCGGTGATGCCGCTTGACGTATCGTGACGTTCGAGTCTGGAGCTGGCAAAAGTAAAAGGCTGGGCCGCCGCTGCGAAGAGGAGGTTGCGCCCGTTCCGAGAAGGAGGGGTCCAGGGAACGACGAGTCCAGTACTGCAGTGAGGCAAAGCTCTGCGGCGGCCATCGGCACCGTGCACCAGCCTTCCGTGGCAAGGTGCGGAGTCATGTGCGAGCTGATCTGGTAGGGCGTTCGGTTACCGAGTGCTGGTACGCGGCAAGCCGGGACTTGGCCGGGACTTGGGGTGGCGTGGGACGATCGTTTCGAGAATCGCTGCATCCGCAGGCCGGTGCGGCAGATCTCGGCGGATCCCCCAGAGAGCGCGACGCGCGAGCTGTGCGAGCTGTGCGAGCTGTGCGAGCTGCAGCTGCAGCTGCCGCGGTGCGCTCCGTAGCTCTGCGATGCGCAGCCAAGGATCCCCCAGTCCAGTGCCGCAGCGGCCTTGGCAGTGGCGAAGTGACGGCTGAGACGCCTTGAGCTGCCGCGGGCAGCGGGATCAGGAGGCCCTAATGAGAAGGAGATGGAAGGAGCCAGAGGCGGTGCGAGGCGGGAAGATGAGGTCGACAACCCCCGCGCCCCCGAGCTTGCCGAAATCCGTGAACTTGTGGGCAATGTCCAACGTGCAGCGGCGCAAGGCTGCCCAACAGTGCTTCTGGTGTGGTCTTGTCGTCTCCATCTACGAACAAAGTGCCGCGGCATCGCGAGCAGAAGGAGAAAAGCAGCGCCAGAGGAGCTCGCCAGAGTCAGCCGAGGGGAACATGTTGCATCACATGTGTTGGGAGTGCTGGCCATCCCTGCGTCAGGTGTTTTGTGCAAACGCCGGTGACTCCAGGTGCGTGCTGGCCAGGTGAGGAGCTGAGCTTAGAGCTTCTCTTCGATCAGAGTCTCAGCTGCTGTGGCACGGCTTGACGGCTTGGCAGGGGCGGTCGTGCTCAAAACCTGTCACGAGATCACAAGCCCGAGCTGAAGAGCGAGCGCAGGCGGATCATGCAGGCAAGAAGGGGGGTCAGGAACAGACACTCCTATCCCTGAACTCCCCTTGTTGAATCAAAGTCGCTGTGCGTTAGGCCGGTGGCTTCGTTTCTGCCGATGGCCGTGTTGATGGTAACCTGGTGGGCTCCTCAGGACAAAGCATGCGAGAGAGAGAGAGAGTCTCATGCCCGGGAGAGAGAGAGAGAGAGAGAGAGAGAGCCCAGCCAATTCTGTCGTCTTCTCAGAACCTGTCGCGCTCCCTCGGAGACTTTACTTACAAGAAGGATGCTTCCAGGAAGGCGCGACTGCACCGTGCAATGAATTTCCATGTGATGAATCTAGAAGCTCAGTAGTCGCACATCGCTTGTGGGTGTTACTGTTATCATTGCTGTTGTAATTGTTGTTATCTGTTATCATTAGTAGTACCATTGCCACTATCATTATTCCTATTCTTGCTGTTACTTGTACCATTGTAGTTCTTAGAACTGGTACTGCATGGACTTTGTGTTCTTCTCTTCCTCTCTTCAAGCCAACTTCGCGAGGCCACGGAGCAGAAGATCTCAGCAGAAGCCGAGGCCAGTGGGGCGAGAGCCGAACGAACCCCAAGCTCTTTCAATGCCTCTAAGCCCCCTAAACCCGAAACCCTAAACCCCTAAACCCTTAGCCCAAAACCTAGATTTGCCCTAAATCCCTAAACCCTAAACCCTAAACCCCTAAGTCCATACAGATTCCTAAAGCCTCAACCTGCTGGTTCCAGGTCAAGAGAAGGGCCCTTGGCCCGGCAGATCAGTACCTCGCCATAGGCACGGACTGGGACCCCGATTTTGGTGGGAGACAGTAACACTGATCATCATCATCATCAGAATCATGAATCATGAGACTAAAAATACTACTCCTACTACTACTACTACTACTACTACTGCTGCTACTACTACTACTACTACTACTACTACTGCCACTGCTGCTACTGCTACTGCTGCTGCTACTGCTACTGCTACTGCTACTGCTACTGCTACTGCTACTGCTACTGCTGTTGCTACTGCTGTTACTACTGCTACTACTACTACTACTACTACTACTACTACTACTACTACTACTACTACTACTACTACTACTACTACTAATAACAATAACAATAACAAGAATATTAGTAGAATAGTAGCAATAACTTGTTTGAAGAAGGCTTTGGGTTTAGGATAGCTATACGGCGAAAAGGGCTTGGATAAGCCCGTGACACGCTAGGCAGCCACCAGCGTGCACCAGTAAGGCACTGCATATTCTGGTCTACCATGTGAAACCTTAAACCTGACACCTTGAGGCTGCGATGGGATATTTGAGAAGTTCTCAAGCCCGGGGCCTTCAGTCTTTACACGAGGGGACGTGACCCGCGACCACATGTGCAGAGTCCACGACCATCTGTTTCGCAGTCGTGCAGCTCTTCTCGTTTCCCACTCAACACTTTGCAAGTGAGGGCCATCGTTGTTGACCCGCAGAGAAGTTGTTAACGACCTGGGTTGCTCTTTCATGGCTGGCGAGAGGATGGATGCCCAAGGATGCTGAAGGTATTTGGCACAGCATTGTGTGGAGAAGCATGCGCTGTAGTGACTGTAGTGTCGAGGTAGACATCTCATGAGTACAGGTGATCGAGTTTTTGCCAGCACTGTTGAATGAGGTCAAGAATTGATCAACTTCCTGCTGCCGCACCTCAGGCCAGGCCTTTTTGCATCCTGCGAATCTCTCATTATGCATTTGCCGCAATCTTGCACTTGTACTACAACCACTCAACTGCTGCAAAGGTCCAACCACCACCAGCAACCACATTCGCACCCACAGCCACCCTAACAGCCACACGTGGAGGCGCCGGCGGCGAAGTCAGGCGCCTCTCTCGAACGCGTTGCTTGGCTGGCAAGACCCGTGCTCTGACGTCCGCGACATAAGGGAGTTTCAATAGAGAAGGAGCTAAAACGGGGACCCTGAATACTAGCAGCAGACTATGTAAGGACCCGGAGCAGAGGAGCTCAGCCAGTGACACACTCACACTTCGCCGAAGCCGAGGTGCTCGGCCTTCCTTGATGCGAACATCGCCAAGAGCCCGCAGAAGGAGCCTAGATAGCTCAGATTCCCTCAGGGGTTGTGGGTTGGCGTAACCTGTGCAGGTTTAGGGTGGCAATGGACCTGCCGTTGCGCACTGGATCCAGAAATACTTGGTCTGCAGATTGCCGCAGCATCTCCTGTTCGAAGTTGGGTTGCGGTTGAGGCCTCGGGACTGGCATGGCGGACGTCGGGGCGCTGTTGCGGCTCGGTGTTCCCACGTCCAAACGGCAGGTTGCAGAGGTCATCCGGCCCGAAAGCTGGGGTCCGGGGAGATGGACCCTTGTGCTGCGAAGCGTGGCCAAGGCCCATCGCCCAGACTTGGCTTTGCAGCTGCTGGCGCTGATCGGATCGGGACGAATTCAAGCCGACGTCTTCCACTACTCCGCAGCGATTGCCCCCAGCGGCCTTTGGCCATCTGCTCTCTCTGTGCTGCAGCATGCGGATGATTCTGGAATCCCTCCGAACGAGTACACTTTTGGATCCGTGATGCGCAGTGGTGATTGGCTGCTCGCATTGGATTGCTTGCGCAGCATGGGGAGAAGGCGCGTTCCAGTCAATGATGTCATACATACAACTGTCCTGAACACCCACTCACACCAGCACCAGTGGGAGCGAGCTCTCTCACATCATGATGCCCTGAGCGAAATTACTTCCTACACTGCTGCTGCAGCTATGTCTGCTTGCGAGAAGTGCTCGAACTGGGGACGCTCCATTGCGATTTTGTCGTCAGCCCTCGGACATGCAGGGAAGCCCGGATTCTCGCCAGATCTTGTTTGTTCTGGCTCTGCCGTTAGTGCGTGTTCGCAGGGGCAGAGTTGGCAAGCGGCGACTGATCTCCTGGCAGAGATGTCAACGAAAGCTCTACAGCGCAATGAGGTGTGTTTCAACGCGGCCATTTCTTCATGCGCCGAGCGCTGGGAGGCAGCCTTGTGTTTGTTCGAGTGCCTGCAGAGGGACCGCATCGAGGCAGGGATTTGCGGAGCGACCACGGCCCACGTTTGCCGAAGCTCCTGGGAGTCCGCACTTCTTCTGCTCGAATCTCAGCTCAGGGAACGCATCCTTCCGGATGGGGCGATGGCTGGCTCCGTGCTCCAGGCCATCAAAGAGCAGACGGGCGATGTCGAGCGATGTGATCGCCTTCTCCTGAAGCTGCTGGACTTGTGGAAGCAGCACCTGCCGCAAGACAGCGAAGTGAGCGTCGCTGTGCCTCAAACCGAGAATGTCCTTGTCAGCCAGCCAGGTTTAGTTGTATTGTGTAAGCCTGCAGGGATGACCACCGAATCAGCTGTTACGAATCTAGCAAGAGCCGGAACAGGGCTGTGCATGGTCTCCAGACTGGATGCGCAAACATCGGGAATTCTTCCGCTTGCGGTGGGCGAGGTTGCTTCCAGGTTCTTCCAGGCACAGTTTGCCGGACGGCTTGTGCAGAAGGAGTACGTGTGCTTGTGCGAAGGCGCCACTCTGGGCGATGTGGGAACCACCGGAAAGATTTCTCATCCACTACTCACCACCGGCGTGGATGGACAGAACTCTCGGACACAGGTTGCAGCAGAAGGCCGTGAGGCGCACACGGTTTACCTTGTAAAATCACGTTTCGCCGGTACTTCGGAAGGTGACGAAGTGATTCTTCTTCGGGTGAGGCCTCTCACTGGTCGGACCCACCAAATTCGCGTGCACCTTTCTAGCATAGGACGCCCGATTGTGGGTGACGTCGTCTATGGTAGAGGTTTTGCGTCGGTGTCGCACCGACTTTTTCTGCACTGCGCACGGATTCGCCTTCGGGACCTGGAAGGCAGACTCCTTACTGTGAAAGCTCCGCTTCCTAGCGACCTCTCTCGAAGCCTGAGGAAGTTGCTGGACAAACGGCATGGGTATGTCGGGATTGCATGGCTCTCCTTTGAAGTTCCCTTGCAGGTCGTTCGTGACAAGATCCTATCTAATATGCTGAAGAAAGCCACAGTTGCCCCAAGCCTACAAGCCTGTGAACTATGGTCATTGAAATCTCGACGGCCTGTTTTGGCTCAAGCAACGGAACTGCCTTTTCACCAACCGAGGGTAGGCCAGGGGGTAGGGTGTCATGTTGTTAAGTGATCTCGAAAGGAAGGCCGACCAGCGGTGTCAGAGTTTACATCGGCTGCCAGGTGGTCATGCTTAATTTCATTCCAAGGACATGCCCCTCAGCAGATCACCCAGCTTTGGCTTGCGGGGGAACCTGTTGCAAACGTGAGCTTCCATGCCAACTTAAATGCAGAGGTGGCGCTCCTCTACGGCAAGCGGCCGCTGCAACGGATCGCTGTCGGGGCCTCGTTGCAAAAACAGGTCGTGAGGCGTCCTCGGGCCGGCTGAAGCTGACTCAGGTGGGCGCTGCTAAGCAGCAGCTAGAGATACCCTTGGGCGTGGTGGCGGACATCCCCGGCAAAGCTGACAATAGCGTCCCTCGTCTTCGAAAGGCAGATGCTGTCGGATTTCAGCAGGCGCTGGCTTCGTGAGCTGGTTGTTCATTGCGCAAGCCTTGCGGTCGAGCGGCTCTAGTTTCGGAAGTTCGTTCGTTCGACACATTCGTTTCTGATGGACAGAGAACGAGCCATTGAAAGTCCGACCTGCTACGCTTCCAAAGATGGTGAGTCGAGAGTCTCGTGTGCTGATACCGTGTCGAGTCGACGTCTGAAGTGATGGTTGTATCGCGTGTTAAGACTCTTGAGACGCGAAACTTAGGTTTCCTATGTGGGCAACAAGTACAACGCCTTGCCCTGGAAGGACAGCTTGCTTGAGGGCCGAGGGCTAGGTTGTTTTGGTTCCTGAGCCGTGCGTAATCTCAGAGGACTTTGTGGACATTAAGCTCGATGCGCGCAACTTGATTGAAGCCGATGTCAAGTCGGCTTTGACAGATTTGGATTGGTTTGGAAAGGCCGCCCACCCTGGCTTACTTCTGCAAGCATCAGCATTCGTCGTCATGCCCCAAACCCAAACCCCCAAACCCTAAACATCTGAGCCAGGTTAATGCGCTCTACGCGGGGAAGCAGACCGAGACAGAGCTGGATGTCGCAGCCAGGTCCTCAAGGAGACTTGAGCAGGAGCTGCAGACAATCTGGGCATGGATGAGAGAAGGGTGCCGCAGTTAAGGCTTGGTGTCGTAACTAGGCTTAGCTGTAGATCCTTGCAAAAGGCCGATTTCCGAGCCAGCTCGCAAGAAACGAGAAGCCGTAGACCAGCTTGGACAATGCGAGCTCAGTATGCTTTATAGACACTAAGCTGCGGCCGATGTTGCTGGACAGGGGACACACTGACTCCCGGAGTTGGTTGCAAGGACACACGTGCTCCCAAACTCAGAACAGAAGCATTACCGCCGAGGCCAAGACGATCGGGGCGATGAAGCCAGCCGCGTGGACTGCGATTCTTCCTGCGATGCTTACTGCGAAAGTCGCACAACGCAGGGTTTTTCTTTGAGTTGCCGGACCACTTTCCAAGGTGAAGTATCCAGTTGCGAAGAAGTGAGTGATGCCTTTCATTTGTTTGCTCCAGCATGATCTTCAGGCAGCAGCGCAGTATCAGCTCTCGTAAGATCTCGTAAGTGCTCTGGCCTGTATTGCGAGTCTCATAGGTATAGCAGATAGTGGTAGCTTGCCTTTGCCGAAAAAGTCCTGGTCGTTCTATGCCCTGGCCCTGGCCGGGCCAGTAAGCGAAGTCATTGAAACTATCACGGATCAGCCTGTTGATTGTGTGTCCCTACACATAGCTTGGTTTTTACGGAGAGGTTTTGGAGTCTGAACAGGCGGAGAAAGGGCACGCCTTGCATTATGTTGCACGCAGTGCTTCAGGAACGCATGGTTTTGAGACTTGTAGCTTGGCCGAAGAGGGAACCTTAAATGCTGTTATCTAGGCCACCACCGCATGGTGCTGGGTCGCCTTTCGCTACTCTTGTCGATTAGCTTGTCCTGGTCCTAGCTCCTGTGCAGTTCTATTTTGCATCGTTCCATAATATCAGTCCTTATAGGACCCGAGGACCCATGCAAGTCACGTCCCGCAGCGCATGTGCCGCGGTGCTCACGGCGGGCCTTGCCTCTGCGGTGCTGCAAGCATCTCAGGATGTGCGAGGCAGATAGCTCTAGTTCATCTATGATCTTCCAAGGATATGGTGGAGTTCGAGGGCCCGCAGGAAAGCAGAAGGCATCGTGTGAGCCTGCCGCATGGCTTGAGCTTCTGGCGCCCGCTACACGAGGAGATGAGGCCATGCAGGTGCAGGAGGTGTCGCCGCCGAAGCAGCCTCTGAGTAGGCGCTGCCAAGCGTTGCTACCCGTACTGGTAGCCAGCTGAACTCTGATGTGGGCTCAGTGCTGTGCCAGGAGGGCGGAGCCAGGACCCACACGTGGTCCAATTGCCAGCGGGATCCAGACGAAGGCCTTGTCTTGACTCACGCTCCTCCGACCCAATTGAGAGCATTGGCGAGGTTTCAAGCGCTTTGCAGCCTTCAGAGCTACGGATCCACGACGATTCTGCGGCCCACCGAGGGCACGCAGGCGTTGCTGCCCAGCTCCCGTCAAAGGCTGCAGCAGAGAGCACGGGGACAGTGAACAGTTGTTTTTGCAGGAGTCGCCGGGGTACAGATCCCTGAGACGCACTTCAAGGTCGAGGCCGGATGCTTGATGCTGGAGTATGGTACGGGTTTGGATTCTAAACCCGCCATCGTCCTGTAGAAGCCACAGGAGCTCTTGCAGAGCTTGATGGAGTTGTCTTGTATCAGTTTAAGCATTGGGCCTTCAAGTACTTTTGCGGCCTCTTGGTCAGACTAGCAATCGACCCTGAATCGTAGGTGCCGGAGGGGTGGGTGCCCCTTCTCCCTCGTCTGCCTGATATTTCAGGCAGAAGGACACATGGCGCCGGGAAATGACTGAATTAGAGCCCCTTCCCACCTCCGGCCCCGGCTTCACACCGCCCCGTCGAATCACTTCAAGGCACAACGTGTAGAGAATGTGTTGACTAGGGGCAAGGAAGGCAAGTAGATGAAGCATGTTCTTTGCCGGGGAGCTTGGTGAACAGTTTTGTGTGGCGGAACTTCATATTGCTTTCGGTGAGTATTGCTCGGACACAACAAGGACATGCCACTGCACTGGAGGGTTTGGAGATGCGCCTGATTGACTCCCTCATCCTCTAGACTCTTGATGGATCTGCCCTTCCAGACCTCATCTCTTTCAACCAAGAGCAGTAGCTCGATGCCAGGTGGTGTCGGCTGCCTTCGAGGGCATCCGCAAGTTGGAACGCCAACGTAAAGTCCAGGACGGCGAATGCTCCTAGGCAAAGTGCGACTATGTCAACCGATGATACCTCATGCCAGCTATCATCTGGATACTTGTAGCAGGACCTGCTGAAGGAAGAGTTTGCTGCCGGGCTTCATGCGCTGGACTGGCTAATAAAACTCTGCGACTCTGCGGATGTAAGGGTTGTCTGAACAATGCTGCCCAGCGGATGTTATCGTCTGATGAGGAGCTAACGTGCAGAACGCCGGCTGAGCAGGCGAAAGTTCGTGAGCGAACCTGAACGCCGTCAAAAAGTGCGGAGAAAAGAGATCTGCAAGGCCATTCAGCTTGTAAGCAGTGAGAATGCAGGCGCGTCGCCCTTGGATTTGGGCATTGGTGCACTCTGCAGCCCTGTATGCTTGAGTCGAGCGACGTGTGTGCAATGTAACGAGAACATGATCTTGCTTGTAAAGCATCCGCACGGCGCTGCAAAGTGTGAACTTCAGACAAACGAGTTTCCGCCTCGACATCAGGCTGATAGACAAGGTTTGAGACACTCCTTCTACTCTTAACTTTCCTTTTCAGCAAAGGATCACGAGCCCTGCGCAATTGTCTTTATTTTTTTCAGCACTGTATGCGTGATCGAGACCCGTTGCTGCCGGACGTATTATACTACACACTTTAAACTTTAATTAAAGCTGCGAAATGACATAACATAAAGCTCTAGAGCAGCGCAGGCCCCACACATGTGAAAGACAGTGCCATGGTGACTGTCGAGGAGCTGAGGAGACAGCTGGCACCGACAGGTGTCTTGCGAGTCTGAAGCCTCAGATATTGCGTGATGAAATGCCGTCGTCTTCATTCAAGAGTCTAAGAATGCAAGATGTGCTGCAGAGGCTGGAATCAACTTGGCCAACTTCTTGCTGGTCACTGGCCAAAGCGCCAGCGGCACCCCAGAAGGCCAAAGAATTTGTGTCGGTACCGGTACGGCTTGGTTGGCAATCGAAGCAGGTGCTGTGTGCTGCAGGTGTTTCACCGGACATAGCCGCCGAAATCGCCAAGCGGCTGGGCACTGCGCTTCGCTTGGTGCCATTTCCCAACCCCAAGGAGACGTGGTCCACACGGGTCCTTGAAGTCTTTGTCACTCCCATGCAGCGCCGTCCTGGGATGTAGCACCCTTTGTCGTTAGAGACATTCTGCCGCCACCTTGGCTGTTTTGATTGCAAATTATAAGGTGAGTCAAGGGCTTGAGGTGTAATGTACCAGCGTGTGAGGGTCTCAGGCTCAAGGTGCTGAAATTCAGGTAGCTGAGAAGATAGCTGACATTTGCTACATCAGGATGCAGTACCTGAGAACGGCATCGGTGGCCGTAGCAGTGCTTAGAATGATGGTATTCACACTAGCAGCTAGAGTATGACCGGCAGTCATCCCTGTGCAAGGACTTGGGCGATGCAGTGGACGAAGGCCACAGGGCCGGTCAAGAGGGGAAGCGGATGGCTGGAACCGTTGAGCGGGTGTTCCTGCCAGGTTGCTGGGACATTGCCCTCATAGGAGCAGAGCCTCAACGAGAAGAAAAGCGCCGTGGCTGCGTTCAGGCTTCTTGGGCGGGTGCTACGAAGCAGCGCAAAGGTGACAGTGACGAAAGACTGTATCGGCTCAGGATTGCCTTTAGCAAGCCTTACGTCGAGATACCCGCGACCTACTTGGTGCCCAGCACCTCCAAGCTGACCCTGAGACCGCATGGACAGTCTCGACTCAAGAAGTCGACCGAGTGCTTGAAGTGCCAACACAAGGACAAGCATAGAGGAAGTGGACTCCCCCACAGCATCTTGCTTGATATTCCTCTCGCCGATTCAGTGCTCGTGTACTGATCCGGTACGATTCTGGTGATGAGGTTCGAATCGCCTGCATGGGGGGAACGGCCTTCGGTCTGTGGCTGGATAAAAACATCTGTCGAGCCAGCGTCATCAAGGCGGGCTAGCGCCCCCGAGTGAGCTTTCAGAGCCCAGCCATGCTCACCTTCTACCCATCAGGTCGACTCCATGGACGCAGCTCTGAAGCTGCTGGTGGATGGACAGGCCGGGAGGAGGAGGAGATGGCTTGCCAAAGAGGGAGCGAAGGGTCGGAAATTCAGGCAGACGTGCTCGCGAACCTGCGAGAGCGCCTGTTATCCGATGTCCTGCACGTTCCAGGGGACGGGCCCTCAGCTTCGAAGTGCTGACTGCTGGATTGCCGCTAGATTGCTGGAGGGCCAGGATCCATATTTACTCGACCCAGATGTCACAAGCATGAGCTCAGGGCCGAATATTGGAGGGTCACTTCATGACGGCAGCTTTGCAGCAACTTGTCGAGCTCTCACCTAGGCGCAACTTGATTGAGTGGCACGTGATCGGGCACTTGGACTTGCCGAGGTGAAACAGGACCGGTCTTTGCCTTGTTGCTGCTCTTTGCCAGACCTTTCCTTTCCGGCCTCTGCACCCTGGTGTGGCCTCTTCCAGGCTGTGGGAACTTCCAAATGCCGCGGCACCCATGCAGCCGCCTTCTTGGCAGAGACCGTGGCAGAGCTGAAGGCAAACGGCTTCGTGCAAGACCCAGAAACCCTCCTGACACACCGCTCCGAGGGAATGCCGGAATGCCATCGGCTGATCTGAGGTCGAGAGTCTCATCGCCAAGCAGCCCGGCCTGAAAGCGCAAAAGCGAATGACGCAGCGACGGAAGCCGGTAGCAGCGCAGCAGCGGGTGTGGCGCGTCCGCCCTTGGCGCATCTCTGCCAAGGCACGGGGTTGCTGGGAAGCTGGTCGTGCCAATCGAGGGCCCGGAGACAAAGCGGCGAAGAACCGTTGCTGAAGGTGCCGTGGGTAGGTTGCTGGCACTGCACCCGAAGTCATCCAACATGCCTGCACTGGGCGTGAGGTCGCAGGCGTAACGTGGTGCTAGAATGTGGCCTTGCAGCTGCTCGTAGTTTGCTTGCAGATCGCAAAGACTCCATTGCCATTCTGGGCTGTGGAGCCATGGGATCCGTGCATCTCTGCTGATTTATGCGCTGTACACGTCGAATATAAGCTGGAATGCCGGCTAAAACAAGCGTGTGTCTCGCTCGTGTAGAGATAGGATTGTTTCGCCTAAGGTATGCAGCGTTCTTTGCCAGAGCAGGGCACGAGGCAAGCCCAGCGGCCCAAAGCCAGCATCAGAGCTTCTTGTGCTGATTCTGTCCGAGGTCTGGGTCGTGGACGTTTGGCCTGAACACATCTCGAAGATGCGGGATGAGGTGGGGGCCCTATACGAAGGAACCTCTCATCTCAAGCAGCTTTTCAGCTTTTGCCTCGCAGGGCCTTCGACTCCAAGGGCCCACGGGGGACTTTACCGTGCGAGTGAACGCCACCGAATCGGCCAACGACGTGCCGCCGAGCGATTTGGCCTCTGGGCTGCAACGGAGCACACTTCCGGTTCCGAAGCACCTGACATGATCTGAGCTGGGCTCAGGTCATCATCTCGACCAAGATGAGAGACTTGGAGCCCGCCGCGCAGCTGGCGGCGAAGCTCACGAAGGAAGATGGCGCGACCCGGCGGAACGGCACCCCGAGCCGAGAGTGCTTCGGAAAGGCTTCCAATTGCCCTTTTTGAGGTGATCCTGTGTGAGATAATCTAACAGAAATATAGCACAACAAACTATAACAAAACAGAATATACCACAATATGAGAACATATGGTATATTATGAGTAATATGATATACAAGTAATATTGAAAGCAGTATTTTCTGTAATTTAATGAAAGAGAGTATAGTCTTATACAAGACATAATCATACACGATTGTCTACTATATTTTCGTAGAATACAATCTCATGCAAAGTTATATAGTGTACTGTAACATAAATAATGTAATACAGTATATGATAGTATCATACAAGATATTCTACTGCATTTTAGTATACTGCCATATCGTAAAATGCTGTATTTATCATAGTCATACACTGTAAATAAAATGACATACAGTACAGTATAGTATAGTATATGATAGTATCAATCATCATTTCATCTAACACAATGTAGCATACTCTGATATATTAGCAGAGTATAATAGTCAAAGTATATTCACGTAGATATTGGTTGTGCTCCATATCATAAAGTGTACGTATAGGTGTGTATAACTTTATATGTAAGTATACATATATAGGTGAACCAGCACATATCTAGATAAGCTATATACACATACATACAGAGCCCTGAACCTAATTCATTTCAATAGAGGTGATCCTGTCCATCCAAAACGGCCTGGGTGCCGCGGAGCGCCTGCTCCAGCACGTGGATGCCGGGCGCGCGATGCTGGGCATCGCCAGTAACTTTGGCGCATGCATGCGAGGACACCAGAAAAACATGTTGTCTAGACTGTTAATTACAAGAGCTTGCTAAACAATTACAGATAAGTATGTAATTAAGCAAACGAACAATGATGTACGTGGGCTTCATACAAGCACCTGAAAAGACAGACACAAATAATAGGTGTGTTTGTGCTGACAGGACCCGGCCACGCCGAGCACAAGAGCATGAACCGCATCATCCTCGGCGAGCTCGGACAGAAGGCCTCGGAGCGGCTGCAGGAGGCTCCCAGGGCTTTCCCCGCATGTCCGAATAGGGCTTTAGGGTTCTGTTAAGGAACCCTTGTAGTTCTCATAGTACCCTTTAAGGGTAGTATAATGACAAAAAGGGTTCCCTGAAGGGATCTATAACCAAATTTCCACTTTTCCTTTAGGTCCCAAGTGTTTTATTCAATCGCAGGTCGCATGCGTCTGGTCCTCCGCGGGCTTCAATGTTGAGGCGGGGTTTAGTTGAGAAGAGACCGGAAGACAGTGCCGCTGCACCGCCGCGTGTCCTCGCAATGCAGGCAGTCAGCGACATTGAGCAAAAAATCTGGGAGAAATTGATCTGCAACGTGTTCGTCGGAGGTGTACCGTCTGAAGAATTCGATGCCGGAGCTTTGAAGTACGCAGGGGAAGAAGCAGTTTGCAGGGGACCGTGATAAAAACTTGGCTAAGCAATGAAGAGCAAGACTAATCTCTTCATAGTCAGCCCCAGCACCATCCTTGTAGTTCTCACACACCGCTCATCCACCTCTTCCACGTCAGGGACGTGCGCCCTCATCGACTTCAAAGTCGGAGAGATGGTGGATAACCCCTTCGCAAAGCAGGCGCTTCATCTGCCGCACTGCAGAGATGCATCTTCCCGAGCTCAGCTGACAAAGCAGGTCGCATTGGCCTGCGCCAAAGAGGCACTCACCCTTTTGCGCTCGCGGACTCGCTGTTTCGAGCAGGCTGAACACCTGACCATGCAAGGCATACGAAGTGGGCAAGCGCAAGGGCATCAAGTTTGGCTTTGAGGATCTGGAAGAGCCACTAGACTCGAATCGATCTGATGTCCGGTGCTGCAATTTCAGGCATTGCTATAGTTACTGCCAGTGGTTGTGGCCAGTCCTCTGCAGCTTGGGTTAAGTTGTCTCTGCCACAGGCTGGGGCTTGGCGTATGGCTTGCCGTGCATGTTTTGGCACTAAGGTTCGTCGACACGTTTGCGTCTACCGTCAGGGACACTTATCCCTCGATGGCACAGGATCATCGAAAGAGACAACTTTCAGAAGTGGATGCGGCTGGACGGCACAGCAACACTTTGAAAGGTGCATATCTCAGTTGCTCTGCGCTCGTTCGGCTTTGCTTCCAGGTCATCAATGGAGCCATCCCGTTCCTTGACAGCATGAGCCGCAACCATTCGCCGCGCGCCTTGTGTTTCGCCCTTGCAAGCGAGGCCCGAGGCAGCCAAGCTGGGGCTGGCAGCACCGGTGAACGAGACCGTGGCGAAGCTCCTCCGCGCCCGGGAGATCGCTTTCCAGCCATGAGGGGCAGATGCGAGCGCGTCGCTCGTGGAAAATCAACTGCCCGCTTGCCAAGCATGAGGTATAAGAAGCAACAGCTGCCTGCACATAAAGAGACCTCATGGGCATGGAAGATTTGTAGGGCTTTATTAGGGTACAGTAGGTGAGACCAAGTCCAAGTCCAGGAGCAAGGCTTGGGCTGTGACAACATGACTCTACTCGCCAGTGCCTAAGGCATTTTGACCCCGAGGGGCTGATCGTTTCTTCCGAGCGGTGTGCGATATCGAGGTGGTGGAGTTGCAGCCCAGCCAAAGATCTCAGGTTCGCCGGTGCACTGAAGGTGTTTGTTTGTTTGTTGTAGTCCTCCATGAGTGCAACCCGGTCGTGTGCCCAGATGCGGCAGCTCTGGACCTTCCCACATGGCTCTGCTGTACACCGAGCTGGCGGCAAGGCATGCATCTGGGATCTTCAGCGAAACGTTCCGCTGGTCCGGGATGCTGAGAAGCCGAGGTTGCGATGACACCTTCATCGCGACGCCGGGTTGTCATGCAGCTCCAGAACGTGAAACGATCGAGTCGTGCCAAAGTCAAATCTGCTGGGCGGTCAAAGATCAGGACGGCTGAGTGCTTAGCTTCTTCGGAAGAGTTTACGCGTTTTCTTTGGAGTCAGCGGGAAAGACACAGCGAGCCAGGAGCAGCGGCTGATGACCTGAAATCCGGCCGCATCATTGAAGATGTAAGAAGCATCCTTTCTTATCGCTCAGTGAGCGGTGAGCCTGCAGCAAATTCGCAGTTCTGATTTGCCGCTTGTGATCATTCCCGAAACACTCCTGGACGTCTTGCATCACTGCCAGCACCTGTTCAGACTTGCGCCCTATGCTTTGAGCTGTTGCAAAGATCCAGGTGGTCCAATACACTTGCCGATCTTGAGAAGCGTTCCCAGCTAATCATGCGCATGGCTGTCGCACCCGCAGCCTTCGTTTATTCCCGGATGAAGATGCCTTGGTGTCCACCTGTACCTTTCGGCTCCAGCTGTGCTTTTGTTCTGCTTTCGAGGGCAGTGTGCCGGGATCCCGACTTGCCACCGGAGCGCCCAAGCTTGCTTCATGCCTCTGCTGAGGTCCGCCATGGCTGACTTGGCCAATCTGGGAGGCACAGAACGACTGTGAAGCCTCCTCTCGACAGCAGATGTGGGCCATCTCAGCAAGCTCAGCTCTTTGAAGAGGCCCTGCCTTCGTGGCATTGCCTTCGTCTACAGCCACCAGTCTGCGTGCCACAGGCGCGTTGTCTGTGAAGACATGTGGATCAGCGGAGTAAAAGACATCCCAAGCTCCACGAGATCTGTCTCTAATGCCCAAGTTGCGTAGAATAGCTATATTATATTATACTATATTCTACTATACTATATTATACTATACCATATTTTATATTATATCATATCACATTATAGCCTGGAGCTTTTGATTGCCGCAGGGCACTCGGGGCACTCGTCTCCCAGCTCATCGGCGTCTCAGGCGCGAAGACTTCAGGGCTTGCGATTGCCAGGCTAAGGGTTTAGGGTTTAGGGTTTAGGGTTTAGGGTTTAGGGTTTAGGGTTCAGGGTTTAGGGTTTAGGGTTTAGGGTTTAGGGTGTAGCTGATGCCAACCCGACATAGCTGAGGACTGTCTGGTTCTTAGTAGGGAAAATGGGGGAATTACTGGGTTATGGGGACTATATGGGAGTTTCCGAAAATTAGGGGTACTTACTTAGGGGTCCTTATAGTAAGGATCCTAGAATTTGGGTCGTATACTGGGGTCCCCTATTGTCGGTAGGCAATAGTAGTTATAATTGTACCTCATTCCTCTATTCCCTAGTACTGTAGTTGATGTAAATGTGTGGCTGGTCGTTATAAGATGACAGGGCCCACGAGCTGCGGCGGCTGCTACAGTGGCAGGCTTCCGGGTGATCCGCTGGCGATGCGTGGTCACGACAAGCGTCTGTTTCACGCAAGAGAAGCAGTGAGAGGATCTTAAGCGCACGATCCAGGGGGTTGTTGAGGTTTGGGGTTTCTGGAAGGTGGACTGGAAGGTTGCCCCTTCGACCCTAAACCCTCAAAGCCTTCAACTCTCAACCCCAGGGATTTTTGCCAGGGCTCGCTGCCTTGGCATCGCAGGGCCCCCGCAGGCTTCCGGAACTGCCCCGTGTGTATGCCTGGAGGGTTTTGCAGGGTGCCAGAAGGCCCTAAGGGTTGCAAAAAGTCTACCATACGGCTATACCGTAGAAGCTATGAATACGTGCATAACAAGGGCTGTAAGGGCAGAGGGTTCTGCAGGGCGTAGCGGGATCAAGACTTGGGTTGGCACAGTCGATGGCCTTTGACGGCTGTGGGCCGCCTTCCTGTGCGCATTCGGACCTCTCTCCACGAGTGATAGTCACCGGATCGATACCGAAGCTGAAAGCTACCCAGCTTGCTTCGATATCGTAGGCGTAGGTGCTCCAGTACCCGAAAGCCTGAAGCAGCCGAAGCTTCGAGCCTCGGCTGAAGGTCGCGAAGGACGGCCCTGAAGGCTGCCACGGAACTTCCCACTGTGGACCGCGCCGGCCGCTCAACATTGCTCGACTCCTCACCATCACGATCACCATTGATTACCACCACCACCACCACCACCGCCGCCGCCGCCGCCACCACCGCCACCGCCACCACCACCACCACCACCACCACCACCAGCACCACCACCAGCACCACCACCAGCACCACCAGCAGCAGCAGCAGCAGCAGCAGCAGCAGCGGCAGGATGATCATCATCGTCATGAGGGTGTGATGGTGTCAAGTTCACAGTGCAAGCCAGTGTTCACGCCCCAGCTGCGTCGTGAAACTCTGCTCTAGATTCTCGATCTTGTATGACTTTGCGCTCTCAGTGGCGAGTGAGACCGTCGTGAAAGCCTTGGGAAGTATATAGAAGGGGCAATTCTAGTGATTCTAGTGAAGGCCGTGCCCGATGGTGGCTGTCGATCCTCTCAGGGTAGCCTCGCCGGCAGAGGTGCTTCCCGCGCTCCGAGCCGTGGGGGCTTGCATCCTGGAAGGTGCAGGCAGCTCCAGGGAAAAGGCCGCGGCGCTGCCTGAAGAAATCTTCGGCGCAGCTCTCGCGGCGGCACCGGAACCGGCGGAGGTCTCGGAGAAAACCCTGGGACCCCGTGGCATCCGCAAGGACGACGCCTTCCGAGCGCACACTGACGGCCATGCCTACGGGGATCTCTTCCCGGACTACTTCCTCTTGCTTTGCGAGCATGCCAGCTCGAAGGGAGGTGGTAACTTTGTCCTCGATGGCTACCAAATCCTTGATGGATTGGCAGAGGATGCTGAGAACTCCTGGGTAGTGAAGGCACTGGAGGAAAGGGCCGTTGATCAGACTTCCAGACTGCCCAGCATTTCGCCCGTCGTTTTGCGAGCACCTGACGGGCGGCGAGCCCTTCGGTGTCGCTTGTCTGGTCCGCCGGCAGCTTTTGCAGCACAGAGGGTGAGACATGACTCCGACGACCCGGAGAAAGATGCACGCATGTTGGCGGTTTACCATCAAGCGGTAGAGAAAGCAGCGGAAGCAGCCGACAGACTCTACTTGCGGCCAGGTGATGCGCTGGTGGTGGACAACTACCGCATGTTCCACGGCCGTGATCCCTATGTGGATCCAGATCGCTTGTTGTGGCGCTGCTGGATCTGGACCACAGCTGCAAGGGGCGTCCCAGACACCGAACTGCACTCCACCCCCGGCAACACGGAGGGGGAAGTGCGGCCCGACGAGGCACCCCTCAAAAGGCAGAGGCTGGAGAAGGCGGAGGACAGCTGAAAAATGCTCAGCGTTTTGGGCCAGCAAGGGCAGTGTAGTAGCGGGTATCGGAGGGCACTGAAGCTACGGACGTTGCACAAGCCCAGGCCACCACGAAGCAATGGAGGCGAGACCTCATGAGGCCAAGGACTCAGAGAAACCCCGCCTTCCCCTTCTCCTTCCCACTGCACTGTCACATGGCAAGCAGAATGTCGTCCAGGTCCGACCAGTACTACAAGTTTGGCAGGAGATGTGCAGCGTGCACATGTGTTAGGGTGTGAATCCTTGTGGCATGATGATGCATGATGGTTTTCGCTGCCCCTTCCACAACAAAAGGCTGGGGAATAGACGTGAATAGACGACAGCCAAACACTGCAGGACCCAGATGGAGAATGCCATGAATCAGCTGCAGGAGGCCAGGAACGAGACACACGTGCGAGTGGTTCTGCGCAAGTTAACATCGATTTATTCTGCTGGTTTCTGGGCAACTTGAATCCGGGGCTTCGTTCGGTACGCCAAGACGGGAGGTCTCGAAGTTACGAAGGTCGTGGGTTGCACCTGCGAGGTCAGTGGCAGCGAGCTGCTGACCAAGGCCTGCACTCGTCTTATGGGAGAGGGGAAGAAGCTGATCCCTTTGCCCGTCGGTGGCCATCTGCGCTACGCCAGCTAAGCAGCAGTGCAGAAAGTTTGTGCTTGAGACTCGGAGTTTCCCCCCTCGCTTCCCTGTGCCATACGCTCAGATTCGGCAGAATGGCTTCCGCCTGACTGCGAGCGGCTGAGACGACGTGGGTGTCCGTTGCAAGCTGCCGCAATTGAAGAGGGTGTGCAAGCGAAGATAAGCGAAGCGATGTTGTGCCTAACCGGGAGCTGTGCAGGTCGGCGACATCACCTTCGTACTGGCGGAGTCCTGTCCCAAGCATCAGGACATGCCGTGGGTTCAGGGTTTCAGTTCCCTGAGCCGTAGCCCCCAATGCTCCAGGTCCTATGGCTTCTGCTGGGGTGTGGAGCGAGCGGTCGCCATGGCCTACGAGGCAATGGGAGCGATCTCTCTTCTTGCGTAGTCCCGTAGAGCCAAGCCGAGAGCTCGTCTGGGTTACTGAAACAAACTGAAACCACTGGGATTTGTTTCGCGTGTGCACTGAAAGTGCTCAGTATCTCCGAGCTCCGCAGGCTCGAGATTTTTTCCCAGACAAGAACATCTGGGTGACGTCGGGAACTCAGCTGCGAACTGCTCGACTGCTGTGGATTAAATGAGTGTTCCGATGTCCTGCGTACTTTCCTGCATTCGGAGCTGTCATTGTGATGCCGTGCGATCATTTCCGTCGTGCTGTTGCCCTCCCTGCGACAAGGAATGAGATCATTCACAATCCGTCGGTGCGGGCCGTAGATACGGTGTCGTAAAGACTGGTGGCCTCAATTTTGGAGTACGTGCTAAATGTAGGTTGCGGCTGTCGAGGTGAACCAGAATCTCTCCGACAAAGGGATGCGCTTCGTGGAGACTACGAAGGATGGGGGCAAGGCGTGGCATTACCCATTACACCAGTATCTCAACTGTGCCGCCTTTGCGCTTGTGTCTTTGATGCCCTCACGATCACCGCAGTCGCTGGATCACTTGTGCAAGTTATGTGTATAATATACACATTTTACGAATATCATCGCAAGACGATTTTACCAGCCGCGGCTTCCGGTGTCTGGCATGGGTGACTGCTTCAGTCAAACTCTGCCTCCATGGTGATATGGTGGGTTATGTGGATTCGACAAAGGGATCGGAACGGTGTTGAACCAAGCCATGCGCCAAATGTTCTGCAGGTGCCATGCCACGTGGTGGATACACTTTCAGACCAACTTGTGGCATAGCGTATGCTGCATACGCCAGTGGAGAGCCCTGGGACTTCGGGTAGATATTCCCCAAACTCAGGGAGTGAGTGTTACGAACGTGTCAGCAAGCCACCATGTCAAACCCCTGCGACTACATCATGGATAACCTCAAGACGGTGTTACGTCTGTCGTCACACACCTACATACATACATGCATGCATGCATGCCTGCGCACATACACACACACACATACACACATAGGCACATACACTCATACACGCGTACACACATACACAGCTGCGCATGCCCACACACTCCTCCCAATGCCCGTCAAGGTTACTACCGAGCTTCACACGTTTTGCCGGGTTCTAGGTTCAGGTTTGGGGGTTTGGGCACAAAAAGCATCGGACCCCTCGATATTTTGCCTTTGTCAGGATTATTCAGACGTGGAGGAGGGAGATGCACCTGGCTCAGGAGTAGGGCTCGAGCTTGGATTCCGCTTTCTCGCCGGCGCCTGGTCGATGCTGGTCCTGAGGTTGTCATTCTACCCGCCTTCGGTGCGTCCGTCGACGAGATGGCACTGCTGAAAGTGCGCCGGGTCGGGACAATGATGACAGCTGTTTGGCACTGAACGCTAGTCGGTTGACTCAGATAGTTTGTTTGTTGGGTATCATGTGCATCTGGCGTACAGCTCTTGGTGCTTGTTGCCGTCCGCAGCGAATCATTGCAGTCGCATTGCTGGTTGGAGTCTGAAGGTTTCGCTCCCGCCCCTGCCGACCTGCATCCTTCACCGTTTCTCCAAAATCAAAGGGAATCAAAGGATCTCAGTGCTCCCTGTAGGTTCCTCTCATGGACTGCCATAGTTCCCTGGCAAGACCTCCAGAGTCAACCTGGTCCCCGGTTAGCATGAGAGCCACACTGTGAGGAGCGCAATGTCCAGATCGTGGACACCACCTGCCCATGGGTTTCCAAGGCTGGCTCAGTCGACGGATAGCAAATGCAGTCTTGCTGTTGGCAGCACCTGCTGCTGCCACTGTTGCTACTGCTGCTGTCGCTGCCTCTGCTGCTGCTGTTGGGTGTTGGTGTTGTTGTTGTTGCTGCTGCTGCTGCGGTGGTTGTTGTCGAGATGGTGAAATTTTCACCTGCATCATCCAGTGCTTTGAGCGCTGCGCCAGGTCTGGGCTTCCGTGGAGCGCAGCAAGGCCCCTTTGTGGGGACAACGGTCTTGCGCACACTCTTGAGAGTCGCCTTTTTTGGCTCGGACCCTGCGGTTTTGAATGAACGCACCACACCAGTGCCATCTTCAATGCACTGCCGCACTTTCAATGCCTGTGAGAGGACAAGGATCATACTGCCATCATCCACGGCAAGTGCCGCTGGAGGATTTCAGACGGGGCTTTGCTCAATTTGCGCGGCTACCGTCGTGATCGTTGACGTTCGAGTTCCTTGAGCACCGAGGGCCCTAAGTCAGGAGTCAGGTTGCTCCTGTTCCGCCCAAATTTGCTTTTCCAGAAGTTCTTTTGCCAGGCCACACATCTGCATCAGAACAGTCCTCTAAGCAAGTCGACAGCTCACCGTTAGAGGGATCATCTGTTACGACCCGGTTGACATGACAAGGCCTCCCTTGCACATTATCGCATGCTATATCGGATGGAAGTGTATCATAATATGTTGGAGCCTATCCTATACCTTAGTAGATCAGGGTAGTTAGGTCGTAAATGGTTACCACATATATCATTTATGAGTAAATCTCAGTAACAGTATGCTCGAGTAGCTTCTGTTCGTGTTATCTAGGCTCGTCGAAGTGCAAGGTCGCCTTGCGCAATTCCAGGTATGACCATGAGGAGACTGTGGCCACCAAGTCCTTCGCGTCGAAGTGACCCTCATCGCGTAAGAGTTCAGCTTTTGGGGTCTTCGAGAAGACGCAAATTATGCCTTAGCTCGTGGGGGCAGGTACATCGTCCTGAAGAACATGGCAGAAGCGGAGTATGTTGCAGCCTACGTGCTGGGAGAGGGCAATAAGGAGGCCAGTCGGGTGGGCGCCGCTTCCCCTCCCCTCGCTCGCACTTCAGAAATGCTGGCTAAAGTCAGGAGTTCATGGCCAAGTTCAGCAAGGCGGGGGAAGACGCCCGTGCTGTGCTGCTATGCCGGGCTCCGCTCTGTTCTGCTGTGGAGGCCATGAGTCCGGGCTTCGATCCCGATGTAGACCTGGATCGGGTCGGCGTGGCCAATCAGACCACGATGCTCAAGGCAGGCTGCCTTTTCGCCCCCGGTACCCTTCTCTCCAGCTCTCCGCAAGGGCGAGACCGAGCTCATCGGCAAGCTCTTCGAAAGGGTCGGCGCCATCTTTTGCTTTCGGCAATTGACTTTGTCTATCTAGGCCGTTTGCCTCGGAGTGGTGTGCAAGTAGCTTCCATTGGCTTCTAGTGCAGTCAGGGCAGTAGGATGCTGAATTCAATCTTCGCTGCAGACCCTCATCAAGAAGTACGGTCCGCAAAACATCAACGCCCCTGGTCTGTGATTTGGGCGGATATCTTGCAGCGTTTTCTGATCGCTCAAGCAACAAGGCGGTTAGCGAGTTCTCCTGCCGAAGTATCTCAGGAACACTTCATGTCCTTCAACACCATCTGCGACGCCACTCAGGCGCTCTGTCTAGCCTAGTAGCCGTGGCAATGTCAGTCGAGCCTGTCGTGAGGAGAGGCAAGATGCCATGTACAAGATGTTCGGCGCTGAGTACGAGGCAAGCCCGACATTGCCAGCATCTTCGGACGAAGCGATGATGGGTATGCAAGACTGTAGCCTAGCTTTGTCTCGCCGGAACGAAGACTGCGAAGCTGAACCAGCAATGATCTACTTAGTGCGGCTGATTGTGCATCCAGTCTTGAGCGAGAGTCATTCCTCCACATCATACTGCTTGCCTGGCATTCTGGGAGTATGCAGAACAACATGTGTGGCTTGCTGTCCCGCAGCCGTGAAGCATCAGCGATTACAAACTTTACTTGCTCACACCGCTGCCTCGAGATTGCCGCGAGACTTGGATGCACACTCGCGTCTTGTCTCGCTACGACGGAACGTTCAAAGTCTTTGCGCATCGCCCGGAGGATGGCTTCGAGGTCGACTTTGCGTTTTCTACTTGCTGCACTCCCGGTTTTCGAAGGGGCCTCCGAGCTCTGCGACGCAGGCGATCATGCTGCCGGACATGGCAATCATGAGTGAGCCCTGGTGAGCCCAGAGTTCCCGCGGCAGGAGATTCCGCTTGTGCAGCGAAGTCGTCGGCGCTGCTGCAGCACGGCGCCCGCGAGCGTCCCGGAGGTTGTGAGGCGTTGCATTGGCCGGCGCCCTCCCGCGCTTTCGTGTTTATTCCTGACGTGAGCGGGGTCCAAGTCTAAGGTCAAAGTCGGGCCGACGACGAGAGCCTCTACGGCGCTGCCTTGGCGCCCATTTGCAAGGATGCCGCCGACTTCCTTCCCGAGAGAGAGATGTGGGCTTACTGCGACTTCTACGGGCACGGTGCCGTGCTGCCAGACGAAGCTCGGCAGCCTTGGCAAAAGTCTTGGCAATCCTTGGCATGTTTGTGCTTGTTTGCGCCTGAGGAAGCGACCTGCAATGCTCAAGATGGTTGTTACGGTGGAATGGGCTGGTGCCACTGTGAGGGCAAGGAGGGTTGCCTAGCCGTGGGTGGCTACTGGTTCGCTCAAACCTGTACCATGGAGGTGGAGATGTTCAGGTGCAAGGGGTGGGGGGAGTTCTTTTGCCTCTTGAACTCGTGCGAGCGCGGCACCTGTCCCGCCAGTCAAGAACAGCGCGAGATGTTGCACTTGGCCGACTCCAGCGGCAGCTGCCTTGACTTGGAGGCTGGAGACCGGGAAAGTAGCAGCGCAGCAGCGTAGCCAAGACTTTATTATGCGAGAGCCTGCTTTGGCTGGAGGCCAACGGTATGCGTGCGTCGGACTCGGGGGTTCTGCAGTTCTGCATGCTCTGCCTGAGATGGCTGCATAGGTTAGTTAGCTGCTTGGTGCGGTCTCTACGGCGGTCACGGCAGCAGGATCTCGTATCGTGGCCGTCGACGAAATGCTGCGCATCCTTCCCGGCGACGGTCTGCGACAAGGATCTCACGCCGCAAACACCCTGCATGCACAACGAGGACTGCCGAAGCGAAGATAGCGAAGCAGTAGCGAAGCGTCGAAGTTTTCAAGCGATGTGGGTCAGGACTTCGAGCACAACAAGACGATGTGGGCCTGGTGCGACACCTATCAGGCGGCTCCCTCCGTGGACGAATGCAACTCGAACGGCTGCGAGGGCAACGAGTGGCACTGCCACTGCGAAACCAAAGAGGGCTGCGCTGCCGTAGGCCGGGTGGGCGGCCCACCGTGGCCCATTGAAGTCACCCGAACTCTCAGTGACATCTTGCAGTGCCGTGAGGTGGTCGTTGGGATGAGTACCAGTGCTGGCAAGATCTTATGTACATGTCTACGGAAGTGCACAAGGCCAGGCGTTGCTGCCGTCCAGCGGTATGCTGCGTTCGCAACCCCGCTTTGCATGCCCGTGACATGGCAAGCTGAACCTGCACAGGGCATTGCGATGGCCAAGAGCCAGCACTCCTGCCTCTTGTCTGAACGTAGCCCTGATGGACCAGCAGCACTGTGTACTGGTTCGAAGCGCTTGCAGTCTCAAACGCAGCATTCTTAGGCGACGATATCGAAGTTTGGCACAGCCCGCTCATGTACTCGGTGGACTGGTTGGGCCGGGGCACCTGTTGCAGCGTCGATGTAGTGAAGAGTTTGTCGCGGACTTGTCTTGAGGTGGCAGTTGCTGCTCCTCCGGGCAATCGGTCTGTCAGGCCTGGCTCGTTCGTCCGAGGGCCTTTCATCGGTTTTCGAATGTTCTCGAAGTCGCAGGAGCTCGGAGGCAGCGGCGGTGGCCACCACCACCACCACACCAGCGCTGGTCGATGAGGGCACCACACTTTGCAGTTACGCAGAGAGGATCCCGGAGATTGCCCGCCAGTCCTAAGCCTGGAGAAAAGTCGTTGGGGTTGCGCATCTGCTGCGCTGCGTTTGTTGCGAGTTTCTGAAGGAGTTCATCTTGAAGTGTGGGACAACATATGACAAGATGTGGCTCCGACGAAAGAATCCAGAAGACTCTGCACAAGATGCGTCTGATTCACCGTCACATAGTGAACTTCTTGTCGAGGGTAGTGTTGAAGTGTTGGACGACTTGCGATACGTCGTGCTAAACTGGGCCATGATGTGAACTCATGATGCTACACTACGCCTTCTGCTGCACTGTTCCTCAGGCAGTGACACGCTGTGAGCATGTTCTCTGGCAGTATGCCCGTTCTATCTCGCCTACTATGATGTTGTTTCTAGAGTGATGGATGGGCATGCAAGACTAGCCGGAACGAAGGCTGCGAAGCTGAAGCAACAATGATCTACCTAGTGAGCTGATTGTGCATCCAGTCTTGAGCGAGAGTCATTCCTCCACATCATACTGCTTGCCTGGCATTCTGGGAGTATGCAGAACAACATGTGTGGCTTGCTGTCCCGCAGCCGTGAAGCATCAGCGATTACAAACTTTACTTGCTCACACCGCTGCCTCGAGATTGCCGCGAGACTTGGATGCACACTCGCGTCTTGTCTCGCTACGACGGAACGTTCAAAGTCTTTGCGCATCGCCCGGAGGATGGCTTCGAGGTCGACTTTGCGTTTTCTACTTGCTGCACTCCCGGTTTTCGAAGGGGCCTCCGAGCTCTGCGACGCAGGCGATCATGCTGCCGGACATGGCAATCATGAGTGAGCCCTGGTGAGCCCAGAGTTCCCGCGGCAGGAGATTCCGCTTGTGCAGCGAAGTCGTCGGCGCTGCTGCAGCACGGCGCCCGCGAGCGTCCCGGAGGTTGTGAGGCGTTGCATTGGCCGGCGCCCTCCCGCGCTTTCGTGTTTATTCCTGACGTGAGCGGGGTCCAAGTCTAAGGTCAAAGTCGGGCCGACGACGAGAGCCTCTACGGCGCTGCCTTGGCGCCCATTTGCAAGGATGCCGCCGACTTCCTTCCCGAGAGAGAGATGTGGGCTTACTGCGACTTCTACGGGCACGGTGCCGTGCTGCCAGACGAAGCTCGGCAGCCTTGGCAAAAGTCTTGGCAATCCTTGGCATGTTTGCGCTTGTTTGCGCCTGAGGAAGCGACCTGCAATGCTCAAGATGGTTGTTACGGTGGAATGGGCTGGTGCCACTGTGAGGGCAAGGAGGGTTGCCTCGCCGTGGGTGGCTACTGGTTCGCTCAAACCTGTACCATGGAGGTGGAGATGTTTAGGCGCAAGGGGTGGGGGGAGTTCTTTTGCCTCGTGGACTCGTGCGAGTGCGGCACCTGTCCCGCCAGTCAAGAACAGCGCGAGATGTTGCACTTGGCCGACTCCAGCGGCAGCTGCCTTGACTTGGAGGCTGGAGACCGGTAGCGTAGCAGCGCAGCAGCGTAGCCAAGACTTCATTATGCGAGAGCCTGCTTTGGCTGGAGGCCAACGGTATGCGTGCGTCGGACCCGGGGTTCTGCAGTTCTGCATGCTCTGCCTGAGATGGCTGCATAGGTTAGTTAGCTGCTTGGTGCGGTCTCTACGGCGGTCACGGCAGCAGGATCTCGTATCGTGGCCGTCGACGAAATGCTGCGCATCCTTCCCGGCGACGGTCTGCGACAAGGATCTCACGCCGCAAACACCCTGCATGCACAACGAGGACTGCCGAAGCGAAGATAGCGAAGCAGTACCGAAGCGTCGAAGTTTTCAAGCGATGTGGGTCAGGACTTCGAGCACAACAAGACGATGTGGGCCTGGTGCGACACCTATCAGGCGGCTCCCTCCGTGGACGAATGCAACTCGAACGGCTGCGAGGGCAACGAGTGGCACTGCCACTGCGAAACCAAAGAGGGCTGCGCTGCCGTAGGCCGGCCGGGTGTGCGGCCCACCGTGGCCCATTAAAGTCACCCGAACTCTCAGTGACATCTCGCAGTGTCGTGAGGTGGTCGTTGGGATGAGTACCAGTGCTGGCAAGATCTTATGTACATGTCTGCGGAAGTGCACAAGGCCAGGCGTTGCTGCCGTCCAGCGGTATGCTGCGTTGGCAATCCCGCTTTGCATGCCCGTGACATGGCAAGCTGAACCTGCACAGGGCATTGCGATGGCCAAGAGCCAGCACTCCTGCCTCTTGTCTGAGCGCAGCATTGATGGACCCGCAGCACTGTGTACTGGTTCGAAGCGCTTGCAGTCTCAAACGCAGCATTCTTAGGTGACGATATCGAAGTTTGGCACAGCCCGCTCATGTACTCGGTGGACTGGTTGGGCCGGGGCACCTGTTGCTGCGTCGATGTAGTGAAGAGTTTGTCGCAGACTTGTCTTGAGGTGGCAGTTGCTGCTCCTCCGGGCAATCGGTCTGCCAGGCCTGGCTCGTTCGTCCGAGGGCCTTTCATCGGTTTTCGAATGTTCTCGAAGTCGCAGGAGCTCGGAGGCAGCGGCGGTGGCCACCATCACCACCACACCAGCGCTGGTCGATGAGGGCACCACACTTTGCAGTTACGCAGAGAGGATCCCGGAGATTGCCCGCCAGTCCTAAGCCTGGAGAAAAGTCGTTGGGGTTGCGCATCTGCTGCGCTGCGTTTGTTGCGAGTTTCTGAAGGAGTTCATCTTGAAGGGTGGGACAGCATATGACAAGATGTGGCTCCGACGCAAGAATCCAGAAGACTCCGCACAAGATGCGTCTGATTCACCGTCACATAGTGAACTTCTTGTCGAGGGTAGTGTTGAAGTGTTGGACGACTTGCGATACCATGATGTGAACTCATGATGCTACACTACGCCTTCTGCTGCACTGTTCCTCAGGCAGTGCCACGCCGTGAGCATGTTCTCTGGCAGTACGCCCGTTCTATCTCGCCTACTATGATGTTGTTTCTAGAGTGGTGGATGGACATGCAAGACTAGCCGGAACGAAGGCTGTGAAGCTGAAGCAACAATGATCTACTTAGTGAGCTGTGCATCCAGTCTTGAGCGAGAGTCATTCCTCCACATCATACTGCTTGCCTGGCATTCTGGGAGTATGCAGAACAACATGTGTGGCTTGCTGTCCCGCAGCCGTGAAGCATCAGCGATTACAAACTTTACTTGCTCACACCGCTGCCTCGAGATTGCCGCGAGACTTGGATGCACACTCGCGTCTTGTCTCGCTACGACGGAACGTTCAAAGTCTTTGCGCATCGCCCGGAGGATGGCTTCGAGGTCGACTTTGCGTTTTCTACTTGCTGCACTCCCGGTTTTCGAAGGGGCCTTCGAGCTCTGCGACCCAGGCGATCATGCTGCCGGACATGGCAATCATGAGTGAGCCCTGGTGAGCCCAGAGTTCCCGCGGCAGGAGATTCCGCTTGTGCAGCGAAGTCGTCGGCGCTGCTGCAGCACGGCGCCCGCGAGCGTCCCGGAGGTTGTGAGGCGTTGCATTGGCCGGCGCCCTCCCGCGCTTTCGTGTTTATTCCTGACGTGAGCGGGGTCCAAGTCTAAGGTCAAAGTCGGGCCGACGACGAGAGCCTCTACGGCGCTGCCTTGGCGCCCATTTGCAAGGATGCCGCCGACTTCCTTCCCGAGAGAGAGATGTGGGCTTACTGCGACTTCTACGGGCACGGTGCCGTGCTGCCAGACGAAGCTCGGCAGCCTTGGCAAAAGTCTTGGCAATCCTTGGCATGTTTGCGCTTGTTTGCGCCTGAGGAAGCGACCTGCAATGCTCAAGATGGTTGTTACGGTGGAATGGGCTGGTGCCACTGTGAGGGTAAGGAGGGTTGCCTCGCCGTGGGTGGCTACTGGTTCGCTCAAACCTGTACCATGGAGGTGGAGATGTTTAGGCGCAAGGGGTGGGGGGAGTTCTTTTGCCTCTTGAACTCGTGCGAGTGCGGCACCTGTCCCGCCAGTCAAGAACAGCGCGAGATGTTGCACTTGGCCGACTCCAGCGGCAGCTGCCTTGACTTGGAGGCTGGAGACCGGGAAAGTAGCAGCGCAGCAGCGTAGCCAAGACTTTATTATGCGAGAGCCTGCTTTGGCTGGAGGCCAACGGTATGCGTGCGTCGGACTCGGGGGTTCTGCAGTTCTGCATGCTCTGCCTGAGATGGCTGCATAGGTTAGTTAGCTGCTTGGTGCGGTCTCTACGGCGGTCACGGCAGCAGGATCTCGTATCGTGGCCGTCGACGAAATGCTGCGCATCCTTCCCGGCGACGGTCTGCGACAAGGATCTCACGCCGCAAACACCCTGCATGCACAACGAGGACTGCCGAAGCGAAGATAGCGAAGCAGTAGCGAAGCGTCGAAGTTTTCAAGCGATGTGGGTCAGGACTTCGAGCACAACAAGACGATGTGGGCCTGGTGCGACACCTATGAGGCGGCTCCCTCCGTGGACGAATGCAACTCGAACGGCTGCGAGGGCAACGAGTGGCACTGCCACTGCGAAACCAAAGAGGGCTGCGCTGCCGTAGGCCGGGTGGGCGGCCCACCGTGGCCCATTGAAGTCACCCGAACTCTCAGTGACATCTTGCAGTGTCGTGAGGTGGTCGTTGGGATGAGTACCAGTGCTGGCAAGATCTGATGTACATGTCTACGGAAGTGCACAAGGCCAGGCGTTGCTGCCGTCCAGCGGTATGCTGCGTTGGCAATCCCGCTTTGCATGCCCGTGACATGGCAAGCTGAACCTGCACAGGGCATTGCGATGGCCAAGAGCCAGCACTCGTGCCTCTTGTCTGAGCGCAGCCTGACCAGCAGCCCTGTGTACTGGTTCGAAGCGCTTGCAGTCTCAAACGCAGCATTCTTAGGTGACGATATCGAAGTTTGGCACAGCCCGCTCATGTACTCGGTGGACTGGTTGGGCCGGGGCACCTGTTGCTGCGTCGATGTAGTGAAGAGTTTGTCGCAGACTTGTCTTGAGGTGGAAGTTGCTGCTCCTCCGGGCAATCGGTCTGCCAGGCCTGGCTCGTTCGTCCGAGGGCCTTTCATCGGTTTTCGAATGTTCTCGAAGTCGCAGGAGCTCGGAGGCAGCGGCGGTGGCCACCATCACCACCACACCAGCGCTGGTCGATGAGGGCACCAACACTTCGGAGTCCAAGGGGAGCTGCGTTTAAGCAGACGCCACCCAATTAGGGCTGGTTCATCAGGGCCGGTCACATCTCGAACTCTTGTGAGTGGAGAGCATGCCGGAGATTGCCCGCCAGTCCTGCCCTGGAGAAACAAGTCTTCTGCTGATGCCTTTGACTCGCCTCAGTAGCGCTGTTGCTGCGCATCTGCTGCGCATCTGCTGCGCTGCGTTGTTGCAGGTATCTGAAGGAGCGCATGTTCTGGATGGTGATGCGATAGATGCGCGCATCACCCTGAAATGGTAACGAACTGCAAAGGATTCAGGCGGGAGGTTGGTGCCCAGAAGGATCTCGAAACCCCACTAAACACACTAAACTTTGGAGAAAGGTTTTGACAGCATGTCAGCAGGCCCCGAAGTCCAACCTCTACGCGGAGCTTGAGGGCGAACAGGCGCAACATGGAAGGGTCTTCTCCTACTCCTACTCCCACTCCGACTACTACTACTACTACTACCACTACTACTGCTACTACTGCTGCTACTGCTACTACTACTACTGCCGCCACTACTGCTACTGCTACTACTGCTACTACTGCCGCCACTACTGCTACTGCTGCTACTACTGCTACTACTGCTGCTACTGCTACTGCTGCTACTACTACTACTACTACTACTGCCGCCACTACTGCTACTGCTGCTACTACTGCTACTACTGCTGCTACTGCTACTACTACTACTGCTTCTACTACTACTACTACTGCTACTTCTACTACTACTACTACTACTACTACTACTACTACTACTACTACTACTACTACTCCTACTCCCGCTCCGATTGCTACCGCCACCACCTACCGCCTGCCGCCTGCCGCCTACCGCCTCCAACTGCCCACTGCCTGCTGCCGGTGCAGCTGCCGCTACAGCTGCGGCTGCTACCGCTACCACTTCCACTGCCTTTACAGCTAGCACTGCCGCCACTACTCCTACTGCCACCGCTGCCACTACTACCACTGATATTCAACGATATTAAAAGCGTACCTACTCAACTCTGGCTTCCTTGTTGTTTCCTTCTTCGAGTTTCAGCCCTGACCCGCTGTTGAAAAGTCCGTTGCGCTGTTACAGACTGCACTGCGTTGCTGTTCCAAGTCGGACTACCCCCTGTCTCTGTGAAGTTCAGCGGAGGGTGGAGGGAAGCTGCGAAGGTCGGCATCTCCTTGCTGTCGGCCAAGGAAGCAGAAAGGCTGGAGCTCGGCGCTCATGAACTCTGGGAAATCTCTCCGTTCAGGATTCAGGGTTGCGGTTGTGCCTGTGTGCAAAGCCGCCTTTTTGAGATGCTTCGCAGCCGAGAGTGCTCAGAAATTCCAGACTTGACCCAACTCTGCACAGGACAGGAAGGAAACGGTACAGCTCGGGGTCTAGTTTCGTGACACTTTCTTTAGCAGCTCCCCGCATCTCGGAGCAGATCCGTGATCCGAAGCCTTCTTGCGCCGATGTGTGCAGCCTTCGACCGGTACCATGCATTCCGAAACTTTGATGGGCCGCAAGGTGGCTTGGGCTATCCTTGCAGTCTCAACTTCTTGGGTCTGACTTCAGGGGTCCTTGCAGTGCTTTGAGGGAGTCTGGCTCAGTATCAGTGTGCGGTGGTGGCTCAGTGGCTCTGCTTTCTCGAGGCCTCGCGCTAGGTTTGGAAGAGATGCAGCGAAGCAGCCTCCCGAACACATGGATGCAGAGGCGACCGGGGCCTCCGGGCTCAGGGCCGAGGGTTCTGCACTTGGAAGGGACCGCGCTTGCGCTGCTTTTCAGGCAGCTTGAGAAGCTTCAAGACTCCAGCAGCTCTGTGCCTTGGACTGATCCATTGGTTTATGCGCAGCTTTTGCGTGGTTTGCTTGAGAGATGTCTGCGATGGTCCTAAGGATACCAGCAAATCGGAGAAGAAAGCCAAGAAGAAGCCCGGCCATCAATAATTCGGGGGGATTCACCGACGCGGGCTTCCAGCCTCACCCGTACAGGGTGTCGGCATCACTCAAATTAGTTCGACCAAGTTCGACCAAGGAAAGCCAAGAAGAAGGCGAAGAAAGAGAAGAAGCCCCTCGTACGCAACTGGTACGAATCTAGCTTCTTCTGTTGGGTCGAAGGCCAGTGTAGGAGTTATGCCACGACTTGAAATGCCCTCAGTTCTCAGGAAACTGAAGAAAGAGCTGAAGAAGCAGAAGAAGCGCATGCCTCAATTCTGAAGTTCGATATTCAGCACTGCAGTTTTTGCAGTCAGGCTCCAGACGCAAACAGAGCAAGCTGATGGCCAGCCTCAGAAGACCGAGGATGCTTCTGCAAAAGACAGGCAGCGGTCTTCCAAGCGGCCCTGCGCATTCACGTCATGGTTCCGTACACGTACCTCGAAGCCTAAACCCGTCGTGCAAACCCCGCAGACCCACAAGCCGCGAATGTACACTCTCTAAGATACCTAAGAGCCGTGCGTAAGCCTGTAAGCCTTTAAAAACCCCAAGCCCTGTACATAACCCTCTAGAAACCCATCTAAAATCCCGAGAAGCTGTGGAAGCATGGCTCCCTCTGCACATCCGCTAGGCCGGCACAACGGTCCCGGACGCCTCCAAGAGATCGAGGCCCCTGCTCGACCATTGAATATCAGATTAAAAGGCAGTCTAGTCGCAGTCCCAGTCGCAGTCGCAGTCGTCTTCGTCGCAGTCACAGTCGCAATCTTGTAGGTAGGTGTTGTAGGCAGTTGGTAGTAGGCATAGTAGGTAGGTAGCGTAGTAGGTTGTAGGCGTAGTGGGTAGTAGGTAGTAGGTAGCAAGTAGCAGGTAGGAGGAGGTAGGAGGAAGGAGGTAGTAGGTAGTAGGTAGTATGGTGGTGGTAGTGGTGGTAGTAGTAGTAGTAGTAGTCGTAGTGGTAGTGGTAGTGCTGATAGTGGTAGTGGTAGTGCTGATAGTGGTAGTGGTAGTGCTGATAGTGGTGGTGGTAGTGCTGATAGTGGTAGTGGTAGTGGTAGTGGCAGTGGCAGTGGCAGTGGTAGTGGTAGTGGTAGTGGTAGCAGCAGCAGGAGGAGGAGGAGTAGTAGTAGTGGCAGCAGTAGTGGTAGCAGCAGTATTAGTAATGGTAGTCGTAGTAGTAGTAGTCGTCGTCGTAGTAGTAGTAGTAGTCGTAGTAGTATTATTGTTACTATTAGTAGTCGTAGTGGTAGTGGTAGTGGTAGTGGTAGTGGTAGTGGCAGTGGCAGTGGCAGTGGCAGTGGCAGTGGCAGTGGCAGTGGCAGTGGCAGTGGTAGTAGTAGTAGTAGTAGTAGTAGCAGCAGCAGCAGCAGTAGCAGTCGTGGTGGTGGTGCTGGTGGTGGCAACAGCAACTGTAGAACTAAAAGTGGCGCTATGGTAATCGTGACATCAATGCTAGTTCTTGCGGCGCACATGACTTGCTAGTTTAAGATGCTCGCCACACCTCATGATATATGATATGTACAGTATGTTCCCCGTCGTAGTTCGTGACCATGCCAGTTGGCTGTTTCGTTTCCACGTGTTTTCGTCTTGGGAGCGACCCTGAAATTCCGACAGCGGCGGAGGTTTGCCCCAGCTTTGCGAATTGTGCTCTTTTGATCCCAGGTGGAGATGAAAGTAGCTCCAAGCGCAGGCACAAGGAGTGAGCAGCCAGGCGCGTGGCCTGGACTCGCAGATTCTCGACGGTCCCGACACACGCTCGATGCCTTTTGTCGCAGGAATGTGCGACGATTGACACGTGGTGTAGGACCTCGCCCCCTTTGAAAACCTGGGGCCGAGGTGAGTTGTACATAGACTTGGACCAGGATCGACCATGTGTTGCCTCGATTTGAAGACGGCAGCCTTGGTTATGGCCCCGGCACCGTCGTCCCCATTCTCCGACACTTCGCCCAGGTCTAGAAAGATGGAGGCGGCTTCCAAAGGAGGTGGCTGGGAGTCGCCAAAGCTGTTCTTGCCCCCTCTCGATGCTTTCCCGCACCGTATTGCGATGCGTTCCGTGACCGAGCTGCGAGCGCAAGCCGTTTCAGCGAAAGGCGGCGAGATGTCGGCTGACATGCCGTCCAAGACACTCGCTCTGCAATATGCGCAGTTAAGCTGTTGCAGTCCTGTGAAGGTAGTGTGCTGTACACGGAGTTAAATTAGAATTCTGCACTCTACCTCTCCGAAGCAAGAGTCCCTCCGCACAGGGTCGACTTGTCAGGCGCTCAGCATGTTTTGCAGTTCCGCGGCGATCTTAAAAACTGTAACGGTCCAGAAGGAGTCCAGCCAGTGTCAACTTGGACCAGATGTTGCCAAGTGAGGGCTCGTGGCTTGTGCTCGCTGCTGCATTGGCCGTGCCCAGTTGCTTGGTACTCGGTGGCTACAACTCGTCGAACACCGCCGCTGCCCTACTGTGCTCTCTAGACTTCCTGCGAGAATGTTGCCATTTGTTCACCTTTCCCAGATCCAAGCTTGCCAGCTGCCAAGACCCACCTCCTCGAAATTGCGGAGGACGAGGGCGTGCCTGCGTGCGACTCCCAATGCCAGTCCTTTGTTGAGTTCTTAACAGGGTCGTATAAGCATAAGGACACCAGGAATACCTGCTGCGGTCCCGACTCGGCTTTGTTAGTGCTGCCATGTTGTTCAGTCTTGTTCCGAGAGGCCCATGAAACGCAATGGAGGGAGAGAGACTAACAGCTTACCAACCAGAATCATGACGAAGCCATGGCAAGTGCAGCATTAAGGTGTTTCATGATTATGCAGACAAGAACGCAGGCAGTCGCAGTAGCAGTCGCAGTAGCAGTAGCGGTGGCACTCGCAATCGCCGTCGCAGGCGCAGGAGCAGCAGCAGTAGCAGTAGCAGTGGTCATGGTGGTGGTGGTGGTGGTGGTGGTGGTGGTGGTGGTGCTGGTGGTGCTGGTGGTGGTGGTAGCAGCAGCAGTAGTAGGAGGAGGAAGAGGAGGAGCAGCGGCAGCGGCAGCAGCAGCAGCAGCAGCAGCAGCAGTGCAATACTTGTAGCAATCGCAGCAGAATCACAGCGCAGACAGCACCATTCATGGCGTTTGGGGAGCTTGGTGCCCGTCCTCTGGTCCAACATCGCAGGCCTGCTTCGCATGAATGCAAGGTATCATATCGACTGCGCGGAGCGCATCGGAGTTGCTGGTGGAGAGGCCACCAACAAAATCCAGGCATCCGGTGCTGCCATGTTGTGTGTTGCAGTGTCTGGTCAGCCAAGATGTGCGAAGACTCTCGTGTGCGAGACTCGTGTTCGGATTTGACATCACTTCGTCCATGTCCCTGCGCAGCACAAGCCCCTGACCACGCTGCCTGCGCAAGCTATGCTGGACGAGGGCCTTGAGGCTCCTGTCGTCTCGCAGCGATTCCCATTTCGCAAGGCCATGTCGGAACAGATAAGGTACGTCCAGAGGGAGACTATGGGATCGATTTACAGCGGCTTTAGAAAGCTGGGCTGCCGCACAGCCTTGTGGGATTTCATCCAACAACCTGAGACGTCCAGCGAGAGAACAGCTTGGAAATGCAATGCAGCTGTCCAGCACTTGCAGATCACGGAGAACTTCCTCCCAGATGGTCCCGTCACCATTGGCATTACCTCCGGCGCGCCACTGCCCCAGGTCAGAACACACATGTTATTCCAAGAGTCCGAAGTACTGAGCCTTTTCTGCACTGCGGCTCGTGCAATGCTCGTTAGACGAGATTCTGAAGCACACGCACATGCGCTCAAACAGAGATCAAGGCACCCCGTTCAAGTAGATCGTTCGATCACAGAACAGGGGATAGATGGATAGATAGAAGCTCGAGCCATTTGTCCCCGATGGCAGAAGCAGAGGCCCAGGGTGGCCTGGCTCTGAAGGTGCTTTTGGGAGCAGTTTCTTCACTTTTGTGCCCCTTCATGCCTTGGCGCCGTTCTGTCGCGGGTAGGAGGACATGGCAGGACTTTACTAGCGCTCCTTGCCTTGAGGTGGGCGAGGCAGAGAGCACCGAAGAACTCCTCAGCTGTGCTTTTGGCAGCAGGGAAGAGGAGGAAGAGGAGGGTCCGAGTCCTTGGGGATGGGGCCGATGGGGCCTTTGCCTTTCCGAGGCAAGATCGGCGGCTGCTGCGGCAAGGACACCCCCGGCTTGAGCCGGGAGGAGGTCTTGGCGAGGATCCCCTCGTTGCCTCTCTGGGTCTTGTCGCCAGACGGCGCTTCGATCAGCCGCAGCTTCGTGGCCAAGAACTGGGCGGCGGCCATGAGCTTCCTCAACGAGGCGCGGGAGAGACCGCTAGTGTCCGTTACCTCCCGCCGCTACTGGTAGAGAGCCCGGCACAGGTCAGCGTCTTGGCCGAGCAGGAGGGGCACCACCCGGATGTGCACATCACTTCCTATCGACACGTCCGGGTGGATTTGAGCACGCACGCGATCGGAGGACTCTCGCTTCCCGACTTCGTTTTGGCAGCTAAGATGGATCAGATCAAGGTCGAGTACTCGCCGAAGTGGCTGAAGGAGCACCCGCTTCCCTAGAGGATACCGACTTAGAGGCAGAGGTCTGCTGAGCCTCGCTCGGAGAGGGACGTTTCCTGGCCGAGAGATGAGCGGCTTTCGCGGACACAGCGCCGGAAGAGCTGCACGCTCCCGAACTCGAGCAGAGCGGAGGTGGTGGGCGACCAGAAGAGATGGGAACGGTACGCCGGGCGTGTGTGAGCTGGCGAAGACGTCTCAAAAAGATCCCCTCTTGCACGGTCTTGCGAGCTGCAAGTCGCTCGCAGTTGTTGTTGCGATTCTCCGAATGCCCAGTCGTCAAGGTCCACGCCGGACAACATTTTTGGCGATGTTCTGAAGTCGTTGGCTCGGGCTGCTAGAGAGGTTTTGGCTTTCGGCTTTTGCCCTCCTTTTCCGTGTCCTGGCAAGGCGGGTCCTGGCCATCCGTGGCCTCGACGCCTGAAGCAGAGAGGTTCTCCGCGCATGCGCGTCGGGGTGCCCGGAAGGGAGGCCGGGAGGCCAGTGCGACTGCGAACCGTGCAAGGGCAAACGACTCGTGGCCGAGGCCAAGCGCGCTGGAAGTGAGCGTCGGAGCCGGAAGAGAGTTGGATAGGTAGATGGTAGATGCTCATGTGGGTTTAGGCAGGGAGGCTTGGGAGATCCTTGGATTAAGGCCGTGTGGGGGTCGAAGCCCCCGGAATGGTGTGTGGTTGGGGCATGAATTCGGGGCCAATTCCGGATTTGTGAGACTGAGACTGCGAGTTACGAGTGTTCCAGGATTTGACGGTAAAGCGAAGCTTGCCCTTCGGCCTTCGGCGTGGGCTGGCCGAGCGATGCTCGCTACTGCGCAGAAGGCGTTTTTCCCACAAATCCGCTCTGAGTCTGAGGGGAGCTGACGGTCAGACTCACTGAGACAGCCCGGAGCGGATTTGCTCGGCGACCGCAACAGCCGCGCCGGTGAAGGTCTGTAGAGAGACAAAGGGCTTGTGGACCTGGCGGGTTGGCTCAGACTGAAGCCTGCATAGCCTGCCACTACTGTAGGCTTCCTCCAAGTGAGTGCCAACCTGCTGGGTTTGCGAAGTGCTCCTTGTGGAAGGCTTCATACCCCGCGTTCAACTGCATCTCGGGCACAGGAAACGGAGCCGCATGAGCGAGTCAGCCCGTTCAGGCTCTGCCCCGGAGCATCAGGGAGCCGAACTCCGAAGCCCACCCCAGCAAGCCATCCCCGCCTGAGCCGGCCTGAAAGCAGCAGCTGTTTCTTTATGAGGGGTCCTCCCATGGACCTGCCGCTGCCTGGCCCAATGCAGGCACTCCTTGGGGCCCTGAATTATCCAAGTCTTCGCTTTGCTTTACTTGTAGATACTTGTAGCGCTTTGAGGAAGGAGTGCCAAAGGCGTGTGAGCACCGCCAAAGAACTGAAGGGTCTGGAGTTTCGGGATGTGTCAAATTGCGTAGCTCCTGTCCAACAAAACGGCTCGCTGATGTGCCAGGGGGTCTTTGACGTGCCACCGATGCCGATGCCCCATTCGATACAGCCGTCCCCGGTGTCCCGACACCGACAGGCCAGGGACTTGGGTAGATTGAAAAATGAGACTTGACTTAACGCGAAGTTCTGGCTGGGGAGACCAGGGCTCAAAGTTGAAAAAGGGGAGATCAAAATGGAAGCTCCTCAAATCGCGTCTCCCGTCGTGGAGGTCAGCTCTGCACCACAGACAGCGACCCTGACTCCCTCTGCGCCATGCGTCGGCATCTTGGAAAACCTGTCCTCCGTTTCGCATCCTTTTGCAGCTCGCGGAGTGCCTTCGCTGTGCTGAGATGTCGACTTCCCAGTTGCTGGACCCTGCGGCGTCAGAACCTCTGTGCTGTGCTGACACGGGAGCCCCGAGTCTAAGAATGCAGGTTCATCGATGATCATAGCCGAATCCCAGCACGACATAAAACGAGAGAGTATGAGAGTGTCTACAAAAGGGAGTTATATGCTCGGGGTAGTGAGAACCGAGGTTAACCGGTGCTCTGAACGACGAGAGCTGGGCGAGGATGTAGCGTCCCCGGAGAGCACTACTTGTGAAGTGTGGCCTTTCTCTTGGCAAAGTGATATGCGCGGATGACAAATGCTTGACAAAACCCTGTAAGCCCTGCCTCGTAGGGACGTGTCCGCGTTTTTTTGCGTTGCGGGACAAATATGCAACACTCATGCATGAGTCGTGAAACAAGAGTAGCCGAATTCAATTGAACGTGATCAAGTGAGGCATCGACCCCAGCAGAAGCAGCTCCATACGCTTGGCAGAAGCGAGGCGATCGGTTTGCATCCTTTGTTGCACTCCAATGTCAGATTTTTGGGCAGCCTTCGCGCGTGACAGGACACACTGCAGCGCGTGGACACCATCCCCAACGAAGTGGGGCAGTTTGACTTCGCCGGGGCTTATTACTCAGCGGTGTTCCGTGGAGTACGGAGAGCCTCTGAAGCATCCGACAAGTGGGAAACTCCGCGCTGGCTGTAGGTGGGTGACTCGAAGTCGATGTGGACTACTTCGCTGTCTCAGAACGTCCCTGTGCCTCGGTTCAGGCAGCTTAGGTGGTGCTGTAGGCCGCAGCATCATGCTTGCCCTACTAAGCGGCCCTACTAGTCTAAGCGTAACCAGAACAATGTACACCACCACCACGACTTCTTGCTGTGCTGGCACTGCTTCTACGACGAAGAATCTCAGTCACAGCATCCATAGACTCACTCACAAGCAGCTGTAACGAAGGATAGCAAGCGAGGAACAAGAGCAGCCATCATAGCCAAGAAAGACTATCTCAAGAGGGTGGTCTACTGGACTCCGAGGCTCCTAGCTGGCTGCGACACCCTCAGCTCTTTGTGAGCTTGAGAGCAGCTCCGCGGACCGGGCCCGGGTCCCCCCCTCGGTCCGAGGCAAAGCTCTCAGCCCTGCTCCGTGGTCGTCCCTGCCTACTCGAGCAAGCTGCCGCCTCAGAGAGGGGGGAAGGGGAAGGGGGAAGTCTTGTCCTCCTTGGGCTGCTCCATGCCTTCTACATGCTACATGCGCCCAGGCAACGCTTACGTGACTTTTCCTATGAGGTCGGACACGGGTTCAGTTGCAAAGAGAGCCGAGAAACTCTGGCTGCGAAGAGATTCAACAAACTCTCTCCTGCCTTCTGCCCTGCCAGCCTCCGCGCAGCCGTGCCCCTCTAAGGCCGGCTGAAGCAGGGGACCTCACACGTTTCAGGTTTCAGGTCGCGCGCGAAGGCTTTGTCAGGGAAATGCTTGGGCTGGGGTTCATGCTGTTTGCTGTTGAAATGGCCAGAGTCGGCACAAGGGAAGTTAGGTGTGCAGGAAGGTCTGCAACGAAGAAGTGGGGCCAGCACCCGGCAGGTACTACTACCCAGCCTGGCACCTGGAACTCCCCAGACTCTCAAAGGTCAAAGCTTCGAATCTCTCTTTCACCCGACTTTTCTCCTGCCGAGGTCCGGAGCCGATCCAGCACTCCACGGAGGGAGTGGGGGCCCCGAAGCTCCGGAAGCCACGTTTTGGAGTGGCGCTTTTGGTCTGGGACTGAGGGGCTGCGTGTCTCTTTGGATTCCAGGTACTCATCTCCTACACCTCGCTACATGAACGCACCGCTCTGAGCGAATGGGCCTTCCGCATTGATGAAGTGATCGCCTGTTGGACCCTGGGCCAGGCGTTGAAAACCACCTATGGGACCCATGGGACCATGCCCTCTGCACAGCCTTCTGCAACGGCAACAGCTGCGCAGCCCACCACCCAGGCCAAACGCGTGACATCACAACACCACATGTCGCATGCAGCCGCCTTCCACATCTTGCCGCTTGAATGTGCATTGTCCATGTCTCACAGTCAGGCTTGGACGGACGGGTTGGTTTGGAAGGGAGGCACAGTCCAATCGAAGCTCGGGCTCAAGAAAGGTTCAAGTCGGACATAAAGCCCGCGAATCTCGATCGATTATCTTTCAAAGCGAGAGCTGGCGACTTCGCCGAAACCAAGAAAGCAGTGGAAGGTGCCCATGTAGATTAGCGACATTCGCGTTTGGAGCAGAACTTCCTGTTTTTGCAGCAGTCTGAACCCGTCGTGGGTCCGACACTGTCAAGATGGGAGCGGACTTGGGGGGGTCGACAGAAAACTGCCGCTTTAAGTTACGCTGCATCGAGAGCCAGTCTCGCCATGGTAAGGTTTCTGCTGAGTCTAGGGTTCGAAGCGACTTTTTTCCGGACGATATCAATGAAACGGCTGCAATTAAAAGAAAACGCCACGACGAAACTCGCATGCTTATCGAGTGTGGTGCATCTCTCTAGATGTGGTTTCGACGGAAGGCCTCTCCCCACGTGCCATGCTGTCCGACCCAGAGCCGGGATGCTGAAGACCAAACGAAAGTGCAAAGTTTTGACTCCCCAGACGATTGGTGCCCTGGTGCCCCCTCTCACGATCTTCGTTGAGCATCTGGAAGTGGGACCAGGGCGAGGAGGAGGAGGCATTCAAAGGTTAGGCCGCCAGTGCCAAAAGCCAGGTTTCTCAACGTAGGACATGGTCACATCGAGTTTCCCCATCCGCGCACAGTCACATGACAATTTATTGCTGCGCATGGATAAAAGTGCATCTTCGAGTTGATGTTTCATTGTTTCACGATAATATTATGTTTTTCTGTATCATCTTCACAGGACGAAGACCGGCAGGATTTGTGTAGAACGAGTATGACGAACTCATGCATGTGCAGCAGGGTGTCAGTCCTCGTAACAGCAACATGTTTATGCAAATATGGTCGGTACAGATAAACTTAAAACCCTGTCGCCTGTGTGCCCTATATCGTACAAACCTACAGTCTGTCCTTTAGCCCCTATTCGCTGAAGATCAATTGTCAACCCAAACATGAGTGCCGGACAGGTATGGCAGACGGCCGCGCCGACCCCGGCGTACACCAAAAGCCTTGCCCCTGGCCGTGGCCCAAATGTGCAGTGGAGCTTCGCAGGTCGTTCAAGAGCTTAAGTGGTAATATAGGGGCCTCAATCATTGGAATAGCGTTTTGAGGCCCATTATACTTTTAAGGAACCTCCAAGAGAGTACCAGTAGGATCCGTGCTTGAAAAGCTAGTAATTGCTTAAGAAACACCACGGGCTGAAGAGTGCAAACTGCCTGTCAGGCAGCTTCCATGGTGGGAGCCAGCAGACTCTGGCGCAGTACCTCAAACAGGCGTTTTTGTGGTATCTTTAATCGAGTCCTTGTCCACGAACTCATTCAAGCTACCACGAATGGGAACGCATATTGGCTACGACGGCTTCAGAACTTCGTTGCCATGGTGGCTTCAGTTAAGTTAATTTCCATAGACCTACATAGGACTTCGACGAATCTTGGCTTGGTTCGCAGCTGACAAACATCAAGGGACTGATCCTCTGCCTTCTGCGGCAGGTTCCGACGCCCGGAAGGTTCCGAAACGCAGCCTGAGCCTTTGTTCATTCTTTCTGTGGCAATGCAGCTTGACACTTCATCATCACTGCAACCTTCTGCTTTCGCTAACATGTGACCCTTCCGGGTTCGTTTTGTCCTCGACACATCTTTGCCGAGGAGGCTTTCTACATGTGACCCGAAGCGCCCGGAACATCGACCGAGGCGCCATCTGCAATGCCGACCACACTGGCACCCAGCGGTTCAAGCTACTTGACCAGTGGCAAGGCTCGAAGCCACGTCCCGGGTTGGAGTAGCATCGGGAACAAAGACATGACCGTTCCTCCTAAGAAGGTTTATGCTGGTAGCAAGGGCACCAGTTTTCGGATCCATTGCATACCGGTCTTGCATCCAGTCTTAGTCCTAGTTGTACTTCTTGGCAACCTGTGTTCTTTCGGATGACGACGGTCCCGCTCTGCCTTGTCCAAGTCATCTTGGCGCTTTGAGCATTGCTTGAGATGTCTTTCTCTACCGCACTGGTCTACAATGTGCTATCACATACTATAATAACGTGCAAAATATACTAACACTGTTCGTTCTGTGAATTCTTGCGCTTTGGGGTCCTTTCGAGCCCTGCGACTTCCCTTCTGCCTGGGTCCCGCGTGCTGAGGAGATTTGTGAAGGGGCTGCTACTTCCGGGGCTGTGCCGCTGCCTTCTGCACTCTTGCAGCTATCATGCCAGGATTCAGCGCCTACCTCTCTGTGCAGCACCGTGAATCGCACGAACCAGGCGGAGCTGTAGTTCGACGTGCTCGATGCTGTCATCCATCACCATCACCATCATCATATTCATCATCATCCCCACCGTCATCGTCGTCACTACCAGCAGTCTCAAGATACCATTTACCCATTTATGAACCCTTCGACCCTGACCCTTAGGTTCAAGTGTTTAGTTTTCACCAGTGCCACTCACCAGCGCCGGACAGTTTTTAGTTGGGATGGCTGGCTCTGGCGATGAGGGTTGGGAGGTCGTGGACGCCCCCAAAGTCGACGATCGATCCGATGCATGCAAGGAAGCTTACGGAAAGATCGAGAGCACTGCCATGAAGGCTTGCTGTGTGCAGGTGCAGAACAAGAAGCTGCTCTTCTGCCTTCAGCCTCGGGAAGCTTTACCCAAGCACGAGAGCCGTCTCTGTGCATCCAACCTGTCTAATCGGTGCAACACCTGCAAGCACCGCATGCCGAAGTTCGCGCAGTTGATGGGTGAAAACGGGTCATTCCTCGCATTCAACGACGTGAAGGAGTCAAACGTACAGACACTTCGACAGTTGCGCCAGAAGCATTGGAAGAAGATTCAGAACGTATCTGAGCTCACTGCCGTGGTCATTGACGAGGACTTCGTGAAGGAATATCCCATAGAGGTTGGACCATTCAGCCACGTGCACTTCACCTGCGACCAACTCTCGGACGCTGGATTATCTCAGAGGCTAAAGGATCTGAAGCTTTACATGAACGGCTCCTTCGAGAACCGATTCCAGCGCTTGGTGGACGACCCAGCTTCGCTGAAAGTCATCCAGGATGCGATTCCCCGGCTGGTGCGCCCGGACCACTGGAGGGCTGTTGTCCAATGGGCTGTGAACTTTGTTGCTGAAGCTCGCGGCAAGAGCTGGGAGAAGCTTGCTTTCCATGAAAAGTTCCACGTGATGATCTATGCGATGCTGACAGGACGGTCCCATGGGAATGTGCATCTGGACATGCAGCAGGCCAGCAATCTGGTGGACTTCATGGACACCTCCGTTAACCTGGAGGGCCTTGTGGCGATGATGGACGATCGAAGCAATCCAGCAACGTACATGGTCTCACGTGTCGCGGAGCTTTTGCGGGACAAGCAAGTGAAGTCGCTGTGCACCGTGACTTTGGTCTGGGGCCTGGACGGCAGCCCCCATAAGTCAGACCTCGACTTGCACACCTGGGTGAAGGGGAAGGAGCTTTTCTACGGCAACAAGAAGGTGGAAAGCTGCTGCCTGGACTTTGACGCAAATGCGTCAAACATCGAGAAGAACCCGGCCGAGAACATATCGCTGAACCAAGTGGGAACCTTCGTCATGAAGGTCAACAACTACAACAATCGTGACAGCGCCAACGTTCCATTCAAGGTTATCGTGCGAAAGGCTGGCCAGGAAAGCGAAGTCCACGAGGCTGTCTGGCCGCGAAACAGGGCAAAGGGAACCTTGATGGAAGTTTGCACGGTGAGGGTGAAGCCGGAGGACCTCGTCGAAAAGCCCGTGGAGCTGTCTGAGGCGGAGCAGCGGAAGCTTGCAGCGAAGGAGGCTGAGTGGACGCAGATTTTCGGAGAGCCCGTGTCGACGCTAGCCTGCGAGCGCGACCTCAACGTGAAGATGTTGAAGCTGCCTGTCCGGCATGCCCGCAGAGCTCCAGGATGTCCCACTCCGCAGCAGCAGTTCACCAAGATCCTTGAGCGGCCTCCAAAGTCAGCAAAGAAGATGGGATCCTCCTTGGCCGAACGCTGTCAGCTCGAGACGTTGGAAAGCTTCATCCATCATGTGACAGAGCATGAGTGCACGGTGGAGGTCGACATTCGGAACTTCGTCCCGGGATATGTCACTCGCCTGGAGACGGCGACGGACCTTCTGCACAGCAAGTTCGCCGTCAATGTCTTCCATCAGAAGTACGAGCTGCCGCAGCAGCCCCGCACGGATGAGCAGTCATCGGCCAGGTTTGACGCATCCTGGGGTCTGCAGGCCTCTGCAGCAGTGCGTGGCTTCGTGCAGATCAACAAGATCTGGTTCATGATCCTGGACGGTGCTCGGCTTTCGCCCAACAGCAGTGACTGGCCTTTGGCTGGCGGTATGTATCCGACCAACCTGAAGCCAGAGGCCCATCATCACCGCAGCAAGTGGGCCAGCTTTCACTCTTTGACTGCACCGAAGGACCCGAAGGATGGACTTCCGCTAATCGGTTCTGCCCTTGTTGGCTTTCCCAACTTTCAATTCAAGCTGGACGGGCGCCAGGTCACCGTCAGAGCATAGTGGCCTGGCAGGTTAAGTAACACAACTTGGCACGTTTACTTAGAGAAGGTCTACGATGCTTATTGCCCACGTGGCCCATGTGCAGTGTACAGTTGCTCGTATTTGCCTTCTCTCCTCTCTGCATAGCCTAGGCTACTCAACAATCCGCGCCTTCACAGTAGCAAGGTGTCCTCTGGGAAAAGCCAGGACAAAGAGAAAGAGTCTGCTCGGGAGACTGCGTATTTTCCTCGAGTTCACAGTTTCCAGCTCTCTTGCTATGACGTCAGGGATGGTATTGCCAGTAACATCCAGCAACCATGTTTTCTCATACTCGCGTAGTTATAGTTCAGACAGATGCTTGACGAAGGAATTTTTTCCTCTTTGGCCAGGCCTGCCGGATGCAGCCGCAGCCCGTGCCGCGGTGGCCTCGAACTTTCTGTCTCGGCAGTTGATGAGTAAGCTGCGTTGCTACATGCGTCTCCGTGAGAAAGGACGATACCTGGTCAGAGCGCGCACTCGTGCTGGCCTTGGCAGACACTCAGCAACGCGAGCGAACAAGTGATACCTGTTCTACCATGCTCTGCGCAAGTCGTGGCTCGTAACGTAAGCTCCAAGCTCCCTGAAGGCTTCTAGGCCCCGCCGCGCGCCAGCCCACTGACCTGGTGCCTGGAGCTGTTGCCGCTGTGTGCAGTCCTTCGATGGTCGCCTTTCCCTTTCATGTGGAGCTGTCCGCCGCCAGGTTCAGACGATTCAGCTGACACAGGCAGATCTTCAGGAGTGATGCCTTCAGTACTCCTTGAACGCTTGGTGAAGAGATCGTGTGCTCGGTGCACCATGTGCACCTTGGCGAACATGCGGGCATGATGCAGATGCAAGGCTTGAATCGCTGGGCAAGTGGGCAAGAAAGCCTCTTGAACATTACTACTGTCGAATGTGGAAGTAGTGCAGGAGCGGATGAGCAAGCAGCAGCAGCAGCAGGTGCAGGAGAAAGAGCAGGAGGCTTGCGACGCTACTGCTTCAAGCAGTCCCAGCTAAGAGTGTGGAAAGAGTCGTTATGCTCCCAAGCCCAGGTCCCCCCCCCCCCTGACCTTGATGATCGCGTTTCACGTCGATCACAGAAACAAGTGTGTTTGATAAAGAAAACCGTAAACTTTGGGACGACGGAGCCTTTTGCCTGTTTGCAGTTGCAGCTGACCAAAGTCAGGTGTGGGTCTCAGCTGCACGTGCAATGCCCTCCACAGCGCAGTCAAGTCCGCTGAGCTGTCATATGCAGTACTGCGGACACCCTTAGCCGTGACTGCGCCGAGTTTGGAAGAGAAGGATCGCGAGCTGGCCAAGCGCGACAAGGCATTTCGAACTCTCCAAACTCCCCCCGAGCCAATAGCCAAGAGTAATGATGTAAAATGCAGATCTGCACCCTCGACCGCAAACCTTAGAGGGGAGAAGGGGCGATGCTAGGAGCTGATGGAGAAGGAGGGCGAGCTCTGCGATCTGCGGTCCGCCCTCTTTCGCCCCGCTGCGCCCGACAGCCTCTGCTCTTGTTCATCTCTGCATCTTTGGCAAGGGGGTGGCGAGACCAAGCAGTCGAACCTTTGCGAAGCATCTACTCGCACCAGGTAGCAGGTAGCATACCTGTAACATAACACAACAGCTTTTGAAGCTTTAGAAGCTGCCGGATGAGCTTTTGGGGGCCTGGACACGTAAAGATTGGCCCAGGAGCCAAGTTGTGCACAAAACCCCTCTCTCTCGCGGGTAAGAGCTGGGCTCGCTGCATGGTTTCGAGCATGGGACGATGCCTGCGCGTGCTTCCTGCGCTTCTGCTGGCAGCCGCGGCTCCAGTCTGGCCACCAAGGAAGAGTGAGCTGCTGAGGCCAGAAGAAACTTGAGCCGGGCTTGACTCCAAACTCTGCGTTCGGTTGTGCATCTCAGGCATCACCCAATGTACGGACGGAATCTTTCTCAGGACGATTGGCCAGAGCTGTGCCCCGACGGCAAAGGACACAGTGGATCTGGACACGTCTTCAGCCGTCAAGCGTTACAGCTCCTGCTCCTAAGGTCTCGGCTGATCGACCGGGCTCGTGGCCTCCCATCCAGCTCATCTTTTCGCGTTGCTGCCCTCATCGAAGGCTGTGAGCTGCTTCCTTGACGGGGGAGGGGGGCGGTGCTGCGGCCTCTTTGGCAGGTGAGGAGGACGTGCCCTCGGCCGCAGCTGTTGGGAGTGGCTTGGCTGCTGAGGGGGAGTCTGCACTGTCAGCTTTGGAGCTGAGGTGTATGCAAAGGAGGTGGCTCTTTGGAAAGCCGGGGCTGATGTGTTCCAGCTGACGTTCAAGACCGTCAGGGCGGACACCTTGTTCTTCCCGAATTCCATGATCGCGGAGGGCCGAAACTACCTCTTTGCAGCTGCCTCATATGTGGAGCTGCAGATGGGCCCCTTTGGCTCAGTCTTAGTACAGCTTGCTTAGCCACCTGTGATCCGTCAGAACCAAGTTGTGCACAAGGTTATTGCCAGTTATTGCTACTCGCTCGTATTTGGATTGCAAGCAGCCAGGTCATCTTCATGCTCACTCAGTCACAGATGCTGATGCTGTTCATATGATGACAAACATCGGTGTTAACCATAGCTATCCTGCTGGTATGCTCTGGTCATTTTCACCCTACGATGCGATTCGATGACACATAGAATCCATGAGTTTGTAGTTCTTATGGATTCTACATTACATGCTGTCGTCACTACGTGAAGTCGCATGAGCTCCCTGAATATAGTGTTAACATGAGGAGATTGTCAGCACTTTGAAAGTCAGGATTAGTGTGAAGAATAGGAATGCCGTGAACATCATCCATGAGTATTTGCAAAATCGAATCCTGAAGGCGCTTCTTTTGACATACTAAGATATGCGCTGTTCGTAAATTCTTGTCAAGGCTCACAGCATCGGGAGAAAGAACACTCATCGGCACTCCGAAGCATAACAATTTTGCCTAGGTCAGAAAATCTAGAGAACGCAAGCAGAAAGAACATCCCTGGCCTTTGATGACAGCTGACCGAGGCTACAGGTACACCTACTACTGTTACTTTGACGCAGACACTGCACTCGAGAACTGGCATGTGGGATGGCACAGCTTCGAGAGCTTCCTGCGCGAGTGGGAACCTGCAGTGGGATTGCCAAGCCTGGACGGCTACAGAGTCTTGTCTTCAGCTACCCTTAGCAGGTGTGACTTGAGCAGCTTCGTCATGCCAGACCGAGGTAGCGTCCTGGATGTCTATCGAAAGGAGGACGGTGCCGCTGTGAGAACCGTTCTGAACTTTGACCACACTGTAGAAGCCGTGCACTCCGATGCTGCGTTTTACTTGCTGCCCTATGCTCCCCGGCCTCCACTAGAAGGCAGCTGGAACGGCGAACATTGCTAGGCATAGACTAGCGGCTAGCGGCCGTGCTGTGGCCTTGCTGAACTTTGTTGGGAACAGCAGTGGAAAGGGTTCGGCGCCACAGCATGAGCTCTACCCGGTCCAATTGTCTGCCAGAAGTACTTGCCAAGGTTCTTGACCTCGACGAAGACTGCCAGTGGGTCTCTCAATGGCGTTTTGCCTCCCTGGCAACTGCCTTGTTCCCGGAGCATGTCTTGTTGACGCATGACGTCCTGGTCCAGAACACTGCGCACGGACACTACAGCAGGGAATACTGCCTGGAGCGCATGATGGACGCAACACTGGAGCTCCGTGCGAAGATGCCCAAGGCTGCCAGCTGCTTCGTTGAACCCCGCAACGAGGCCCTGTCGCTGAACGGGAAGCTGCGGCTTTCGGCATATCTACCCTGGGCCAAAGCCCTGAAGCGCACTCAAGCGGAGAAAACACGGCAGAACTACACCAGCCCGGAGATTCTCAGCAAGCTGCGGGGTTGCGAGGACCTGGCGGCTGTGAGGGCATTGAGCCAGCAGGCAGACCACTCCTGGTGCCGTGGCTGCCCAACAAGTATGGCCTTTGCGATGCTGCAGTACATCGTTGTACAGCGACCTATGGAATTCGTGGGATGGCTGCGCCTTGCGGACTTCACAGCAGCCGCGGTTGCAAATCGCGACGAATTGCTGATCTCCGAGATGTGCCTCAGCGTCGCCGTGCGGATGCTGCGCTGCATCAAGGGTATCGATGGTAGCCGCGTCTCATGGAAGGACACTGCTGCTACTGTAGGATCTTCGAAAGCTCGCTTCTTCTGGCCCGTGTGAAAATTGTCCTGACATGCAGCTGAAGGAGCTCAAGAAATTCCATGCCGCGCATGTGGAGCCAGCAGCTCAGGATCAGATCTGAGCAGAGAGAACGGTCGGTCCTTCTATGACTTGGCAGATCTTGGTAACATGCCCCTTCCTCATGTCAGGTTCGGAATCCATGTAGAGCCGAATGAAGAAACAGTGCAGGAGCTGCGTGGATGACCTTGCGTAGTCGTGCGAGAGCCTTTGAAGAAATTCTTTGGCAGCTTTTAGCAGCTTTTCGGCATATGATATTTGACTTGATGAGTGTCTTCGTGCTCTTTGCTCTTGGCAGGAGATTGAGCGGCTCACGCTGACTCCTTCCCGCCGAGGCCCGCCGTGTGCCTCCGCATCCCAAAACGGTTCGCAGAGTGCTGTCTCTGTGTGTGTGTGTGTGCGTGCAGATACTGTGATTGCAGCACTGCGCCTCGCGCTGACTCCGCAAGGCAGGGCCAGGGCATGGGGGGGTTCTCCGAGCAGGGCCACACCCGAAGCTGCGAATCCAGGAGATCTGATAGAGCCGGTATCGCTGATGTCGGACGACAAAATCGGGTGCCTTGGATGCAATACAAACTGGACCGCCGCCAAACATGTCTTGCAATCAGACGCAGGGAAACGGTAATTAGATTCCGGTATTGGCATGCCGACATGCATGGAGCACGCGCAGAGCAGAAGCGCTCGAGGTCTCTCGTCGATTGGCTCTTTAGTTGCCCCACAACTGGCGGTGCTTAAAAAGGGGCGGCGCAAGCACAGGATGCCACAGCTGGATGAAGGGCTACGCTGCATAATCAAGGTTCCTTAATGTGCTTTTCAGGTTACTGGTTACTGTGAAGGATTATTCGAAGAGGCACCCGAAAGGAACCCCCCCAATTTAGACTCACCAACTTTGACCAACTCGCATGTCTGGTTGGGGTGCTATAGGACGGTGCGATGAGCGGCATCTCCGGGGTCTTGTCCTGGACTTGGTGCAGTAAGGTAAGAAGCACTGATTGCTTGAAGTGACCGTGTTCATGTCTGGCATGCCGGTTCAACGGTCAGCGGCGCCTACCGGTGTCCGTCTTGGCCAAGCCGCTGGCCGCTAGCCCGTCTCGTTTGGACTGGCTGCTTATACAGAACAAAGAGCCCCCGTACCCAGACAACTCTCCACTGAGACACCAAGACGCCAAGAAAAGCCAACACCTGATCACACAACGGCACAGTCCCGCTTGAAGCGTTCTCCATGGATGTGGGCTACGTCGGCGAAGATGTTGAACAGCAGGCGCCCCCTTCCACGGCATCCTGCTCTGGCGCCTGTCGTGGAGAGTTCCGATTTGTCTGGAAGGCAGGTGTGACATTTTTCGGTCAGCAACAGGATCAGATCCTTGCCGTCGTTCCACGCACTTTTGAGGAGTCGGAAGAACTCATGCTGGAGTTCGCGGCTCACATGCCGGGTTGGCAGCAGCTCTCGCGTGCTGACCTGCGGCGACACTGGTGCCTGCGCTTGAATCCACTGTGGTGGCTCTGCATCTTTGGCTGCGCCGCCTGCATCCTTCTGGGCCACGGCTTCCACGGAGCCTTTCGCCAGGGAGGGGCCGTCCGAAGCGACGAATACGAGGCACGGACAGAAATTTTGAGGGAGCCTTTCACGTGCGGTGTGTCGAGCCTCAGGTCGAGCGGCGAGCGCGCATCTGGTGGGTCTACTGCTACTCCGGGGGCTTTGTTGGGACTGTGCTTGTGGATGTCGTCGCGCTGATGTCTGCCCTTGCCAGCGAAAGCAATGTGGAGGACAGACATGGGCTTCGGCTACCGGACCGGTTCGCTTGTTGAGGGATCATGGGTGATGGGCTCACATTGCTTTGCGTTTCACAAACCTGTAAAGGAGCGGAGCCGCACAGTCCGTTCCTGCATAGTGGCAATCATGATTCAGCTGTGGCCCCTTGGATGACAGACAGCCTTCCATCTTGTTTGATCCTTCTCGCATTCCCTGTCTTCCTGTGTCGCTCTCGGGGTACATCTGGGATGAGGGGTCTGACGGGGTAGCTTCTACAATGTTGATCTGGAATGCTTTCCATGGAAAGCAGCAAAGGTATATGCTGGGAGACTTGAACCTGCTCTTCATGATGAGCCGCAGCCTGACAGCAAGCAGGGACCAAATGCCTTAAACCAGTGAAGTGCCACGAAAGCAGCGGAGGTGAGCTCATCTTTCCATGCAGCCCTGCTCGGAGGAAAGGACACCGTCCTGATGCACGCGTCGGCCATCAGCCGGGTGACGTTTGGCGCGGCCTTCTTGGTGGCGCCGGGGGGCCCAGCCTGCGGAGAAGCGAGTGGCTTCTGGCGCCGCACCCGCCTCTGAGGTTCGTGATCGGCTTGCTGACCCCGGCGGGCCAGGCGACCTTCCACCACTGGGCCGAGGGCGAGCCAGACTCTGAGGCCTGCAACCAAGCAGCCGCTACTGAGCCGCTACACTTACAACGGTTTCTACAGGCAAAGCAGGAGAGAAGACGGTGTATGAATATGAAGGAAGATCACGGTAGATAGACTGCAGGAGGACTAGATGGACTAGAACAGTTGACATGTGGACAGTTGCGAAGACTCGGAACCAGCTGCAGCAGCCACGGTGACAAGGCCGGTGGTCCACCGCCACGAGAGACTGCTGCTTGGTGAGCACTCAGACCAAGCACTAAGCAGTAAAAGCAACCCTTGGCTGCTTTGCGGTCCAGAGAGAGAGGGCCACAAGCTTCATGTAGCTGTAGTGGCCCGAGTTTCTAGAGGCCCTCCACTGCAGCCCAAAGCCGGCCTGCGCCACCCAAGTCCAAGGCGATCACCTGGATGATCCGCCTCGTCTTCTGCCTCTTCATGGTGGTGGCCTACCTCGGTACCTCGTCACATGGGAGTCACGACGGTTTAAAGCCGGTTCGCGATGCCAACTGACGAGCTTATCTCGGTTGCATGTGGTTGCCCGGCTCTCCAGCTGCCATCGAAAACCATGGTGTCCTAAGGACAGCATCCACAACTTCGAAACACAGGCTTCTACAGATTACATAGGTATCAGCACATCCATGTCGGCTCCCAGAACAACTTGTGCCTACGCCCACCCCGACCGCATCCACGACAAGTGAATCCATATCAGCGCCCCGAATACCTTGCCCGTGAGCAGATCCGCCATCTGGAAAACACTGCTATAATATTTACAGCACAGTTCGTGGGTGCTGTTTTTTCGAGAGCTCCATCGGCGGACAGGATGTAAAACTCGAGAGCTTCTGCGTGTTGATGCTTCATTTGCTTCAGATTTCACAACCAGGGCCGCCGCTAACATGGGATTCGCGGCCTCTCGCAGCAGAATCTCTCCTCCCGATACAAGAGCAGGGCTACGACAAACTGTGGATCATTATCTTCCGCTGCAAAAATCTGCAAGGGAAACCCCTTCAATGGATTTGGGTCTGCAAAGACATCAGCTGTGGAGTGCATGCCAGTTCGTCCCTCGTGACTGTCGTGCGTTGCAGAAGCCTAGGCTGAACTGCTGCGCAAGGTATACGGGCTGCAAGGTAAAGCTAGCATCGGAAGGATTTTAGAGATAGGCGCGAATGTCGCATTCTGCTACCTGACGCAGAAGCACATCAAGAAGGGAGCCCTGTTTCTGAATCCCCAACACCCCCCCTCGCCCTTCCCCGACCTAGCCTGTCTGGTTCTCGGTAGGAACAGGATTGGATCCCTATGCCATGATAGCCCCTACATAATCCCCAAAAATCTCCATAATCCATTCCCCCCTTCCCGACGAAGACCCAGACAGTTGAGTTGAGGCTACACGCCGCTGCTGCAGCTGGACTACAGCGAGGCAGAGCCGCTGGCGCAAGCGGCCGCCCATCGTGGCGTCTGGAAGCTCAAGGCTCCCACGAAGGACTTCGAAGCCCTCCTATAGTACTCCCGACCGCCGCCACAACCAACAGGGGTGTTTCGGTTTTATCAGCTTTCAGTTTCGGAACCTGGAGACTTTGAGACCCTCTCTAAAGAACCCGAACGCTTCACGGGAAAGCGCACGCGCAAGCAAGGTGGCCCTGGTCGCCGGCGAGCCTCGGCCGAGAAGTGCAGGGGTGTTAAGGGCGGGCTCGGGTGTTCATGGGCCTGCCTTAAGGATCCTACCATGTAGGATGTAGGATCGTATCAATCAGGAGTCCCGTGCGAACTTCTCAGATGCCGTCGGAATCTGCCTCACTTGATCCAGGTCGTGGTGGTGGCTGCCGAGGGCTTCATGTTCTCTAGAGGTCCTGGGCTCTACATGCTGGCAGCGCAGCCGTTCTTTGTACTCGGCACAGCGTACCTTATGGAGGACCTTTCCGGCGTCGAGTCAGCATGGAATCATTCTCGGAGTCGCCATGGTTTCTTTGTGCAGCATCGGCCGGGCCTGTGGCAGTGAGCAATGACTATCAAGAGTTGCAGTTTTGTCTTTCGATCGGTACTGAGAAAGCCTGAAACCTGTACCTGGCAACCACGCAGCAAATCGTAGTTGCAGAGGATGGAAAGCTAAGTGGCCGTCGCTTGCTGGCCTCGTTTTGCGTCTTGGCTGACATCTCGAAATGAGCAATCTGTCGTGGCTTCCGAGCACATGCTGCTGCCTTCTGGCATCTAAGTCGCTTTGCTGCCTTTTGTCCTCGTTGGCAGTGGCTTTGCAGCTTGTGGCCCTGCACTTTGGGAGATTCTTGCTGGGAAATGAGCAGAGCCTTGGTGTTGTGGCACACCGGTCAACGAGTCCAGGCCGTGCCGCTGTTCCGGTGTTCCGGTTATCGTTTTCAGCTTCCTGGCCTTGCCAAGCATGCCCAGGAAGGTTCTTATCACGTGCAAGGACAAGTTTCGATGCCTCGCATGAAATCGACGTCTCTTGCTTCCGATTTTCAAAGTGAGGGCAGCTGCACTGTGCAGTTAGAGAGGGCGAGAAGGGACTTACCCTACACAGAGATACAGAAGCCCCACTCACACGCCCGTACATGTAGCCTAGCAGAGTGAAGCAGAGCAAAGCAAGCATGACAAGAAAGCCGGTGAAGTGTGAAATCTTGTTCTTGCCGGTTAGTCAGACATGTCAGGCGACCCTCAGACACTACCCTGGAGCCCTTCGAACTTCAAAACGTGACTGACACGACCACCAGGCTTTTTTTTTCACTGTCTGTCTTCTGTCTTTTTTTGGTCCCACTTCTGATAACAAGCGAGTTCCTAAGCGTGTTAGATATCTATTACTCCTACTACTGCTGCTACTACTACTACTACAACTACAACTACAACTACTACTACTACTACTACTACTACTACTACTTCTACTACTACTACTACTACTACTACTACTTCTACTACTACTACTACTACTACTACTACTACTACTACTACTACTACTACTACTACTACTACTACTACTACTACTACTACTACTACTACTAGGCTTGCGCGCCTCCTGGCGCCTGGTAGTTTGGAGGTGTTCGAGGGTCAAAAGTATCGGTTTTTACAGGGTTTTGTGAAAATCGCAGTTTGGGTACGTTGTCAAAGACTACTTTGTTTTACTAATAATTACACTTTTGGATGACGATGATGATGCTAGTGGTGCTACTGATGATGATGATGATGATGATGATGCTGGTGATGAAGATGCTGAGAATGCCAACGATGTGCATGAACAAAATCGCGGTTCAGCATGTCGTGATTGACACCCCCACCAAACCCTCTCCTCCCAGTCGAACAAACGGCCCCACAAAACGCTCCAAAGTACCGGCACTGCCAGTGTTTCTTGGCAACAAGAAAAAACACACCGTGGGGATTGCGTTTTCGGCAAAAATCGCGGTTCAGCATGTCGTGTTTTACACCCCCACCAAACCCTCCCCTCCCAGTCGAACAAAAGGCCCCATAAAACGCTCCAAAGTACCGGCGCTGCCAGTGTTTTTGGCAACAAGAAAACCATTGCGGTCGACCATGTCGTTATCCACCCCCCCCCCCCACCCCCACCCCCCAACCCAAAACCTCCCCGAAACACTTGAAAACAGAGCAAAACACCAGGCGCCAGGAGGCGCGCATGGGTACTACTACTACTACTACTACTACTACTACTACTACTACTACTACTACTACTACTACTACTACTACTACTACTTCTACTTCTACTACTACTACTACTACTACTACTGCCGCCGCTGCTACTGCTGTTGGTACTGCTATAAAATATTGCAACTTTTACCAGTGACACGCATGCACTAGCCTGCCCCAGCGCCAGGCGTAGTCACGAAGAGCAGGCCAGCGGCTTTAGGATGGGAGACCCAGAGACTCCAATATCATAATATTTGGGATCCTACTATAATTTAAGGAAAGTTCCGTAGTTAAGGGATATTGGGCAGGGTTCCGGGCCGAAAGCTCCTTTTGCAGTCCTTAGGTTGGAGGATCCGTGTTGCAGGTCTAATGCGCATAACAGTCATGAGGACAACAGCTAGACAGATGGAGTTACGGGACTGTAAGATTTACGTTGCGTTCATGCAGTGCGAGTACGTGTATGGCTCGCTCGCTCTCGCATTTGCTCGCGATCTCGCCCCCCTCTCTCTCTCTCTCTAACCTCATGGTTTGGCAGGTTGCACGCAAGGACGAGGACATCGCAGAGCGCGACAAGACTATCCTGCCCCCTTCTTAGCGTGATCCCAAACTCCAAAGCGCTACACCGTCAAGTTGTCAACGACCACGTTAACCGGTGCGAAGCTTCTGCTGCCTCCCATCATCCCGTCGAATATGCATGTGCTACGAAGAAGATTGTTGTTTCTGCTTTGTAGTTTTCCATGCTACTTCCAAGTTCCGGCCCTTGTTTTCCTGCTTACCCAGTACAAGTTAATGCTCAGGCACTTGCAAGCCACGGCGGAACGGTTTGAGCAGGACATACTGGTGAAGGCACCGCTTTTGATGTTCCCAGCTGCTGTATGCTGCAGTCGGCTCGGCCTGCTCGGAGACATACTTGGTGCGCATCTCTGTGTATAGTCTCGCACGTCTAGATCGGTTGAGAGCAAAGACCGTTCTAGACACTGATAGTACATGATGCTACTCTTGTCACTGTCAGCCAGACGGTCACACTATACCCTACTACATTGTACTCTATTTTGCTTCCCTCCCGGGAGACTGTGCCCTCTCCCTGCAGGATGACTTTTGCCGGAAACGTGACGAGGCTCTGGGTCTCACGCTTCTCTGCCTCACGCATCGCCGGAACCCTGAATAGGTCCAACACCCCCCATAATACACTCCAGTCTAGTGTGACATAATATACAAGTGTAGAAACACACACAATATAGTATAGTTAAATGTAGTATAATGTAGAATCGCATAAAATGGTATACAATAAATGTGATATGACATCTCTACCTTGCCGTTTCTTGGCTTAAGTCCTGCGTTCTGCTGTGCCGACCCCGACTTCTCGCGTCAGCCTTCCGCTCCTCACAACATGGGCTGCACCACCAGCAAGCCTCTGGGCTGAAGCAGTCCTGGGTTCTTGTTAGGGGTGGGGGGTGTAGTTTAAGTTGCCATAGTAAGGAAGCCATCTCATGTATCATAGAGCCGTAAATGTGGGATTTCATGTAAGTTACCATACTAATGAGGAATTTGCTGTGGATCCCTATATATGGTAGCTTAAGTAGGTTCTAAATTTCTTAGGGAATTCATTTAAGTTACCATAACAATCAGGAAACCATCTTGTTTACTGTCGATACCTGTATATGATAGTATATGATAGCTTAGGGTATAAATTCTTTATCGAGTCTTAAGCCGCCAGAACAGCCTGTTGTCGCGCGTAGTTTTTTCTGCCGGGGCGCAGTGACGTGCCACAGGAACCCTAAACCCTAAAAGCCCAAAACCGAGTGTTTCGATGGTCTCGCTTGGCCAAGGACCGGCACCGCTGTGGCCACCACCGCACCGGTGAAGGACCCAGTTCCTGTCGTGGCCTCCGAGTCCAAGGCGTCGACCGAGGCGGGGGCTCAGTCGAGCTATACATATATATATATATATATATATATATTACCCACAGTGGTTAAGCGAAACGACGCTTGCGAGTGTAGTGCTCCACGGGCCTTTCTCAAATGTTCCTTTTGCGAGTGGTTTTTGGCTCGAGCCTCCCAGCTCGAGCCCCTGCCTCGATGCCAGGGCCGTGGCTCTCAGCCACAGGGGACCCTGAGGCATGGCAAAGCTTTGCGCCCGGCGTGGGCGACTACGTGGAGTTTGTGGCGTATGACGCCGGAAGAGTTAAGCAGGGGACGGTGCTCGCGCGACTAGATGCCATCTCTGAGAAGACGAACCACGGTATGTGGTCGGAAGTTACGCTCCTGGCTGTCAGCGACGAGCACCTGACCTGGTGGCTTACAGATGGTCCCGGCAAGGACGACCACTGGCAGTTCGAACTGCACTTTTGCAAAGGCTCGGAGAGAGCCTGCAAGCAAACAAAGCGAGGACGGAACCTCGACTTTCACACTGACAAGTTCAGAGTGATCCCGATCGGGGACCTCGCCGACAAGAAGATCGAATGGGTGCGGAAGTCAAAGCACCGAAAATACGTGGAGGAGGAGGTCAAAAGAATGGCCGGACCACTCCCCACGGGGAAGGAAGCCTCTGGATCAAAGACAGCCCAAGGGCTGAATTTCGAGGAGGCCAAGGGCCTCCCTCAAGCTGATCAGTCCGCGGAGGACGACGCCTTGAAGGGGCTCTCCAAGTTGGAAGCTGAGCTCGGTACGCCGAGGGGTCGCAAGAAAAAGAAAGAGAAGGGAGATGGCGGAGGACCCCTCAAGAGGGAGACTTCTCAAGAGGAGAAAAGGAAGAAGAAGAAGAAGAGAAGGAAAGAGGAAAATTCCGCCCACGGGCGAGCACAGTCTGCCCCTGGAGGACGCCAATGGTTTGGCACTCCGGTGGAAGGGGACCCAGAGGAGCGCTCCAGCTCCGATTCGACGCCGGGGACCTCCACTTCCGAGAAGAAGAAGAAGAAGAAGAGGAGGAAGGCGGAGGATCGGGACCGGGCTCGGTCTGCGCAGGACCGAGGACCCTTTGGGTCCGGTCACAAGGTGTCGTATGGTGGCGTGGTGCAGGGATCCGACTCTTCCAGTGGCGAGGAGGATTTTCGCGAGGCCCTCCCTTCCAACAATGGAACAAGTATCCAGCTGCAGCTTCAGGAGTACTCGCTGAAGAAGCCGGGGAGACTTGCCGCCAGACTCCTGCAGCGAATGCAGGCAATGGTGGGGAAGGAGGGAGGGCCGAGCGACTTGACACCAACCTCGAACATGACACCGCCAGTCGCGACCAACTGGGTGCTGACCGTCCTGGGGCAGCGGGGCCTGCCGGTGCGCCTCCTACGGGAGATGAGGACCCTCGCGGCGGCGTTGGACCAGATAGCGGCGGGAAGGCCGCACGCAGCCGCGGACACCATCGCCCAGCGTCTGAAGGCCCTCGAGCTCAGCCACAGCGACTCATCGTGGAGCCGAGCTCAATTCATCGAGCTCTTGGAGCCGGAGGGACCGGCAGACGAGCGAGGCCGTTCTCGCCTCCAAAGAATGGGGAGCCGAACTCAGGATGAGGAAGCTCCAAGGGGGCGGGAAAGGACCCGGGAAAGCCGGAGAGAAAGGCGACGGCAAGTCTCCGAAGGGGGACCCGAAGGGAGGCAAGGACCAGGGCGGCAAGAGGAACGGCAAGGGCAAGGAGAAGGCGCCGCAGGAGTAATGGAGACCGCCGTGAAGGAGGAGATCCCTGACTATGGTGGAGACGAGGAAGGGGAAGCGAGTGTATCCTCGAGCGGTGCCACCGAAGAAGCCGACCTTTCTGGGATGCTCCTGGATGGGATCCTTGACTTTGACCTCGGGGAGCTAGGCGAGAGTGACGACGAAGGACTCCCCACGGGGAAGGACGATGCCAACTACTGGTCGAATATGTTCCAGGGCCTCTCAATGAACGAGTGGCGGCAAAAGGTCCGGACGGTCCTCAACAAGAAGCCCCAGATCGCCCAACTCGGGAAGGTGTACATGGAGGCCATCCTGTCCCTCAGGTCCGCTTTGGGAACTTTCGCCAGAGTGCATTGTAACCCGGAAAGGCTGCCTCCGGGCGACGAGCCCACCTCTTCTGGGGACAGGGCGGCACGCCACGGCGACATCCTCCCGATCCATCCTGGGCTGATCCTTCCTTCGCCTCGGGGGGTCACCAAGGATAATGTGCATTGGGTTCGGGCCATCGTGACCGTCCCGAACTACCTTTACTGCGCCGCCTGGGCAAGCCCAGTTTGCGTTCCGATGCCACGGGTGTTGGGCAACGCACAACTGCGGGTGATTGGGAAGATTGCCGCACAAGTTGACCGCCTCCTCGCTCGAGGCGGAACGGTCGGACCGGCCCCTGAGGCTGTGAAAAAGCTTAAGGCAAAGAAGTTCGACTACAACGGCCAGCCCATCGACCATATGCTCGACTTGGAAGCAGACAAGGTGATCAAGGCATGGCCCTCCCCCGGGGTCTGCTGCCGTGGTGAGCCTCGAAGAGTGTCTGCCTCCGGATCTGAAGCAGGCGATCCAAAATCCTGCCGACTACCTCCTCCCGGAGACGGAGCTTCCGGAGCGACACCGAGGGTCGAGGGTCAGGGCGTCGGACCAGGAATGGTTCAAAATTGTCAAGGCCGGTTACGACCGAGGCATGTTCACTGCGGTGAAGGATGAGGACGTCCCTGTGGACCGGCGGGGCTTCCTTATCACAAACGGGGCCGGTGGTGTTGCCAAGAACAAGGTCCAGGATGGAGTGAGGGTGGAGATGCAGCGCTTTATCTCGATTTTGTGCCCGACAAACGAAGCGATGCGCCTCCTTCCGGGGGCCCAGGATTCGCTCCCTTATGTGGGGCAACTCACCGCCATCCTGGCCGAGACTTGTTCAGGATGCCCCCCGCTTGGGCACCATACTTCAGTTTTGCAAAGAAGGTCCGAGGCGATGCCTTGGGACTTTCGCCAAGGATTGAGGTGCGACAGGCCTCACAGTGGTCCCAATGGGCTGGACATCGGCAGTCACCCTCATCCAAGCAGCGATCCGACACATCTCGTATGAGATCGCGAGGGTCCCGTCATTTGGGGACGTGAGCAAGGACAGGCCCCTTCCTTCAGAGGGCCCCCTCACGGTGCTCTATCTCGACAATTTTGATGAGCTGAGGTACCTCAAGAAGGAGATCGCCGAGGCCGAAGCCGGCCAGCCCTCGGAGAACCACTTGAAGTTTATCACCGCGTGCGAAATGCTTGGGCTGCCCAGGAACCTGGGTAAGCAACTGAGCGGAGCCCTTCAGGGTACCCTCCAAGGAGGAGAGATTCTGGGAAAAGAGAATGTGCTACGGCACTCTTATGATAAAACGGTCGAGCTCATGGAGCTCGGTTTGGGGCTCATGTCAATGGAGTTGGTGGATGAGTTCTGCCTCCGCCACTGGTGTGGTAAGGCCGCCTTCGCGGCGGCTTTCAGGCGGCCCCTCTTTGCGGTCCTGCAGGAGGTTTATGCCACAATGGACTGGGCAAAGCAAGGAACCCAGGTTATCCTGCCGGGCCCCGTCCTTGACGAGGTCCTCTGCATGAGCCTTCTCCTCCCCCTGGCCGAGACGGACCTTTCGTCACCGATCTCCTCGGAGATCTCCTGCACTGATGCTTCGCCGACCGGGGGAGGCTGTTCGGTGGCAAAGGCCTTCAAGGAAAAATCGTTGCTGCTGCCCCTTCCTTTGGAGGACCCGGGCACTTGCGCTGGTTGCGACGCGTTGCTCGACCAACCGGCCTGGCGCACGTATCGCTGCCCGAGGAAGTGCGGACTCAGGTGCTGCACCCTTCGGTGCACCCGCAAGCACAACGAAGAGTGCTGCCGCCGGTGGTGGCATGTTCCCAAGTTCGGGGACAGATTCGCTGGGAAGAATTTCCCAATGTCGAAGGCAGCGGGCTTAAAGGGCATTGAGGTCCAGCTCCCCTTGGATTACCAGATCGAGGGCGACCGGTGGGACTTCAAAACGGAGCCGGGCAAGGAGCGACTGGACGATTTGGAGGCCGATGGGGACCTCATGTGGACCCATTGGTCCCCGGATCGCCACACCTTCTCCAAGCAGTGCGGCCAAGGCTTCTGGAACGACCGTTGGGAATGGGAGCGAGGCCTACCTGCTTTGCGCAACAGAGATCACCCAGAAGGTTTCAACAACCTGCGGCGCCCAGACCTAGTGATGGTTCGCCAAGCCAATGCCATGGCGAAGCGGGCTGTGAAAGGTCTCCTTGAAGCCCACCGAAGGGGGCGGTTCGCCTCGCTGGAGCACCCTTGGGCGTCCTACATTTGGAATCTCCCGGAAATGGAGCCCCTCTACGGAGGAGATTGGTTGTGGTCCACTTTCTCCCTGTGCTGCCACGGAGGAGAACGAGAAGAGTGGTTGACGGTTGTTCACAACTCACCGTCGCTACACGCGGTGTTGCACAAGCCTACGTGTGATGGCCACTCCGGGGCCATCTTGGGCTATGACTACATCGACATCGAGAACCAGGATGAGTACCCATGGGCCTTTTGCCTGGTCTTCATGGAAGGAGTGCATGATGAGCTGTGCGCTCGGTACTCGGAGCCCTTTGGCTGCCGGGCAATGACCCTGGAATCGCTCATGCACCACCAGCTCAAAGGAGCGACCAGGGGACTTCAAGACGGAGCCGCCGTGGATTGGGCTGTGACTCAAACGGTGCAGTTCTTGGACACCATGGATGCCGGGAACGAAGCTCAGCACCTGGCCTGGCTCTTGAGGCACACGTACCACACAGGGTGCGATGTGCGACTGACCAACAAAGGCCAGGATGTGGTTGGTATGAGGCCAGCTCCGTACCCTGCCTTTCGCTGGCACTGGAAGGATGTGCTTTCCTACAAATGGAAGCAGCCACAGCACATCAATATCCTCGAGCTCACGGCGTTCCTTGCAGAACTCAGGCGAAGGACCCGTGACCTTACCCAGCACAACCACCGCTTTTTCTGCATCGTCGATTCCCTGGTGACTTTCTATGTCCTGGGGAAGGGCCGAAGCAGCTCGAAAAGACTGAATCGAATATGCCGACGTGTGACTGCGCTGACCCTGGCTTCTGGTGTGTTACCCATCTCCCTGTGGACGATCAGCAAATGGAACTTTTCCGATGGCGCGTCCCGCAGGTTTGAACCGTCCTGACCACCTCCGCTTTTTGGGTATCACACAAAAGACCAGGCGCTCATACGAGCAAGCAGTCAAGGCATTTTTCGTTTATGTACGCGCCCTACGGGGCAGGCTTCCCCGCTCTATGGCTGATTTGGATGATGAGCTGGCAGAATACATTAACCACCTCTACCAAGAGGGCGACAATGTTACGCAAGCAGGCTGGACCGTTAGCGGTCTCAAGCGGTTCCTGCCTCGGTGCAGGCCGCACCTTCAAACCGCCCAGCTGTTCCTTCGGAACTGGCACCGGGTACACTTGCCGCAACGGACCAGTCCTCTCCCGTGGCTGGGAGCAAAGGCCATGGCCGCGGCTGCAGCCCGTATTGGGCGGTTTGATTTGGCGCTGATGGTGCTCATTGGTTTCTCTTTCTTTTTGCGCACCATGGAGCTCCTCAGCCTGCGCAGCGTACACATTCGTCTCTTCCCGCAAGATGGAACGGTGGTCATTGCTATTCTTAACGCTAAAACTGCCAAAGGCCTTCAACAATCCCTTTCACTCCATGAAGAAAGCTTGGTAGCTATTTTGCAATTCTTGATGGACCGGGCACGCCCGAGTGATTATCTCTATTCCTTTTCGGTGGCGACCTTCCGCCACGAATTTGCTTGCTTGGTCAAAGCCGTGGGACTTTCACCCGAAAGCTACCTCCCCTACTGCCTTCGCCGAGGGGGCGCCACGGCTTTCTACCAACGCTTTGGCCTGGGCCGCACTGTCGTGCAAGGCAGGTGGAAAGATGCAACAACTGCGCGCATCTATGTGGACGACGCCCGAGCCACTCTCATTCAGCTTCTTTTGCCCGCCCCCGTCACCGCCCTGCAACAACATCTTGCTTCTTTTTGGCGGGTGGCTTTGCCAGGAGACTAGCCCAATCGGGCGAGTTGGCGATTGGGCGAGTTGGCGTTGCTGCTTCATCCTCACACCGGGCTGAAGTCTGAGGCCATATGTGCTGAGGGTGAACACCTCCTACGGGAGAGACCTCTACGGAGGAGAGGAGGCTTTTGTCTACTAAGGCAATTGCCTTGGTGGTGTACCTTAGTGTCACGCCAACTCTGAGCCTTCCCAGCCTTTCCGGGAAAAAGCTCCGGAACGTGTCTTTGAGAATACCCACAGTGGTTAAGCGAAACGACGCTTGCGAGTGTAGTGCTCCACGGGCCTTTCTCAAATGTTCCTTTTGCGAGTGGTTTTTGGCTCGCCACCTCGTCCCCGCCTCCACCCGGCCATATGTGCTGAGGGTGAACACCTCCTACGGGAGAGACCTCTACGGAGGAGAGGAGGCTTTTGTCTACTAAGGCAATTGCCTTGGTGGTGTACCTTAGTGTCACGCCAACTCTGAGCCTTCCCAGCCTTTCCGGGAAAAAGCTCCGGAACGTGTCTTTGAGAAATATATATATATGTATAATATTATATATATATATATATATATATATATATAGTATAATATCCTGTGTATATGTATATATGTATGTATAGATTTATGATATATGTATATCTGTGTATACATATAGCTTCTAGAGATGTTATATGATATGACATATCTAAGGGTTTCCGTTTAGGGCTTCGGGCGTTTCGGAGGAGAGGTCTCGCTTGTTCTCGCGGCTTGGGCCTCGCGGAAGAGAGGAAGAGCCACCGTCGAGAGTTTTTTTGCTTCGGTATCTTGCACAGATGAGCTCAGGCAGTGTGAACAGCGACCCGGTTGGAGAGCCTGTAATGAAGGAAGCCGAAGAGCTCGCCTTGTGTGAAAACGATATTCAGAAGGGTATGATCCATCATGAAGACGGACTAGCCAGAAACCTAGTGGACGCAGTCCCAGCCGGAAACAGAAGTGAGAACCTAGGATGTCATACGATGTTATAGTCGTTCAACTCCAGGCCCGAGTTTGTGAGCACGAGAACGAGGGTGAATATGCAGATCTAGACGGCGAAAGCCCGAATCAGGTTTGGTGTCAGGGCACGCTCCATATCGTCCTGCTGCCTAAGTTCAGGGTTGGGTTCCTGGGACGATAACCATGCTAACCTTCTTTTTTGCTCGTCTTTTGGCATACCCTAACCCCTGAAATCCTATACCCTAAACCCAGAGCCTCTAAACCCCTAAACCCAGAGCTTCTCCCAAAATCCTAAACTCCAAAACCCCTAAACCCAAAGCTCCTAAACCCTAAACCCCAAAATCCGAAACTCCTTAACCCCTAAACCCAGAGCTTCTACACCTTAAACCCCAAAATCCTAAACTCCTGAACCCCTAAAACCCCATATAAGCCCGTCTTGGGGGCTTCGCCAGGCTCCGGGAGCTGAGGAGCTCGCGGAGGATGTGGCCAGCCAGGCCATTTACTTCTTTTTCGGGATCCAGAAGGCTTCCTTAAAGGGATCTATATGGGTTCCTTAAAGGGATCTATATGGGTTCTATAAAGGGATACCTTTAAAGGGATCCTCTAAGGGTTCCTTTCAGGGATCTATATGGGTTCTATAAAGGGTGGAAGGTGTGGGATTTTTCGAAAATTAGGGGTACCTTATTTTGGGGTCCTTGTAACAAGGATCTCTACTTGAGGTTTCCAAAAATAGGGGATCCCAAATCCCTATTTTCAGGACATTCTTCTTTTTCCTCTTTCCTAGGTGGTATTCGGGAGACCCCTAAAGGGGACCCCTCTAGATCCCCAAGGGGTCCCTCTCTATCCCCAAGGGGTCCCCTAATCCTATCTCTTATTCTATCATCGTGATTACTATGTTTAGTATTGTTGGCAGCAGTTTGTCATTAACTTTCAAGATATTGGAATTCTTAAGCAATCTACTCTTAGTGTGGACTTGTGGTTGTCGTAGTACGGCGCTTGGGCCGATGGAGGTGAAGAAGGCTGCCGAGACCATCGAGACCGAAGTTGCCCAGGTGCCGGGGATTAGGGTTTAGGACCCTAATCCCTCCTCCGTCTGAGAGACATTCCGACCAACACATGGTGGCAGAAGGAAAAGGAGTAAAACAAAACACAGAAGCCGACAGGTGGTTGGTGAGGCAGCGGAGACCATCCAGGTCCAAGCTGGCGCCAAGGCAGTCCACTCGTCGTAATTCGTCGTTGGCATAGTAGTACTCGTATGTGTGGCAGTATTTGTAATTTCTAGTACATGTGCTGCGACAGCAACTTTTAGGATTATTTTTCCATGAAATGAACAACTCGAGGACAGGGAGCAGCGACGGTAGTCTCAATGGTATTGCAGTTAAAACGCTCCCGTTTGGCGAGGGCAGGGTATCCTCTTAGGTTTCTTAATCATGTTCTTATGTGGCAACCAGTGTGGACCATAAGCCACTAGGCTACAGCCACCCCCGCAGATGGCAAACCTTCCCCCCGCCGCACGGCACAGCGCCGGTATCGACCAGCAAGGATTTGAAGATGATCAAATGACAATGCCACGACGGTACGGCATCGAAAGCGACGAGAAGACAACGACGGCACGACGATGGGTATAACTTCAGTTGAATCCGATCTCTAGCGGCGAGAAGGTACCAATTTGGCTCTCTTCGAGGGGGAGTGCACTACTCGTAGTAGTAGTAGTGGTGGTGCTGGTGGAAGTGGTGGTGGTAGTAGTGGTAGTGGTAGGTAGCAGTAGTAGCAGTAGCAGTAGCAGTAGTAGTCGTAGTAGTCGTCGTAGTAGTAGTCGTAGTAGTAGTAGTAGTAGTAGTAGTAGTAGTAGTAGTAGTAGTAGTAGTAGTAGTAGTAGTCGTAGTAGTAGTAGTAGTAGTAGTAGTAGTAGCAGTAGTAGTCGTGGTGGTGGTGGTGGTGGTGGTGTTGGTAGTAACAGGTAGTAGTAGCAGTAGTAGAAGCAGCAGCAGTAGTAGTGTCAGTGGCAGTTGCAATCGCGGTGGTGGTAGCAGTAGGAACTGCTGCTGTGGCTGTTGCTGCTGCTAACGCCGCCGATACCGCTACTGCTGCGACTTGTACTGCTGCTGCCAAGGCAGGGTAAGCAGAATGTCAGTACGTCTTCGACACGAAGTTTGAAGAGAAGAGCAAAGCTTGAATCTGATCCGCTAGACATGTACTTCAAAACCCTGAGCTCTGAGACGCTTGTCGAAGGAGGAGCCCACGATCGAGGGAGCGGGTCTTCCTACGGGCTGCAACTTCTTTGGCGCCTGCGGTGCCTGAGGCGGGCTTTGCCCGGAGGGGTCGTCATTGCTATCAACCGCAGCGGTAACATCCTGCTCAGACGTCCCTTCTGCTTCTTCTTCATTTTGACGTTTGATGTGCGATGGTCAAGCAGGATATAGAATTTAGAGTTTCCTGCTCTGGAGTTTGGGGTTTGGGGTTTGGAGTTTGATGTTTGGGGTTGAGGCTCAGGAGTTGAGGGGAGCGGGGTGGCAAGACGAACAGCGTAGCAGTGGCAATTGAAGTTGAAGAATTTGTCGTCGCCATCAAAACAGAACATGACATCATGACACACACACACACACCAACATGCACACGCATGCATGCATGAATGCATGCCTGCCTGCCTGCCTGCCTGCATGCATGCCCGCGTGCAATCGTATGCATATCGTGTGTACGTGCCCACGTGCTACCGTGCGTTTATGATCCCGGTTCGGCCGGCCCCCCCGTCCCCCCCGCCCCCATGGTTGGTATCCACTCGCCTTCCCTGTGGCGTGGTTCTCCCGTTTGTGTTGTCATCATCATCATCATCATCTTCGTCGTCTTCATCTTCATCATCATCCTGCTCCTTTCTTGGATTTCTTGGGTCAGCTGTCAGGAACGTGATCCTCGCGGCAGTTGCATTTTCAATACCCTCATGTCGGAGTCGTGGTTGGAAAACTGTCACGAGGATAGGGTGTGTTTGGGAGGAGATCCTTGTGAGAGTTGACGGTTCCGCAGCCGCCCTGCGAGAGAAGCACAGTCACACGGATTGGGGGAAGGGTTGGCGAACCGAGAACCGGAATCACACACATATATATATATATGTATATATACATATATATACACGTGCCTAATGCATGCATTCTCCTGTCCTGTCAGGCACCTTGGTGGTCAACACACGGCTCCGGAAGAAGATTGGACGATCCTCCTGACCTCCAGCTGTTGGATGGATAAGCTGTGTACAGCAAGACTCCTGTGCTCGGGGCAGACGTCCTGAGGCAGTTTTTGTTCCAAGTGTTCCCAGGCGAAGAAGTTACCTGGTATAGCCCGATAATTCGTTGCATTCGATTTTGCACAAGTTGCGCAGCCGGGCGCAATCTTTAGCATCTGGGCTCCGCATCAACGATGTTTGCATCGGAGCCCAGCTTTTGCATTGCATGATGCGAAATGACCGCCGTGAAGGGCCTAGACAAATTCTGCGAGAGGTGCCTGCGGTAGTTGCCTAGCATAGACCAATTTCTGTTATCTCTTCAAATGTGTTTGCTGTCCTTGCCTCGCTTCCTTTTCCGCATCTTTGCATTCTTTCTGCCCTCGCCGGATTGTGCTGACCAGAGGCTATGGCTGAGGGTTTCTTTGGACCGCCTTCTTGCAAGAAGCATTTCGGCTTGCTTGCAATTGAAGCCTGCTGAAGCCCCTCGAGCCTTCTCGTGCTGTCTCATCATGGGTTGCAGCAACAGCAAGCCGCCAAGCTCAAACCAGAGTCACAGTTGACGAGTCGTGAGGAGTCTGCCGGCAGGCGAACCGCCCGAATTCAGTTTTGTGCATTCGCACTGAACCTCCCAACCATGCAACACTCGAGCCTAACTAGTTTGAACCCTGGCACATCACCAAGGACCGGCGTCGTTGTGTCCTCGCAGAAGCCTCCCATGCCGGTTGCTGCAGCGGAGTCCAAAGCTTCCACCGAGGCCCGGGTAATAGACACGAATGCAATATTTTAAAGTGCGAACACGCTAAAGCAGCAAGTTGCGCTGTAGGTCGATCAAGTAGCAGTACTGCTACTTATGATACCAACAGTAGTAAGCAGAGTAATATTGACAAGAACTAGCATGCTGCTGTCGATCCTCACTTAACCGAAAGCAGAATAGACAACTACCCTAGCACTGCATGGTTCCCTATAGCGCAGCATATACCCTTGCAAGCTGAGAATGACGAAATCGCCCGACACTGAGATCTTACAGTCGACTCGACATGATTCTCACAGGTATGCCGAAGATGATACCAGTTGCAAGATTAACAGGAACACCAGATTTGTCAGCACAGCCCGAAAGACAGCATCCAGGAGGCAAGAGCCGCAAGGCAACTCGACTAGCATGAGCAGCAAGAGCACCACGAGCACGAGCACATGGGGTCCACGCCTAACACCCGAAGCCTACAAGCCCAAAGCAAATAGTCTTGAAGCTCAAGTCCCAAAGCTCCATTTCCCAGGGATATAGGATTCTGGGTCTTCGAGGTTTCCTTAAACCCTAAGCCCTCAACCCCAGTGTGAAATAAGCCCTAGACTCCGCACCCTTAGCCCCAGAAGCCTTAACCCTCATCCTAAACGCCTCGACGCAAGTCGGATCCTCGGAGGCTCCTACAGCGGAAGACCGAGTCGAAGAGGCCTTCACAGAGGCGACGGTTCGTAGAGAGTCAGTTGAGTTGTTATACCATACAATATAACCCCAAACCCTGTGCTGAAACTAGGGCCGTTGCAAAAAGTGTGAGCAGCTCATCCGGGATTGTGGTTTACAGTTTTATGATGGTTCAAGGTATCTTCAGGTTTAATGTTTGACGGGTGATTTTTCGATGGTAGCCCATTCATGAATATGGGCTGTCTTCACGCTACGGCCACCGTTGTCATGCGCATGCATATGCTGATCACGATGCTGGGGAGAGTCATGTTCCCAGGCCCATAGGCCCTGAAGAGACGTCCGTGGTCATGCTTGCTGCAACGGCTACCGTGCTGGTATACAAATGCCTTGCGCTTGCGGTAGCGGTCGTAGGGCCCGTGACTGTATAGCAGTCATACTTGAAACCGGATCACTAATTCTCTTGTTCGGCAATTATTGATAATTATTGAGGTTGTAATCTCTTTGTGCGGCACACCGGGTAAATTCGATCCAATGGGCAAACCAGGTCCTGCAGCCTGGAGACCAGAGAAGAGAGCACTCCTGATGAAGATAAACATCTTGCAGTTTCAGATACATTGCACGCTTCTTAATTGTGGCGCAAATTTGCATTGGGCTCTGTAGGAAGACCAATCCAGAACCGTATAAGGCCTGGGCTCCCTGGGTTTCTTTCCAGAAAGCCCCCATCGGCCTCAGATCACATGAGGTCACAAATAGCATACCTGGGAGTTTCCGAAAATTAGGGGTACCTTATTTTGGGGTCCTTTTAATAAGGATCCTAGCATTTAGGGTACTTTGTTAGGGTTGTCAAAATTATGGTCCCTTTTTGGGCCCCTAATATAGTACGGCACCTATTATTTAGGGCACCCCCCCGGGACCCCAATTTTGACAACTACTCAGATTTATTCCTGCGTCGAACCAGGTTTCTGTGCCATGCCCAGACGTCAGTCTGCACGTGAGAAGAAGTGAGATTTGCTCATGTGCTCAAGGGCAAATACCTATCTCGTTAAGAGTGTTGATGTTCTGGCAGGAGCATTGAAAAGAAATCCGTGACTGATGCCTTGCGCCTAGAAAGTCGAACAAACAGCAGCTAATGCTGGCCTCTATCTTTAAACATTTGTGGTTTGGAGGAGCTGCTTGATGTAAGCATCCCCAAACGTTGCCAGCGTGAGCCTTGCAGGAAGGCGGCACAGCACCATCATTCGTCGATCCAGAACCTACATCGGCATCCTGAATCATGCCTTCACCACTGCATGCCATGTTATCATGTCATCCAGGTTGCGGTGCTTGTGCGTCTTTTTGATTGCTTTGGGGTGGGGGAGGGAGGGGGTGAAGGTTGTTGTTGTCATTCTCGATGTTGGCATTGCCGTTGCCTTCAATGCTACTGTTCCTGCCTTCTGTTCAGAGTGTTTGCTTTGTTTCTCATTTCACATGTTGCCCGTGATATCAATGCACAGCCCTGCCCTGTCTCTGCTAAGCTTCTGCATTGTGCGTCGGTCCGGTTGAACCCTGTGACAGGCGAGGGACTCGGCGGTCGTGGCTGAAGCCGAGGCAGAAGCTGTGGGACAGGATGAAGACAAGCAGCAACCGTAGCAGTCGCGTAGCAGTCGCAGCAGTATACAGGTGGACGTCGGAGGGGGAAGAGCGAGTGATGGTGGTAGTGCTGCAGCAATAGTTAGCAGCAGTAAGGAGTGAGTGATAACTGCTCTAGTATCAGCAGTCGTCATCATCGTCGTCCTAGGGGTAGTCACCGGTAGTCGTCGTCGCAGGCAGCAAAAGCAGCAGCAGTAGTCGTAGTAGCGTCGTCGTCGTCGTCGTCGTCGCGGTCGTCCTCGTTGTTTTCCCGGAGGCAGCTAGCATCGGAGTATCGCAGCTCAGAAAAAAGTCTGGCATCGCACGGCATCCATAGTTGCGGAGTCCAAAGCCTGGCGCAAGGTTGAGAAGGCGGCCCAGGAAGCCTTGGAAACAGCAGTGGCAGGGGCCAAGGACTTTCGGCCGAACCTGTTCACATCTTCATCTTCATCTTCGCAGCAGAAGTAGTAGGTGTAGCAGCAGGAGTAGTAGCCAGCAGCACTGGTATAGAGATTTGGACAGGCAGGTGACATGGAATGTGCACGGAACCCAGGTGTGTTTGAATCTGATGAGGAATGCACCACGAAGGGCCGTAGTTCTGGCCAGAGCGCTGTTGTGTCGACGGTGAGGCAACCAAAGTTTCGCAATCGTCGCAATGTCGCAAGAATCTTAACTTGGGGACCTGTCTTCTTTGTAACACATCCAGCGACATTCAACGAGCTTCTGCAGCAAAGCCGCGGCGACAGTGCCTTCGCTCGACTTCACTCGGCAGCAAATTCTAGCCACCGTAGTAACATGAGCACCCGTAACAGAGAGCAGAGAAAAGCTGAGCTGCTCTGAGGAGCAGGGCCTGGATTTGGAGATCACGACTGCCGAGCCGACTTCGGGTTGCAACCTCTTTGGCGCCTGTGGCGCTTGAGGGGCGGTCGAGCTTTTGAGGACTTGCATTTAGATTGCAAGTCTTTCAAAGATCGGGTTGGAACTCTGTCCCAGCGGAGCTTGATGGCAGGAATGGATGAGCACAAGATCAGCCCTTGAGCTGGCAGATGCTGGCAGTCCTCCAGCTGGGAGTTTGCCATGCTAGGACGTGTGACGCTTTCACGTACAGTACTGCTCTGGTCTCGGCTGTTGTCCGTGCCACCCGAGCTCTTGTCGCATGTCCCAGGCCAAAATGAGACCTGTTAATTCTGGGTAATTCATGATCAGTTCATGATCGCCATGCTGGCGGTTTTGCAGCGGCTGCACCTGTGCAGCCGCTTCGTCCTCTGTGTTCCCATGCCAACGATGCTTGAAGTGAGTGGGGCGCAGCTTTTGCAGTGCACGACAGCGACTGCAAGTTAAAAATGCCGCAGATCGCCCAGCAGAGGGAGCGTCTGAAACCTTTCCGACCCTGAGCTGTTCCACCTCCGCGAGGCCGCACGGAACCTGGAAGGAAAGCTGCGAAGCGAGCGCAGTGCCTTCGAGGCCGGACCCGAAGCAGAGACGCAAGAACTTCTTTGACTGTGCTCTCGCGAGGCGCAGAGTGCCAAACGTGACCAGGACCGAGCTAGGTTGGAATGGCCTGAGGCCGATAAAGTCGCGCCGGCCACTTCGCCTAGAGTCTAAACTCCATGTGTGTGTGTGTCTGCCAAAGCGAGGGAAGCACGCTCGTCACTAGTCCCGTGCAGCTGCCCCACAGGAGCTCGAGCAGAAGACCCAAGAGGTCCGAGAGCGAGAGAACGAGCTTCGCAAGAAGGACGACTGGACATGTTCCACGCCAGTCTGTCGCCCTGCTTTCGATGCGCAAAAGCAACAGGAGCGGGAGGTGGACTCTCTCCGAGACCAGGCCCTTGTGGGAGCAGCAAGGTGTCATTTTAGCTTGAGTTTTTTCTGAACATCCTCATCTGTGATTCTCTTTGCAGTCAATCCTCGCTGGACTTCAACAAGCTTTGAACGGCCGTAAACTCCTTGAGCCCAATTTGGGGCTGTAGTTGAAACCATTTACATTTACATCCAACTAAAGCATATTTGAGAGGCACCCTGAAGCCTAGAACACACTCGCAACAACCAGCCAGAGATTTTGTCATGGAAGGCTCGCAAGCTTGAGGACCAGGCTCGCCACTGACCGGGAGTTGAAGTCTGGGTCTGCATCAAGAACCTAGTAGTTGAGTGGATGCACTTTACACTTTTTGGGATAATATTTCCCACTAGGGACTTATGAACTCAGCAACTAAGAGAACAACTGCCACTGTGGAGATGACATCTTCTCGCTCACACGACTGCCATGCTGGTACCAAGCGAGACTGCAGATGAACAGGGAACTGCAGTGAGCATTTACGTTGAGAGTCCCTATATCGGTACCGTTGTTGCACCGTCAGTCAACTGTGGCTAGAACTGGGTTCTTGTCAAGGGAGTCAGTTGAAGCTACCATAATAGGGATACATACACAAAATAATCTGCTTTCCTTATTATGGTCACTTAAATTAAATTCCTTGACAGAACCCAGAGAATCCTGAAAGATCACTTGGCTGGGGTAGAAGGAGCTTGCCTGGGCACGTTGTAACATGGGAACTCCAACTCTGTCTCCTGTTCACAAAGCGTATCTGCCATGAATCATTGTCATGAAGCCCTCAAGATACTAGGGGCGGATCCCTGAATCATGCGGGGTATGATTCGGTACCCTAAACCCTAAAACCTAAACGATGTCAGTTTCTATCGAAAAAACGGGCAGAAATCGAAAGAAGCTTTCCTTCAGGTCCGCCAGGAGCGGAGAGCCTCGGAGGCGCCTGCCTCGGAGGGTGTGCTCGTGGGTTTTGAAGTTCAAAAGCCGGCTTTAGGGGTTTAGGGTCTAGGGTTTGGTAGTATAGTGTAGGGTTTGGGATGTTTGGGCTTGAAGTTTCTGGCTGGGCCCCACTGGTTTGGAGTCCTGTGCCTCTCCGTGCCGCTAAGGACCTCCAGTACAAGAATCAGGGCTTGGTTCAGGACCGAGCTGTTCCGCGTGCATTACTGGAACCTTGTGGCGAGAAGCACCTATATGGGAGTTTCCGAAAATAGGGGGCCCTAATATATTAATACAGTGCCCAAGTTTGGCCCAAATAGTAGGATCCTTATTATAGGGACCTCAAAATAAGGTACCCCTCATTTTCGGAAACTCTCATATGATATAGTACCATGATGTAGTGCGCTATAACAGCGGTTTGAGACGACAGGAGCTTCATCTGCGAAATCGCCAGCTCCAGGCACTCCATGTAGCTGCCTGCATGTTCAAGAAGCGGCCGCCTGACTGCGCTGCAACTCCTGCGGATGCAAGAGTGAACTTCCGAAGCAGATGCAAGAGCGAACTTCCGAAGTAGCTGGAGCCAGGAGCAGTCTGAAGAACTGGCGAAGTTCATCCATGAGCTTGACGCTCGAAGCCCAGCCCGGCTAGTGCTCTAGGCTCTCCTGGATTGCTATCTATGTGCACCCCATTGCAAGCCAAGCGGCTGAGGCACAGTCCAGGGGCGACATCCCCAGTGTGATCAAGGAGGTCAGACAGGCCCAAATGGGCAGGGAGTCCGGGATCATCGCTAGCTGACCAGTTTTGAGAGTCCCGCAAAGACTGAGTCTGGCATTACAAGCCCTGAAAAACAGACCGACGAAAAGAGCTCAAAACAATGTTTGGACAATGAGGTCTACTGATTCTCAGCATTTGCCAATGGTCTGGTAGCTATGGAGATGCCCGACCATGGAGATGCTCAGATACGCCTTGGAAGCACCACGTTAAGCGCCGCTTCCATTTTTGGGATGCGGCTATCCTCGTGACGGAGTTATAATTGAATCTGTCACAAACGGTTGAAGAAAGGAGTGAGGCGGTGCAAGGCATGTTGTTGGCACGCAGAAGCAGGAGCCAGTGTTTGCACGGGCAGGAAGGAAGCCATTGGCAATGTGTCTGCGATTGTGGTCCTGCTTAGGTCAGGAGTTGATCAGACTGCTCTGTGTTGTTTTGGACGGGAGGCGCGTGAGGAGGATCCGGAGAACGCCCTGCTGAAGGCGGGATGTGAAATAGTATGTAGATGTATGTGGTATTCTATAGCTTGTTCGTTTGTTTGTGCGTAGGATGTCGGTATGTCGTCTGTCGGTACGCAATGTATGTTTATGTATGTATGTATGCATGTATGTATGTACATAGATATGTAATCATGTATATACACATACAGATTATATAGCGTTCATATATACACAATATGCATCTATAAAAACATAGAGATAGAGTGATGTTTATGTACGTTTTTGTATATATATATATATACACACGCAGAGTAACTATCTATCCTAATCTATCTATCTGTCTGTCAGTATCTATCTATCTGTCTATCTATACCATCTGTGCATATGTATGTAAAAAGGTGCATTGATCGATACCGAAGAGAGTCGGACCGAGACTCGGCATCTGCCTTGGCGGGCTCAGGAGCGGCTTGCGAAGTCCGAGTGCGGGGCTCGGGCTGACTGGAGCATGGGTGTTGGTCGGATAGTGCCACAACTCTGTAACAGTTGAAAAAAAAACATGGTTATATGTAGCCCTGGACATGACCCCTTCTAGAGTGGGCGCAGTTCCCCAGGAATTGGTGTCAGGGTCCCGTAGGGGATGACCTACCCCCTCCAAACGTGGCCTCCGACCAGGGCTGATGTGGAACTTCTGCGGCAGTGGAAAGACCACGAGGGTCACAGATAGCTCGTGACAAGGCCACGCGTGATTGTGGGCTGAGAGATTGTCGAGTAGAGATGTGCTCGGCTGACATGGCAGGTCAAATAGCTCAGGCTTGCCTCAAGGCAAGCGTCATGAGAGGTATGTGATTTTGGCTCTTGTCTCACTTTCGTGTGATCCGGAACAGTGACGGACGTCAGCCAGCATGAACGGATCACCTGTTCCGGAACTGACGGAGAGACGATGTAACAGAGTTTCACCTATGTCTGCGCAAAATTGGCAGAGCAGTGGCAGGGCTGTGTAGGAGCTGTCGACATCTCAAGTTGGCCACGTGCAGCTCCCCTGGCGCCCGACAAGAAGAGAGCCAACCAGCGGCTGGGCGCTGCAATGTGGCATGTCTTGGCATCAACGGGGCTGGGCACCTGGGCACCCCTCCGAGTCTTCTCGACATTGAGCCTCCTTGAACTCGGAATCCAAACTAGCTGCCGTCCATTTCCCCTTGCAAGTCTTGAAGCCCGGAGGGCCGTATAATTCGAGTAATTCGTCTTCACTGGGCTTCTGTACACATTGGCCGCTTCTCGTCGCAAGAGAACTCTGCTGTGCGGGGTGTAAGATTTTATGTATAGATGTAAGCTTTGCGGAGAAGCAGGGCACATGAGCCCTGAATTCGCAGTTGGACGGGGACTTGCTCTGTGTTGCTGCTGCTGGAGCCCGGAGCGGAAGGTGGCAGCAACTTAGGAGCTCCTCCATGCCTTCGCAGCGGGTCGGAGTGCACGCCTGGATAAAGATGCATCCTACTTGCACGGGCCTGTATCGATGACGATCTCGATTGGCGGTCTCGATTGGGGGACGGACCCCCTGCCCATCTCGCCCAGAAGTGATCAGTTTCATGCAGATTTGTGATGATGACCACATGGCTCGACACCTCGTGCGCCTTTCACTAAACACCGGCATGCAGCCCGCTTTTCTTGGTAGGTCGATGAGGCTTTCCGTGTTTTTGTCACCTCTACAAGGTGCCATCCTCGCAGGGCAGAGAAGTCTTTCGGGAGCCTCAGCGAAACTGCACACTCTACACCTTAAACCCAAAATTAAACCCTAAGCCCCCCTAAACCTCTGAAACCCCAGCCCACACCCTCCACACCAAAAATCTTGCAAACCCCAACTCGCAACCAGCAATGGCATCTGTCATGCAGCCCTCCGACGTGGCTCATGACAGAGGTTCGGATCCCAGAGGGGTGGATCAGATTTTGGAAGCCACTCCGAGCTTACCTTTGGTTAGTAGGGAATGGAAGAATGGTAGTGGTAGTGGTAGTAGTATAGTAGTAGTAGTAGTAGTAGTAGTAGTAGTAGTAGTAGTAGTAGTAGTAGTAGTAGCAGTAGTAGTAGTAGTGGTTATAATTGTACCCCGTTCCTCCATTCCCTGCTATTCAAAGGTAAGCGAGGTTTTAGGCTCGGAGGGCTTCATGGCCACAGGATGCGTTCACATTGAAGGAACAAGTCGAAGACTGGCAGGGTCCGTGTAGAAAGGCTGACTTGGCAATCAAGCAGGCGCCTTCTCAAAATCTCATGGTCAGGCTTGGACGGGTTGACTGGGAAGGAAAGTGCTTCGAAACGTTTCAATACAAAGTCCGATCGAAGCTCGTGCTCAAGATCTAATAGGTTCGCATTGGACATGAACCCCGTGAATCGCGATCGGTTATTTTTCAAAGAGGGAGAAATGGCGACTTCGCCGAAGTGAAGAAGGCGTTGGAACGTGCCAATACAAGTTCGAGTTTGGACCAGAACTTTGCAGCAGCCCGAGCCCGTCGCGGGTCCGAGCACTTAGCGAAGATTTGCGTCAAGATGGGAATGGACTTGGGGGAGATCGACATAAGAGCAAAGGAGAGGCACAGAACGACGGACGCTTTACAAAACCGTGAAACATTGAAGCATCAACTCGAGGACCCATCTTTCTCCCTGCGCAACCACTTAAGTTTCACGTGACGGCGCGCGGATGAACGGAAGCTCGATGCGCCGGTGTCGTACGTGTTGAATCCTGCTTTCCGGTAGCATTTGATTGCCGCCTCGGGGATCTCCAATACTGAGAGCCTAACCTTCGAGTGCATGGAGCCCTGTTTCGAGAACGCAATGTCATCGGTCGAGTCGTGGGTGCCAGTGTTTTTCAGGTTGTTTGCTGGATGACATGTGGTTCTTCGGACTTGTACTGGAAGCTTCCTCTATGCAGTTGACCCACATTGACATGCTGAATGGGTCCCAGAGCTTGAGAGGGTTGCTTTCAGGTTAACTGGAGCGATTGTCACCCACCATTCGCTGTGGTTTTCCGACGGTTTGTCGGGTATCGCAGGCACAATCCCCCCACACAAGCTTTGCAGGGTCTGCCACCCATCTCCCACAAGGCTGACAGTTTCGATTTAACATCCATCATCTCTTATCAGAATCTGGGATAATTTGGGTCACTTGTGCTTCTTTTTTCACCTACACTCTCGCGTCACACTTTCGAATACATAGGAATCAGTTCCCCCATTGTGTTTAGGGTTTGCCAACTGTCATCCTTTGGAGGTTTTCGAGACAGCATCCAGCCCATGAGCCGGAATCAGAACGCTCAATCACGGGTGATGTTGGGTGTCGACCTACATGCGGGTTTCGGAAAATAGGGGACCCTAATATAGGACCCCAAATAGTAGGATCCTTCTTACAAGAACCCCAGAATAAGGTACCCCTAGTTTTCGGAAACTCCCGACACAAACGATCGTCCCACCCCCACGTCCCACACTGAGTCTTGTCACCCAGAGACTCCAATAGGTCCCTTAATTCAGGAATATTCCTTAAATTATAGAGTATCCCTAGTATGATTTAAGGAATATGCATTAATTATAAAGGATATTGGATACTGGGGTCTCTGGGCAGGATATTGTGGGTTGCAATCTTTCACCTCAAAGAGGTAAGGCAAGTACTTAATGTTAAGCAGGGTAGCGGGTTGCAGTTGGCAGATTTGAAGACAGGCCTTTAACACAATATGCTGACATGAGCCCCAGCAGCTGGAGTAACAGTCCACTCAAGCAATCCCTTAATTGCTGAGTTCATAAGCCCGGGAAGGTGTAAATTTTGAGCCCTATGGAGATGTAGTATTCTGCCAAAAAGGGCAAAGTTCACTCACTCAGCTACTAAGTTGCATTTGCTGTTCAGTTCGTCAGTGGAAAATGTGCAAAGACCTGCGGTGCGATGGTGTTGGTGTTGCCCGACACCGCGGCCAAAGTGAGTTGTGTAGCACATCTGCCACTGGAAAGACTCTCAATGGCTCTCAATCGGTTTGCCCAAGTCTAGTGGGACACCCACCACACCGGACCAAAAAACCAAAAGCAGCGAACACGGCCGCACAAAAGCGCATGTTGAGCGACCGACTAGGCTTTACTGGCAGCAGTATAGAAGAAAAACGGCAGGCAGAAGTCATATTATAGGCAAAACTCAAGCTTCTCAGCTAGATTAGCATCGGCCGTAGTCGTAACACTAGGAATAAAATCAATTGGCTCACAACTTTACCCTAAGTCTCAAAGCCTTCGAGAAATGGACGTCTCAGGTGATCTCAGTGCGCTCGACCTCTCCGAAGGACATTCAACCTCCTGCCGATTTGGCGTTCTTATCACTGCTAGAGTTGTAGCCAAACCCAAAACCCATGACGCTACATCCACTTGGGCTGGAGGATGTTTTGCTCAAGATGCCCAAGGCATAAGCATTGGCTGTCTCACTATCAGTTTTCTGCGCCGGTGCAGGGCCCGGCAGCAGTTGTCTACATCAGGGACGAAACGATCCATCTCCCATGGAAGCAGCATGCCTTGGCCGACGGAACAGCTGGGCAGCTGTCGTGCCTTTGCAGCGGGGTGATAATCCCGCAAGCTTTCCGAACGATGCACGGAGTCCTGATCAGAGTTCCGACGGCAGGATGCGGTCCTGGGCTAGCCTACAACGCCGGCCATCTGAGATACTGGGACCCGAGACTCAGAGAGCATGTGATTCTGTTGGCAAGCTGTTCTCTTGGGACGGCAACTTCAGCGTGAGCCTCCTGGATCTAAACCTGATCATCGTCGGATCAGGTCCCGTGTGTGCAGAGCTCTTGCGCCAGAGGCGACTTGCAGGTGGCCGGGCATGTGTGCTTTGGACTGAGAGGATGCCAGTTCTGTCAGACATTGCTGCTTTGAACCGGCACCCCCTGTCTAAGCTTCGTAGCAGTGCCTTCCATCTTCGCAACTTCTGTTGGCAGCCCCCAAGTATGAGTCGCACCGATGTGCCAGAAGTCGAGGAGCTCAGGGCGGCCCACCGATGCTGGCCATCTGCCGTGTGCATGCAGGGGCCCGACATCGTGCCCTTGCAGGCAGACCAGGTCTATGCCATCGCACAGGACCCTGATGGTCGTGCTTCTGGTATTGAAGTCCTCGACGGGACTTCTGGGAATCAGCTCTGGTCTATGTCTGGTGCTGTTGTCTTTGCCGGAGAAGAATTTTCTGGCGTTTTGAGTGCTGCTTGCGACACGATCTATGTTGCCCGTGAGCTGGATCTGAGCGTGCACTTCGAGGATGCAAAGCCCTTGGCAGTGATGAGTACATGGACTTGTGTGCAGACTTGTCTGTACAGCTTCGTCCATTTGACCGTCTACTGCTCGGCCATGCGTGTCTTCGAGCCCCTGAACACCGCGGAGCAGTGGCCATGGTGGCGCGGCACTTTTACCGTCGGGCTTTTCCCGTATGGGTTTGCCACATACTGCATATATTGGGCAAATTGCCTTGCAGGCACACAGCTTCCGAGCGGAATGAAGATCTTGGGCGGTTTGCTCTTGAGCGGCTTCTCTTCTATTTTCGCCATTGCCGCGAGGCCAATATCCGACGAGGACACCGGGTCAATCTACCGGCCCATCTTCATGGTGTTTTTTGCAGGCAACTTGTTTTATGCCGTGGTGTCGCCAGTCATCCATTGGATCTGGTACCGGTTCCTGGCGCACCCTGGGACTTCCTCGAAGGAATACTCTCACAACGAAGTCATCTCTGAAGGGGTGAGGCCAGTTCACAAATGCAATCACGTGTTGTGGACGTGCACCCATATCCTCTTTACATTTGGCAGTTGGATTTTCTTGTACTTTGTTTCCATGGTGTTCATTCAGCTGCAATCTATCTCGCAAGTTGCAGCGGCATTGTTCCTGACTTTTGCCACGAATCTGACCGAAAAAGCTGTGAGCTGCATGACCACGTCGATATACACTGGCCTTGTTTACAATGTTCGCTGCCGTCCGGGTGAGAAGCGACTTTTAGGCGACCAGAGAAGGTACCTCATGGTGCCAGTTGCACTGACGCACGCGTTTTGCGAGAGCGCGCGCCTCATCAGCTTGCTCTCCGTCACCATGCAATATGGTGGATGGTCCTGGTCCTTCAACCTTGCACTCAACCTGGCCGTGAACCTTCTCGAGCGCAGCTACTGCAACCTCAGTTTCCTGACCTATGTGTGCCCTGGCCTGTCCAGGACATTGCTGCCGGGTGTCAGCATGGTTCTACATCAGGAGGCAAAGCTTTTATCAGGCAACGCGCAGTATGTGTCCGTCGTGGCCTTTCTGACGGCAGATTTCATCACGGGCCATTGGGCCACTTCTGCTTTCAACGTTGAGTCCATCTGCCTCATCGTCGCATCAGTGGTTGCGGAGCTCGCAGAGGACTTGGCGATCAGTTTGGGGATCCGGCCGAACAGTTTCTGGCCTGAAGCTCTTCGCGAGGACTATGCTGAACAGCCCATCCTGCATCCGCGGCAGATCCTCTGTATCGACAAGGTCGGGGTGTTCATGCTTTTTCCTCAAGGCAAATACAAAGCCAAGCGTAAGACCGTCAAAGCAGAGTGCAGGTGTACCTGTTATGCATGCCTAGACTGTTGCGAAGGTTGGGGTTACATGGAAGTCGCCGCCGCTGTCTTTGCATGGCGTGGGCAGCCTGACTTCTGGGAGACGGCGGTGTTCATGCTTCCGGCCACCTACTTCTCCTTGGTGCTGATGCCAGCTAGCACACTGGGATCTGTTATTTCTTCCTTGAACTTACCAGTCTCAGAGCAGTGTTTGTTCTCCTTAAATTGTGCAAAACCGACCGAGGATAACCTTGCTTCTGGGCGCCGGCTACATGCATGGAGTTTGCACAGAGCCTCTCCCGGCAGAGATGCGCCTTCTTGATGGGCTCGTCTGGACCAGCCCGCTGCGGTGCACGTGAAGTGAAGCCATGCCGTGGAGCCCTTGCGCGAGTATCGTAAGATTTTAAACGCGCATGACCCCTGATTAGATTGGTCAGCGCAGAGGAGAGCCGGGCTCTTTGCTGAAATTTGTTTCTTCGAAAGCTGCATAGATTCCCACAAATACATTTTTTTTTAGATCTGTTTTTTATGCTCGGCTGCGCTTGAAGGAATTCTCAAGCAGCGCCGTCTGCACATAGCGGTTGTAAAGTGTGTACGGTAACCACACCTCGACTGCTGGGGGTGTTTGCGCTTTCAGCACTCTGGCTTTCCGAGGGGATACAAGGGTTGATCGCTGAAGAAGTCTGTTTCGCACCAGTGGGCGATCCTGTATCTCCTCGTGTGTCGCTTTGGAATCCCGTGGTGGGTTGCCCAGTCTCCCGAATGTTGCGGGGTAAAAAGACTGACGTATCGCTTCCGAAGATGGTCTTCTGCGCCAGTGCGCTTCCCCAAACCCCGAGCCAGAACCGCCAAAGCTCTGGCCACCGAAGGCAGCCTGGGGCATACAGCTGACATGGCTTCTCTGGCTTCGGCCTCACGGAGCCGGGGCAGGACACCTGGGACTGGCAACAAGTGCTTGAGACGCTTTCTTTTTCTGTCTACTGTCTGCCCTTGGAGTCTCTTGCATGCATCCTTGTCCGTCGGCGCATACTCACATACCCCCCCCTTCCCGTCTGTTTCGCTTTGCTTCTCTCTAGGTCTGCAACGACTTACTGTTAGGTTGTCTCTGCCATGACCTGCTTGTGCTCTTGAGCTCAGGAGACCAAGGCTTCGCACCCTGCTGGAGTCGGGGCGGTGGCTTCAGCTTCCAGGAAACCTACTGGTTTCAGGTTTCGCATATTCGCACGCCACATGAGGATCTCATGTTCAGAGGTGAGTCGTCTGAGAGTTGCTGCTTTGCGAGATGTCTCCAGCTTTCAACCTCTTCGGCGCAGCATGGGGACTGCGAGTATCTGCGAATCCGGGTACAAGAAACCGGGGCAAGCTGCAATGACGCGAGTCGGCCTTCGAACGAGGCTTTCAAGAAGTCCATGCCGTTCAGGATCCTGTACACTAGACGACAAGTTAGCGCTTGAGAATGAAGCTGCGAAGTGGCCTTGATGCGAGAGCAGTGGGAATGATGCAACCTTCCCTGCAGGAGTGTTGTGGCAGTGCGGAGCAACCGCCGAATCCGAGCTGCTTCGATGCCGTCTACACGGAGGAGCCAAGCAGCGGCGTGTCCGAGGGAGGGTTCGGGAATTTTCAGCAACGCGGCCTGCAAGGAGCTCTGCTGCATGGAGGCGGACTGGGACATTGAGGCGTGTACCGAGTGCGGATTCTTTCAAGCTTATGATAGCTTATAAATTTGGCCGATGATCCATCCTCGGACAGAGGCTGCAAGGCTCTTTCGCAGATAAAAGCTGTCTTGTCAGCTGTTGCGGAGATTTCGGTGGCAGATGCATTGCAAGTCTGTAGTGCTTTGACGAAGCTCGGTGCCGTGCCTGATGTGCCCTGTGCAGTGCTGGCAGCATGCACGAGTACATCTGTCAGAAGCAAGAAGGGTAGCCGATGGTCAGGCTCTCTGGCAGCATCTATATGTTCACGGGGTCATTTGGGCGGTTCTTTCTCATGCGTGCCTTGACTATCGATGTTAACTGTTCGTCCAAAACTCCTTTCTCTGTGGCCTTTGCTGTTGTGCTTGTTGTCGTTGTGCTTTGGTGGCGGTGGTGTTGCTGCTGCTGTTGTTGTGGCGGTCGTTGTCGTTGTTGTTGTGGTTGATGTTGTTCTTGTTCTTGGTCTTCTTCTTATTGTTGTCGTTGTTGTTGTCTTTGTCGTCGTTGTTGTTGTCATTCTCCCTGTTATGGTTCTTGTTGTTCTTCTTGCTATTACCGTTGTTGTTATTTGTCTTGTTATTCATGGTCTTGTTATTGTTATTGTTCTTGCTGCTGTTCTTGCTGTTGTTGCTCATGGTGTTGCTGCTGTTCTTGCTGTTGTTGCTCATGGTGTTGCTGCTGTTGTTGCTGCTGCTACCATTGCTGTTGTTGTTGTTGTTGTTGTTGTTGTTGTTGTTGTTGTTGTTGTTGTTGTTGTTGTTGTTGTTGTTGTTGTTGTTGTTGTTGTTGTTGTTGTTGTTGTTGTTGTTGTTGTTGTTGTTGTTGTTGTTTGTTGTTTGTTGTTTGTTGGTTGTTGTTGTTGTTGTTGTTGTTGTTGTTGTTGTTGTTGTTTTGTTGTTGTTGTTGTTGTTGTTGTTGTTGTTGTTGTTGTTGTTGTTGTTGTTGTTGTTGTTGTTGTTGTTGTTGTTGTTGTTGTTGTTGTTGTTGGTGTTGGTGGTGTTGGTGTTGTTGTTGTTGGTGTTGTTGGTGTTGGTGTTGGTGTTGGTGTTGGTGTTGGTGTTGGTGTTGGTGTTGTTGTTGGTGTTGTTGTTGTTGTCGTTGTCGTCGTTGTCGTCGTTGCTGTAGCTGCTTCAGATGCTGGCCTACTTTTGCAACGGCTACCACTGTCACAAGAACAGCAGCAGCACCAACCACGGCAACAGCAACAACACTCCTACTCCTCCTCCTCCTCCTCCTCCTCCAGCTGCTGCTGCTGCTCTACTACTACTACTACTACTACTACTACTGCTGTGGCTCCTACTGTTCCGGTTCTCATGATTTCGGCTGCCACCACTGCCGGTGCTTCTCGTGGTGGTCTGCTACTGCTTCTGCAGCTGTGACGAGCACGTGTGCATATTGCTACCTGACTCCCAATTCTGGTTGTGATTGTAGCAGCAGTCTGCAGCAACGAAGTTATTCCTACCAAATACCGTGCGCTCGCACACTGACGAAGAGAGTCTATACATAAATGCTTACAATCATAAACACGCAATGTACTTGTCTCTACATTACATACTATGCATTCTAAATTGTCTCTACATTGCATACTATGCATCTAAGTGCATACGTCGCATATTGATAAGAGTCACAACTTGACCGGAGGGTATGGGGAACATAAATAAACACCGTGATGCAAACAGTTTTGCTGGTATCAGCTCGGAACGCTGCTCGTGGAAGCAACCTCTGCTCACTCCTGTTGGAGGTATAGGAGTGTCCCTGCGGAGTTTTCTCGATTCCAAGACGCTCAACGGGCTCGAATGGTAACCGGTGACAACGGCGAACTATGACTTCGGTTGGCATTGCATTTGACTACTGTCGTAGTCGTACAGGTATGCCATGGAGTGGCCATTCAGTGCATCTCATGCCACAGTATAATCTTGAAAGCTTGGTGGATTTGGCGTAATTTTGCCAAAATGCCATCAGGCCACAGCCGGCACGGCCAGCTGGGCTATGCAGGCCCTAGCATCGTAGCCTCGGGTTGCCTTCAGGTCTGAGCTCCGCCAAGATCTCACTTGAGCTCCTTAATACATCGGCCAGTGAGAGCCGAGAGCCTTGCCTCTGCAGATGGAAGCCTTGCAGCGTTACATGGTGGATGACATGCCAGGGCCTAAGAGGCGAGTTTAGGGTCTTAAGAGAGGTGTGGAATGCCCGGATGTGATGCCCAAGGCTTCTCTACCTGTTCTGCTGCAATGGCTTTCACAACGAGTACTGCTGGGGACCTGCGGTTCCGCAGGCAAGTTGGACTGCCGAGAACTGCTGCACGCAGAAGACTCTGAGAGTGTCGATAAGCTCTTAGCTGCTAGTGCTTCAATGGTCAACAGTGCGGAGTGCAGCACAAATGCGATATCTGCTGATATCGAATCGGAGTCGCTCATTTGACATCACTTGGCCGGTTGCCGGAGGCCTTTGGATGTGAAGCCAGCGTTTGTGTCTGAACGCATGCAAGGCGCTGTTGCCCGACCCCGACGCATGGGAAGGTGTCGGAGTCTTACTGAGCCGCAGCAGGATTCAAGGCACAGGATATTTGACCAGTTTCGGACAGTCTGTTGGCTCAACATCAGCGTTGCTTCAGAGCCGTCAATGGTTAAGGTCAAGGTACTTGCGATGCCTAGGCTGAAATGCGAGGGCACGACCATGTCTAGCTGAATTCTGAAGTGTTGTGTCTCAGGTCTCCGACATCGTCGCATGGCAGATGCCTGAGAGACCATCATCACTCATCAAATCCAAGGAGTTGGAGCAGTCCCGAATGTGGTGATGCTATGAAGTTTAGAGCTGCATCGAGATCCTCTGCTTTGAGACACTCCTCCAAGGTATCCACGCTGCTGCTTTCCGAGACTGCGGGGAATGCTGAAAGCCGGGCACGGGTGCAGACAGTAGCAACTGGTAGCGGATCAGTTGGTAGTGCAGCCGCTCGTGAGTGCATGTGTGCAAGGTGCTCATACCTCTCTGGTCATATACGACACGTGTGCATTTCAAACTGTGGACTGGCACCATAGAGTTGGATGATGACCCCAAACCGTCAACCCCTAGGCGCTAAACCTCAAAGCCAAGTTGTGAATTTCGTAGGCCCCGATCCCTCCTTGGATGCGGAAGCAGATCAGCAGGCTCGGCAAGGACTCTGCAATTCTTATAGGGGGGGATGAATGATTTCCTTTCACATCCTGCAGGTGCTTGCCTTTGTGACATACAAAGAAGCCATCTGCTTTAGTCGTTGCTGACCCCGATGATGCGCTACAAATGAGAGACTAGGGCATTGTGCTGCCTAATTCTGCTGCGGAAGGGCCGCTTGTTCCCGACTTGCCGTTGCATCATTCCCACGCCTGCTTTCGCCACTCGCCACAGCCGCAGCACCAACGGCAGCAGCACGCAACGGCACCAGCATCAACAATCGCCATCCTCATCCCCATCAAAAATCATGCTTTATCCTGATGAGTGCCATCATCATGACCTGTGCCATCGCCGAAGCCGGCAGCACCGGCTTGATCATCAATGCCATCATAATCCATAAGCGACTGCATTTCGTCGTAGAACGCCTCTGAAGGGACCTGCGCCACATGTCGATGCCGGGACGACCGGGTCTTCCTTGGCCGCTTGGGCCTCGGGGCTTACAGGGACCCAGGGAGTTGACTGGACCCTTTGCGCGAGGTCGAAAATCGCCGGATGCCCAGAATCCGCTGGCGTATAATGATGGCTGAGCCACTGTTTCCCGGCGCTCCAAGGATGTGCAGCACTTCGCTGGCTCCATCCGGCAGGATTTCGTGGTTGTGAAATTTCCCTGTCTTGAAGTGCCGTGTTGACATGTCCTCATGCGAGCGTAGTTTTCGTGCTAGTTCTGAACGCACCCTATTCGACAGACGTCTTGGGCTCAGACCAAAAAGTGCGCTCGTTTGTGTGGTTGGACACTCACTAATCCAGTTCCTGCTTCAAACTGGTAGCGGAGCTGTGAGGACAACCACTAGTGTTTCACCCCCGTAGAGCCTGTGGTCCGGGGTCCGTTGGGTAGAGTAGTGATAGTCGCGGCGCAAAGGCCCCTTCTATCTGAAGCCATGAGCGTGGCAGGTTTGCGTTACCAGCCCAATCTCTGGTCACAGAACCTGAGCCCTGCAGAAACCAAAAGCGGGTCGTACATATACGACGGTACGGCTGCTGGCTTCCACGATTGGTGCTTCCGGACACAGATCCGCGTGCTGCAACATAAGGAGAAGCAGCGGCGCGAAGCTCTTAAGGACCTGCGTTTTGCCGAGTCGGCAAGGGCCAAGAGCGAGTCACCAAGGAAGTGGCGTGGCAGGGCAAGTCAGGGGACCAGTGCATCGCCCACAGATGGTGATGGAAGCAGCGGTATACCCGCCAGTCCGTCCAGCGCAAAACGGACTAAGCCCGCGTCCGAGGCAGAAGATGAGGATGCGGAGTCATTGCCGTCGCACCCCAGCCAAGTGGCGGGCGACGATGAGCAAGAGCCGGACACAGATCCGGCGGTGTACACTTTGCAAGACATTAAGGACGAGTCGCTTGATATGAGCGAATGCGTTAGCAAGATCTTGGAGGGTCTCCGAGGAGACGCCTTTTGCATCGCTCGCGACGTCGGCCTGGAACGTCTGCTTCGCCATGATGGCGTCGACTACCTGATAGAAGAAATCAGGAGGCAAGCTTTCCCTCTTCAATCCGAAGAGGCGTCCGAACTTTTCCGTCAGGGACAGCTCCTGACGGGCCCACTTGCAAAGCAACCCGGCGAGCCTATGTTGTCTTACATAGCCCGCCGAAAGCGGTGGTGGTCGACCTTGCGTGAGCTGGATCCTGATATCCGCCTTTCTGAAGCAATGAGGGCTAATCTCCTTGTTGAGCTTTCAGGGTTGGAAAGGAACGAACAGCTAATGGTCAAGACCGCCGCCCGCGTACACACCGTGGATGAGTACGCACGCGTCCTTGTTCAGCATCACTCAGTGGTGCACATGAAGGAACGTCTTCTTACCCAGAAGGACCCTAGTGGCCCAGGTAAGACCTGGAGACGTTTCGACGCTAAGCCACAATACCCTAAGTTTGGCTATATGGGGTATGATGGTAGTGCCGCAGAGTATGGTCACCAGGAACAACAGGAATCCGCGGAAGGCTACGGTGACGGCTACGGCGAAGAAGCATACCAGGCCACAGCGTCTGGGGGAGATGATGCGGATGAATGGATTGATGATGAAGATCTAGCATTGCAACTCAACGCCTATACGGCAGTGGCATATGAAGCTGAGATTGACGATTTGGATGATTCCTATGCCGAGTCAGTTCAGCTTGCGTACGCGGCACAGACCGCCTTTGCCCAGGCGAAAGGAAAAGGAAAGGGGAAGAACAAGGGCAAGTCCCCCGGAAAATCCGGAGGGAAGGTCGTGCGTAGCAATTTGACCATTGCTGACCGTAAGGCCAAGTTAGCAGAGCTTAAGGCAAAGAGTAGGTGCCTGAAGTGCGGTGTGATCGGCCATTGGGCCGGAGATGCTGCCTGCAAGTTTAGCGGTAAGGGCAATGGCCCCAAGGGCACCACAACCCCAGCACAGTCTGGGGGAACTGCCAACGCAGCCGCAAAGTCGGCGACGCCGAAGCCTCAGGCGTATTTCGCCGCAGTGGAGGAGGATGACACAGAGTGTGTCCATCTGTCGAATGCGAGCGCTGGTAGGCTCGAGGGTTACCCAGCCAACCTTGAGCTGACTCCCTCAAAGACCAATACCGGCAAAGGCCGCGGCAATGAAACCCTCTTCTCACCACAGCTTCGGCGCACAGCCGCCGCTAGGATCATGCGTGACAGCCCGCCTGAGGGTTCCGATCGCGTTTTCTCCTTTGGTCAGCATAAGGGTCTGACTTATGAGCGTGTCTTGTATACGTTTCCTGGGTATGTTCTTTGGGGACGCACGCAGAAGTGCCCATCCATAAATTTGGCCGATTTCTTGGATTGGGTCACGGAGTACTTTGATGTGCGTGATGATAACCCCATTAGCATCACGAGAAGGGATGTCCCTCTCAGCCAGGAACCCCCGCCTGAACCCTTTCAGCCCGAGGTTCGCCTCGCCGCGTCAGCTGCTTCGTCCAGCGAAGGCCCCCGGAAATGCCGGGGAGGTTGCAAGGAGTTCAACAAGTCGGGGAGTAACGCATACATAGACATGCGGACCTGTAAGAAATGCGGCACCGTCACCAAGACGAAGAAAGAGAAGCCTGTCATAGATCAGGCCACATGCCCCCACACCTCCACCGAGAGGTCGGGTAGCAGTAGGAAGACCTCCCGCATTAAGTGCAAGCTTTGTGGGATGCTTCTAGATGAGCAGCCGCAGACCGAGCGAAAGGCTAGGGATGACGCAGCCACAGTGCTGCGGGAGTCCAACACCCTGGACTTCGATCTTCTGCGCAGCATAGTCGGCAGCACGGGGGATAGCCTCCCCGTAGAGGTAGTAGTTCCGGCTATTGCCCAGTTTCAAGAGACCATAGAGGGTCACTTCGTAACCGAGCCCGTGATATCCCGCGGTGACCTTCTCGCATACCTGCAAGAGGCCTTAGACGATCACTCTGCGCCATCGACCAACAACAGTTGGGAAGTGGCGTCGGCGAGATCGCGCTCCTCGAGGGCCTCCGCGACGAGGCACGCCTTCGTGGCTTTCACTGAGGGGGTCACAGATATCCATCCGGCTTTGGTTGATTTGCCCGTAGTAAATATCTACGAGGATAAGCACGTATACGCCGTGTTGGATGAGGGCTGTAACTCGACTGTTCACGGTAGCGATTGGATAGCAAACGCGGCGGGGAAACTTGCGAACTTCGGTTACAGCACGAGGTTTAAACCTGAGGGCAATCGTACCTTCAAGGGTCTTAGCGGTGCTACCGAAACCCTGGGTAGCAGGACCATACCTTTCTCTATAATGGGATTGGAGCAGGACTTGAGAGTTCCGGGCGTCCTTGATTCACATGAGATTAAGGGTACAGCCCCTCTCCTTTTGTCCCTTTACGCCCAGGCCCAACTTGGTATAACCAAGGATCTTCGGTTTGGTGAGTGTGGTGTTCGACTTCCTTCTGAGGATAGCATCATTAGGATCAAGCTGTGTCGGACACATGACTCAGGGCTGTTATGCATAAACATAACAGAAGGTTTGACCCAGGTGAAACAACCCCGTCTCATAAAGAGCTTCCAAATCCCCTCGCCGCCAGTTCCTATATTTAGGTCTGCCGCCGCCGCCGCCTTAGCTCACTCAGAGTCTGTGAGCTCACCTCGAGATGCAACAGCGGCAGATGACGCAGTGGCAACAAGTCGCAGTCACAGTACTGTAGATGCAGGCCATGGTCATAGCACTGTAGGCGTAGGCCACGGTCACAGCTTCACAACGACAGCTGAGAATCGCAACAACACTAAGCGACGCATAAGCGTAGCGTTCCCGAACCATTGCATGGTAGGCACGTCCGTAGGAGACACGGAGCCCGCCGCGATGGCCGCAGCAGAGGGGCAGTTGCCTAAGAAGGCGCCCCCAACGGCAAAGGCTGCACCGAAGATTCCAGCAGCGCCGGACCCTGGCCACAGTGCCATGGCGAAGTCCCCTGCGGTCGGCCACAGTGCCGCACCGGCAATCACTCCTGCTTTCGCCGCGCCTGCGCCTAAGGCGCCGCCTGGAAGTGGCTTGCCAAAGAAAGCGCCTCCCATAGAGAAGGCTAGGCCTGGGGATAGCCCAGGGATACCGCCAGCAGCCCGTGCCACAGTGCATCCGAAGGAGATTGCACGAGGGCACCGTGAGCTGGCCGAGTTCGATGCGGTTGTGAAGAAGGATCCGCATAACAGGCCCCTGGTTATAATGGCAGGTGGAGGACCCCATGGTCCGGAGCTCGACACTCCTCTTCCAGCAACCGTGTATAATCCGGATTTGGCCTTGCTACCGTACTATGCGGGGGACACAGCGAACCCGGACATCATTATTGATGTTTTTACCTGGGGCTATGAGCACCATGCCTGGCTGCAACGCGTCAGAGGGAAGTGGACGGCAGCCGAGCTCTTCGCACAGCACGAAGAGATGGAAACGCATGCGATCACGACGTATGCATCTGCCACTAGCTATATGCTAGTGATGTTGGACATGGTGTGGCTAAAGGACGATCGGAAAGACGATCTGACGCCTGCAGAAGCCCAACAGCGCAACGACGAACAGCGCGACCGCACAAAGCATGTTGGGTCAAACCCCGATATAATTCGGGAGCACGCAGACCATCCCAACTTGATCGCCCACGTCAGGCACATCGTGGCGAACGTCCTTGACGCTAAGGACGCTGGGATTCGGTCCATTGCCGTGCATGTCGTTTGCAAAGCCAACAGACATAGATCTGTTGCGGCGGGTATCCTTACCCATGCGACGTTTTTGGAGCTCGTGCCAGATTGCTCCGTCAGCCTCACTCACATGAGTGCAGCGAACAGTTGGCCGTTCATGGGCAGCAAAGCGTGCAAGGGACAGTGTCCCAAGTGTTTGCACCGCGCCCCTGGCATAGTCCAGGAGGTCGAGGAGCTTACGAGGTCCTTCGTCGACGCTGTCCGCACAGACGGACCAGAGGATAATGAGTGCATCCTTGTCGTGGAGCCGCAGTGTGCACGCCCCGATGATCAGCCTACATATGCTGAGCGGTTTCATGCACAGCTGCTTGCAGAGGGCCGCATACAGGCACCGGTGACGGGGGTAGGCCCCCTTGATAGGCCTCCCCTGGCAGGCGAAACCGCGTATCAGGCTGCAACCCGCATGGGGCTGGTCGGCAAGACACATACATCGTATGTGGCTAAGTTCGACCCGAACTCGCTCACTGCGGCGATGAACCGTGCACAGGGCACAGCCCCTGGAGGACGCCTGCCTTCGGTTACTTTTAGCTCGGGTCCTAACCCTGCTAGTTCTAGCGTAGGTGCGTCAGCCAAGGGCGGAGCGGCCCCCATAGAGAGGCCGAAGGATACACCAGCACCGCCGCCGGCAAAGTCCGGTGGGGCACAGGACCGCGCAGCGACGCCGACAGGGTCGTCGGCTCGGATTCGCAGGCTCGAGGCCGAGGTCCACGACCTCACCGATGCGAATCGCTGCCAGGAAAGCACTATAAGTGACTTGAGAGAGGCCCTCAACAACGTGAAGCGGCAGCGCGATAATGCGTATGATCGGCTGCAGGACATGCGCGAGAGGGCAGAAGACGCGGAACGCCGGCCATAGGGCCGAGGTGGAGCTCAAGAGGCTTACGCGCCGCTCCAGATCGCGTCGCAGGCGGAGGGATAGTTCCTCCTCGAGCAGGGGCCATCACCGTGACCGTACCCGAGAGAGACGGTGAATGGACTCCAGACCTCGGGATAGGTCCGAGGCTCCGACTCGCCAGCGCACCTCCCGTTGGGGTCGCGTCCGCGACCCAGGTGACCGTGCGGATCGGGACACAGCTCCCGAGCCCGAACGCATTCGTGCTGCAGGCCGGGACACAGCTCCCGAGCGTGAGCGCACGAATCCTCGCCCCTCGAGGTGGATTATGAGCCCGACAAAGGCAAGGGCAAAGGCAAGACGGCACCCCACAGCGTGTACGACGAGGTCGAGTACGACGACGGCACAGGTGCGGGAGACTGGGATCCACCGGGACCCAGGAGCAACCTTGGCAGCAGGCGCCCGCCTGAGCCGCCGGAGCCACCGCGCTTCCGAGGCAGTGCTGGTTACAATAGGTTTCCAGAGCGGGAGAATCCGCACCGCCCCATGACGGCCAGAGAGTCATGGTGGTATTTCCACGGCGATAGGCCGTCGGACGAGTGGAACGACGCGGAATGGGCAGAATTCCGTCGTCAGTTTCCGAAGCTTTCAGGGCAAGGCAAGCTCGTCGAAATCGACGAGAGGATCCTGGCCATCGACGTTGGTGCCATAGGACTCAGCCCCGACACAGGTTTCGGGTGGAACAGGCGCATCGTGTTTCAGGACTTCCCTGATGGTGTGCTGACCGCCCTATATGAGGTGATGTGCGAGAAGCAGGCGCCAGCGTGCTGGATCGGTCCATATGCACCGAGACGTTTCTGGGCTGGTGATAAAAATCACCACGAACTCAGCGAGCGGCACAACATAAAGTGCACTGTGGTCACCCGCCACACAGGCCGTTCGTATAAGCCGACGGGCAAGCTACGGGACATAGATCCCATAGGATACTTGTTTTCACATCTGGACCCCTCCGACGGCACCAGTTGGACGTATGAAGGCGCATGCTTTCCGCCGGGGTCAGTCTCCGAGAAGCTGCCCACCGAAACCGGTGGAGCCGAGCAAGCGTGCCCGACGCAAGAGCCGTCGGAGGACGGCGCATACGTCGCGCTTTGGGTGTTTCCCTTGGCGTTCGACGCGGCCACAGTGCCCCACCAGATCGAGGACACAGATGCCTTGAGTGCCGTGTACATCCCGGGCACAGACCCGCGGGCTTCGCGCATTGCCACCTCTGCCGGCCCGGGCACAGCCCCGGAGGGTGACGTTTCACCCATGGAGGAGGACGGAGCAGAGCGCGAAGCATACATGGCCGTCTGCAGTGGGGAGTGGGTAGGACAAGCCAGCCAGATTTCTTTTCCAAGCCCTGATCCTCCCGAAGACCTGCCCCACAGTAGCAGCGCAGCCTATGGGCCCTCAGCCGCTAGCTTAAAGAAGCTTAGCAAGGCCCAGTCCAAGTACCTCACCTCAAGCCTTACCGAAATGGTAGCGGGAGACGAAGTCTTAAAGGCAATCGTGTACAACGCTGCCATGCGAGAAGCTGATCACCTGATTAGATTGCATGAACCCTCGGCACAGGTCCTCGCGAGCGTGATCAACGAGAGGCAGAACGGGCCACCGGGCCTCGTGGTTGCCAGGTTTGAGACTTCCACAGAGGAGTTGTGTTTGGAGCTTGAGTGTGTAGCCGATACCCTCAACATTCCGATCATATTGGTTACCCCGAACGGCTATCCAATGCTTGAGGACACTGTTACCTTGAGGGGAGACATGCATATCTCAGGCATAGGTCCAGAGATTGGAAAGGCTTTGGACCTCTTCCAAGCATGGTCAGAGTCTTACGGGTATATACCCCGTAGCTATGTTGATACGGATAGTACTGACTTTTGGAACCTTTGTCGTACCATTTCTGAGGAGTACTATATCAACGCATTTAGCCGAACTTGCTTTGTCGGCGACGCCCAGGACACAGATCCTGAGGACATCAGCGAAGCAGAGCTGGTGCCCGATGCTGAGATGCCTCAGCGAGGTGCCCCTGAAGGGGTGGATGATGCCGGTGGCGCACTGACGCCCGAGGAAAGAGAACGTCTCATTTTGGAACAATTCCCGTTCCCCGGAACTCCGAACACAGAGGCAGAGCGCCGAGCGGCGTGGAGATCGTTACCGCAACGAGTCCGGGTAGCTATAAGGCGCCTGCACCGGTCGTTTGGCCATCTGCCAAACGCAGTCTTGGTTCAGGTTCTGAAGCAGGCCCGGGCGAGCAAGGATTTCATCGCCGCTGCCGGACTTTACAAGTGTAAGGTCTGCCTGGACACAGCTCCAGTGCCCAGGCATCACCCTGTCGCAGGCGATAGCGTGTTCCCAAAGGAGTTCAACCATACGATAGGTATGGATGCGCTAGAGGTCAAAGACTTCTATGGAAATCGCTATACTGCTGTCAATATAGTTGACATGGGAACAAGTTTCCAGCAAGTTGTGCTCGTGAAATCTGGGGGTGGTAACCCAAGTGCCCGCCAGTGTGTGAAATGCCTGATTGACAGGTGGATCAGCTGGGCTGGACATCCCAAAGTCATAACCACTGACAGAGGGACGCACTTCAGGGGAGAATTTTCAGAGTATTTGGCACAGCATGGTATAACCCATAAGAACGCCCCTCTTGAGAGTCCGCAGACTATTGGAAAGGTCGAACGCCATGGTGGACTTGCTAAGGCCATCATCAGAAAAGTCGCGCAGGAGACTCAGCCCTCGAATATCGAGGAGATGGAGGCGGTCGTTACCGAGAGTGTTACTACTAAGAACGAGCTTAGTAGGCACCAAGGGTTTAGCCCAGCACAACACGTGTTGGGAAAACAGCTTCGAACACCGGGTTCCGTGCTAGATGAATCCGAAAGCCTTGGTACATTGTTCACCAAGTATGATGAGACGAGTGTATACTACATTCGGCCCAGAGCACGGCAGGAAGCCAAAAAGGCCTTTGTTCACTTAGAGACTTCCCGCAAAGTGGCCAAAGCGTTACAGCGTAATGCAGCCCCTCTAGACACTGACTATAAGGTTGGTGATTCAGTTATCTACCGTCGGGATAACGTCCCTGGCAGCCCAGGTGTCGTGTGGTCCACGGTTAGCCGCGTCATAGGACGTGAGGCAGAGAATGCGTACTGGGTATTACACGAGAATATCCCTGTACTTGTGAACGCTAGGAAGATGCGCCCGGCTGATGAAATTGAAGTTGCAGCGCATCGCGTTTTGGCAGGAGAACCAGTGCTTCCGGAAGCCATTGTCCATGGGCCGGAACAAAGGTTCCAGGATGAGCGCGTAGCAGATCCGGTCACAGCACCAGCGACGCCACGTCCAGTGGCTGCAGCTGCCCCGCTTACACCGGCAGTCGCGCACGATGTGTCTATGCCAGCACCATCGACGCCAGCGATGATGCCCGGCACACCGATGCCAGCGCCATCTACACCTGCAAGGTTTCGCGCCAAAGATAAGACGGGCGAAACCGCCCGGTCGCGATCGCCAGTAGGAGGCCGTGATGATGCACTAGTTGCGGAAGAGATTGATCAAGTAGAGATCATGGCAAAAGGCCTGATAGATACTCAGGGTTTTTCCCCAGATGAGTGTCTGGCCCTCCTTCGTGCCTATGACCGCGACCGACGCGAGGCGTACACGCGCCCGCTCCTAGATGATGGAGATCCCGGGAGCATAGCCCTCGCGGTGGGAGTATATCGGCACGGTGGTCTTGTTGGTGTCTCTGGACCAACGCGCGAGAGACCGTCGTTCGCCATGTACCTCAACCACTACATCTTGCATCACAGTATGCAAGCCGGTCATCATCTCCCACAGTGGAGTAGCGTTCAGCTTACCAACAGAGGCGCAGAGGCCCATAGAGACCTAGCGAACACTCCTGGCTCGTATAACTACACTATAGGTGTGGGCGAGTATCGTGGAGGCGGCCTATGGGTGGAAGAAGCCACGGGTACAACCCCCGTGCGTGTTCAAAACACGACAATGTATGGCACCGTCCATGATACTAAGAACAAGGTTCTTAAGTTTCGCCCGAAGGACGTGCACATGGTCGCACCGTTTGTAGGAGAAAGATACAGTCTCTCCGCATACACGGTGAGTGATCTCGGTAAGTTGTCTAAAGATGACATACAGCTTTTGTCGGACTTAGGCTACCCCATATATAGGGATGCGCCCAACACCTTTGGCAGGAAAGGCGATGGGATATACACCATGGGTCACTCTGATCTTCCCATCGAGACGTTCCTAGAGCGCATCCACGAGTACGGGATTAAGGAAATCGTAGATTGCAGAAGTCATCCGTACAGCGTTCGGCATCCACAATACAATTGTGATGAGCTTTCTGCCACATGCTTTGCAAAAAGGGTTGTGTACAGTCACGCCCCCGAGTTAGGCAACAGGAATCGGGGCGGGATTGAAGCCAATCTGCAAACAGACCAAGGGCTCTGTACGATCGCTAGAATAGTTAGCGAGGCCCACGATGACTTTCACCGAATACTTCTGTTGTGTTCGGAGGCCAGTTGGCGGCGATGCCATCGGCGAAATATCGCCCAGCACATATGGCTCGAACATTCGAAACTTGCCGAGCACATACGTGCTAACGGACTGCCAGAAGCCCATCCGTGTCACTACATTCCTGAGGAAGACGACGGACTGGCAGCAGCATCGCACACAGCTGCGATTGGCACGACAGTGCCAGCAGCTGAGCCCTCGGATAGTCGAGCGGCGGAATCCAAGGCCTTTGCTCTCACCCCAGATGGGGAAGACGCCTTCGGCTCTAATGTCGATGCTGGCTACATGGCCTCGCTCCTGGATTACCATAAAGCCCCTGTAGAGGTACAGCTGGGGCTGGATGCTGCCATGAAAACTGAATGGCAGAAGTACACTGAATTCAACGCAGTGGTCCCTTGCACAGACAAGGAGTTTAAGGAGCTTACAAAGGCTGGTCACGTGTGTATCCCCACCAAATGGGTCCTCACCGATAAGAATGAACACCTAAAGGGGACGCCAGCATACACTCCCAAGTGGAAAGCACGCTTGGTCGCATGTGGAAACTTCGAGCATATCTCGAATGAGGAGGATATCAGGGCAGACAGCCCCACGGCCGAGCCGGAAGGTATAGCCCTTCTGTGTTCATGGGCGGTTTCGTTGGCCCTGCGGCTCAAAGCAGCCGATATAACGAACGCATACTTCCAAGGGAAACCCCTTGAGCGCCTCCTCATTCTTCGGGTTCCTAAACACCCTAAGGGTGTGCCCGATGCAGAGATTCAGCGAGCCGGGCATATGATTGCCCGAGTACCCGTGTATGGCACGACCGACGCGGGTCGGAACCTTTACCTCCGTATAAAGGAGAGTGCCCGAGAATTTGGCTTAAATGCCTCGCAAATTCTGTCAGCCCTGTACTATATTACAGGAGAAGGTGGTCGTTTGTGTGCTTGCTTGTGCACCCACGTGGATGATTTCCTGTGGGCTGCTACCGCCGAAGGCGAGCCGGCTATCCAGAATCTGCTGGATAAGTTTAAGATCGGTCGCATAGAGACTGAGAAGTTCCGTTTCTGCGGACGCGAGTATGTGCAAAGCGCCGATGGGACCATCAGTATAAACTGTAGGGATAACACGCGTGCAATTCGCCCGATCGATATACATAAGTCTGAAAAGGGCACGACTCCAGTCTCGAATGGCCAGCGCACAGCGCTGAGATCCGTCATAGGATCGCTGGCTTGGGTGGCCCGCGCCACGAGACCTGATCTTGCCTATAGGGTGAATGCCCTGCAGCAGCGTGTTACGACAGCCACGGTGGATACGCTCCGTGAAGCAAACCGCGTAGTAGCACTGGCGTTAGGAGATGCGGATAGGCCGATCACGTACAGCGCTAAGTTACCCTGGAATACAGGGGAGCTGGCGGTCGTCACGTTTTGCGACGCCTCCTTTGCAGGAGAGGCGAACCATAAGTCGCAGAGAGGCCGTTTCCACTACCTCACTTCCGCACAGTCGGCGGTGGACAAGAACGCGCCAACGCATGAGATGCACCTTATTTCGTTCTCCTCGTCCACCATGAAACGGGTTTGTCGCGCCACACTGCAGTGTGAGGCTTACTCGTTGCAACACGCCATAGAGCATGGAGATCGCATTCGAGCAGCAGTACTCGAACTGCTCGGCAAACTGCCCCGGTCACAGAACTGGGAAGAAGTCGCCAAGAGATCGATGTTCCACCTGCAGTATACGGACTGCAGGTCCCTTTCGGATCACTTGACAGCGTCGATTCCAAAGTCTTGCGAGGATAAACGCCTTGCCATAGAGATGTCCGGACTCCGCCAAGGACTTTGGGAAGAGGACGAGCTAACGCACGCTCTGTACCATCCCTTTGGCGATGAGTTGAGATGGATACCGACGCATTTACAACTTGCGGATTGTCTCACTAAGAGTATGAAACCGCTTTTGATCAATCACCGCATTGATCGCAATCTCGTTCAGGTACTCGATGTGCCCGCGCAAGCCGCACAGAATACTGAGAGTACCGAAAGCACTCCGCTTCGCGATTGAAGAACTCAGCCTGGAGCCTTGAGTCGCCGCACTCGGCTCGGTTGACTGCGCAAGCTCCCGGTATAATCCGGTGAAGTAGGCTTGGCCCAAAGCGGCCATAATTCGAGCATGATTCGGACGTCACACTACAGATAAGACGGGTGTGAAATTTCCCTGTCTTGAAGTGCCGTGTTGACATGTCCTCATGCGAGCGTAGTTTTCGTGCTAGTTCTGAACGCACCCTATTCGACAGACGTCTTGGGCTCAGACCAAAAAGTGCGCTCGTTTGTGTGGTTGGACACTCACTAATCCAGTTCCTGCTTCAAAGTGGTAATGGGATGACAACGAGAACGAAATTTGATAACTTCTGCCCCTTTGTTCCAGGAGGACGGACAACCGAACTACCAAGAGTTGTTCCGGTTCTGCGACTACCATGTCATGGGCTCTGGGCAGGCCTTGCAACTGCCGCAAGTTATTTCTGTGTTATCCATTGCTGCCATCCGGCGATTGAGCTGGCTGTTATTTGCATGGGGTTTTCCCGGCTGTCCATCGTAAGTGCGCCTCGCCTCCAATCTCAATATGTGATCGCCATTTCTCGAGCTTCTTGCCTTATCGGTTGAGCCAATGGTACGTCGGGAGCTGAGCCAAAGACAAGTGCTAGGGCCAGGGCTCAAGCCGCGGTTCTGATAAACTTCCCCACCCTGCAGTGGTCGCAGTCGTGGTGGCAGCAGAGGACTAGCGAGGTGGTGATGGTGGTGGTGGTGGTCTCGCTGACAACGATGGTAATCACCCTGGCAAGTAACGGTAAGTAACGGCTAGATTATGATATTGAGAACGTGACGTTGAATCAGTAGTCATCGTTGTCGCCATCGCTCGGTGGAGACGGCTCACCACCTCCATGACTTCGCGCTTTTTGCACAGCTTGTCGGAAAGCAGAAGCAAAAGGTGACGCCATGACCGCACGACGAATTTCCTGTCTGCTTCCCACAAGGCTTTGCGCAGATTGAGCCCGATGGGGGTGGGCCCCCGAAGTATGCCCTCCTGCAGGCGCGAATGGTGAACTGGGTGTCTTTTTTCAGGGGTTCTTACACAAGATCGAGCTGCACTCCATGGGTTACCACGCCAATTCAAGCAGGACTTTCGTTTCGAGAGGCCCAAATGCGTGAGGTGCCTTGCTTAAGAGATTCCCAAGACGGATTACTTGGTTTGTAGTATGGGGTATGGTCTAACTCAAAATCCAACGACCCTAAACCCCGAACCACCCTAAACCCGAAACGTAGAGAACTACCCATGGAGTCAGTATAGTAATATGGGGGCCTGAATAATTACCAATACTGATTTAAGGGCTCCTTATTATAATTATAGTATAATATGCCCCAAAACCCTATTCTACTTCCTAAGGGTCCTATATTAGTACCCTTATAGCATCCCTTATAATAAGCCCCCAATGGGCCCCTTTAAAGGCGTAGGGGTCCTATATTCGTACCCTTATAGTATGCCTTATAGTAGGCCCCTATAAACCCCTTTAAGGGCCCTCCTTCGTTTCGCCTTGTTGGCCAGGCGGATGGGCTGCTGCCTCAGCTCCACGCTCGAGATGATCGAGGGCTAAGCCTCAACTCGAAACCTAAACTACTGTTGATGATATAAATCCTGCATTACCCACAATAAGGGGTCTATACGGGCTTACTATAAGGGTACTTATATAGGACCCTTAGTAATCAGGATAGGTTTTGGGGTATATTATACTTATAATTATATTAGGGTTGAGGGTTTCTTGGATCAGGGTTCAGGGTTGTTGATTCAGGGTTTAGGATTTGTTGGATCAGGGCTTAGGGTTTTCGTGCACAGGGTTTACGGTCTGAGTGTCAGGGTTTAGGGTTTTTGGATCAGGGTTTGGAGTACTGTAGCCTACAGACGTCCCAGGTGCGAACCCCCGCTCAGTCGCATGGCTTTCGGCTGTGCGAGTAGACAGGGGTTCAAAAGGCCTTACCCGTGATCCCGAATCCTGAACAACAAGTTATCGGCCTTCCAAGCAGCATCCAAGGCTCAACACGAAAAACCCTCATCTCAAGCAGAGCCCGCAAAGGAACACTATAGAACCCAGAGTACCCTTGAAAGAGAACTAGGTTCTAGTTCCCTATAGCACCCTTTAAGGAAACTCTCATGGAACGCTTCGAGGAACCCTTCCCAGGTCATTCACCGAAGCAGAAGGCTGCCCCTTCGAGGGCCTCAAAGATACTGGCCGCAAGGCCGGGATTGGAGTTTAGAGTGTAGGGCCTGTTCTTTTCAAGAGGGGTTACAAAGTGTTGAGAGGCGGTTGTTAAGTGCATTCCTTACGGGGAGGGGTTTCTATGCTATGCTATACCTTACTATACTTAGCTGCACTTTGCTATACTTTACTATGCTTTACTGTACTGTGCCAATCTGATTACAATGTGCTGTATCGTACTATGCCATGCTATACCTTATGCTACACTATAACATGCTTTGCACTTACCATGCTATCTCAATGTGGTGCCCATTCCATCCCATCCCCCCACTCCCCCACCACCCCACCACACCACCGAAAGAGGCCCGGCCGCTCACACAGACCGCTGCCAGGTCTCCGTCGGCCGATTCCTGCCGCCGGTGAAGCCGCAGGAGCTGCCAGGGCCAGCTCGAAGCCAGTTAATAAGGCTACTGACTGTAGGGTTCTATGATAGGGTTCCCTTTAGGGGTTAAGGGCTTATATAGGGTTCAGGATCACCTGAAGGGAGCTCCCGAAAATCAGGACACAGGGTGTGTTTTTCTCGCTCTCTCTCTCTGTGTTTGTGTGCTATTGTTGCTACTTGTTGTTGCTGGTATTTGTGTGTTTGTCATTACCATCGTTAGGATGAGGATGCTGCTGCTCTTGCTTTTCATGTATCGTCATGGGGATTAGCATCACTGCTGTTTTTGTTATTGTTGCGTTTGTCATTACTATCACTATTACGATTACTATTGCTATTCACTTTCTTCTTATTGCTATTACTGCCTTTGGTGTTTTGGTTTTTACTATCAAAATGGTATCAAGAACACCCCAGGAGTCCAAGATGCCGAAGTGTGAGAAGGGCCGGGGTCGGGGTAGGGGAGGGTAACGGAAGGGGTAGGGGAGGGGTAGGGGCAGGGGGGTAAATTCGACTTGCATGCAAAACTGGGTGGTCTGCGAGGACTTCGATGGCTTTGAGTGCCAGAGGGGCAAGAAAGAGATTTCCGCCAAAAATACATGCTGCGCTGTGTGCGAGCGCGGCGATTCGTCAAGTTGGAAAACGTCAGAACGTCAGAATCACAAGAGTTTTGCACTGGATTCGGCATGCCCAGCTGACGCGACCAGCCAAATTTCAGTCGACAGTGTCCACGCACAGTGCAGCTGTCGCGAGAGCGCGTAGCCTCCACTGGCCGCCTAAGCAACTCCTCTGTATACTCCTACTCTGGTAGCACACTGTTGTCATAATGTTCTTGGAATAAGGAGTTGCATGTCTTTTGTTGGTGTGCGTAATTCCTTCTTGTATACCTCGCGCATAATGAAGCGGAACATGCGACAGAAGCAGTGCTGCAAAGCGGAGCTCAGAATGCGAATCTGAAGGCCATAAACCCTCCATCCTAAGCATCCCTAAGCCCTAAACCATCCTAAACCCCTAGCCCTAACCCTCAGGACATCATTTGCATCGGCCCAGAGCTCGGAGCTCTGCGTCTTCGATGAATTCGAAGTGCGTGCACAGCTGAGGCTGGTTCGGGCATGCGGTATACGGCATTGCATGTTTACGAAAGTACACATACAAGATCAATATCAGCATACTTTAGGGTACGTGTAAGTATAGGGTGCTGATCTGGGTATATGTAACGGCATGGGAGTTTCCGAAAATTAGGAGCACCATATTTTGGGGTCCTTATAATAAGGATCCTACTATTTCAGGTTATTAGGATTCCCTGTTATCGGAATCCCCCGTATAGTGTCAGCTGCACACCCTACACCCCAAACCCTAAACCCTAAACCCTCAACCCTAAGCCCCAAACCCCAACCCTCAATCCTAAGCCCTAAACCCTTAGCCCTAAACTCTATAAGCCCCACCTTACCGAAACACGGAAGCCGAGGCCTGAACTACCGCGCACATGCGGACGAGCTGAAGCTGCCCTACCCGAAGAACCCGGTGGCAGGATGCCGAGACGCGCCGGACAGACTCTGTGCATTGTGTACTATTTTTCATTCCGCAGAAGTATATTATGTGGTATACAGTAAATATATTCTATGCATCATATACATTTTTCATTCCATAATGTTATGTGGTATATGATATGAAGAATATATCTCACAGAAGCAGCTCCAGTGTCGGGACTTGGGAGACGTCTGCACAAGGTCTTCATGAAGCCCACGACCTGTGCAACTGGCCATGGTGATGCCATCGCCGGCAGCCTAGCGGCTCATAACATTTCCCAGGGCCAGCTTGAAGCTTAATCGTAATAATATTGATAGAAGTATTAACAATAAGAATAATACCAATAATGATAATAACAGTATTAAATTTCAGGGTTTTGGGTCTGGGTTTAGGCTTCTGGCCTCAGGGTCCGTCGATGTAGGCATCAAGAAGCTGTCAGGTTTGCATCAGCCGCGTGCTAGGTGAAGCCGCGTCTCACGGAGAAGATGGACTACGAGGCCTGCACAGAATTCTGATAACTCGAACATGTGCTGTCACAGGATCTCCAGTGTACGATCTCGTCTTCAAGAGTGCAGAGGTAACACCCGCATACACATGTCGGTTCACTCAAAAATTCCTGGATGCATACTATGTATATGTGTATGATCCATATGTAGACGTTTTGCATAGCAAAGCCAGCTAGTTGGAAGCAACTACAGTAACACGCTATCTAACTAAATAGCCGACAAACAAGCTAGCTAACCAACTAACTAACTAGCTAACTAGCTAACTAGCTAACCATGTCACGTACTGACTTGCCAAGAATCAGTAGATAAGTAAGTATGTCAACGCACGCATACGTTGGCATACTTGTAACTTTATTCCAGCTTCAATCTGGGTTGATTTGGGGCTCAAGACCTGTACATGTGTCAGGTGGAGCTTGCCGTTGTCATCGGCAAGGAGTGTAAGGACCGTCCTGCACAACCATATCTCTTTATGTTAGAGAACTGCCATCACATGTTTGCATTTTCTGTTTTGATCTGTTAGTCATGCTCCATGATGCCTTCGTTTCACAAGAGTCTTTCTTGGCGTGGCTACACAGCCGGCAACTGCCGTGTGTTGTTTGAGCACCGTTTTGTTTGAGCACCAGAACTTCTCTGGCTAGTACTCGTCGTCGTCGCTGTTGCTGCTGCTGTTGTTTCTGCTGTCGTAGTTGTAATCGTTTCATGGCTGTGTTTCTTTTTGTTGTATTAGGCGGCGCTTTCATGAATGACGGCTGTACTGCCGCCGTAGTCGCTGGCCCAGGTTTTGCGTTTCGTCGTGACGTAAAGATTCCCAAGGCATCCTGGGTGGTACAAACCACTCCGTAAAACGACTCGACCAACCACCTTTCATGACGTTAGCCACTAGCCACTAGTCAGTAGAAGTAGTACTCGCATGTTGAAGTGGCAGGGGAGGGGCTGCTGCTGGCATCTTGCTACATGACATGGTATGGACACAAGTTCAGGACGTCTTGAGAAGGCTTCCAGGGGTCCATGCTTTCACAGGACGGGCTTTGTTTCATGTTCAGGTGGCTTGGGCCTAGACACCCCCTCGGAATCAAATTAACCTGCCTTCCGGTTTGCTGGATCGTCGGTAAGTTGTGAGGCCTACCGAAGGTTCTCCTTAAGCAGATTCCAGATGCGATTTCGTTATGACTGTAGTACGCTGTTGGAGACGATTTCGCAACAGGTGTTGCTGGTCGGCACAGCCTCGTTAGTTACTTCGTGCCATTACGATTTGGTTATGCGCCTTGCGGGCTGGCTGGAGGGTAGCGGGTGATCTGAACGAGGCGGTGGAAGCCCTGTGGAAGGAGAAAGAGTTGCTGAATGCTACTAGTCACTTCGCCAATTGCAGTCTCCCTGCAAGTATGGCCCAGCCGCTGCCTGTTCTTTCTCTCACAGGACGTCCCTCCCGAGCATGCGCTGGACTATGTCTTGGGGCAAGCTGGCTAAATCACTCGTCCAGTGTCGTTTGATGTCGTTTGTGTACACTCGCACAATCTTACCCTTGTTGTCGCCAGCCAGCCTCAATAGTTCTCGCCTGTGCCACAGCCACGATTGCTACAGCTCACGTCCTCCAAGGTATACGTGTGCGAACGACCTGTCCACCAGAGATTGGCAGAAACTCCCCGAAATTGCTGGCAGCGTGGGCCCAAGACGCAAACCATGAAGAAGATACATAGTTCCCCAGCCGCGTATTCATGGCGTCCATCGGCAGATGGTGCCATGCCATTCCGACATTAAGCCAGAGTGTCTGCTGGGTTCATTCTCTTTCAAGGCGTTTGTCGAAGTTTCGTCTCGCAGCGATGAGACTTCGCTTGCGGACGGCATGGCAACAGCCCGACATCCGACGCTTCTTCTGGCCCCATCCCCGCGAACATGCTATACAATGCTATACTATATACTATACTTTACTGTACGAGCTCATTAGAATAGTATACTAACTGTGCTATGCTATGTACTATATCGTACCATCGTATAGTAGACTACTATACGTACTATACTGTACCCGCATACAGTTTACATCGCCGTATATAGTATAGTGGAATTCTGACTGGGTCCCAAAGGTGGGATGAAGGTAGGTGGGATATACCTACCTTTATCCCACCTTTTGAGGCCTCTGAAATTCACTTTAAACTACAAAGGGATTCATATTATTATCTAAGCTATATGCCTCAATGAAGGGGTATTGGGTTCTCTGGGTATTTCGTTGATCTCAGGCCAGTGGTGCCGATCGAAGAGCTTCGACGGGCGGCCGCCTTGGTCGGGAGGATCCGTCGCAGGGCAGCTTGGTGCGTGAGGGTTAGGCAGATCCTGCACCCTAAACTCTGCATACATGTACGTGTATGTATATGTATACATATATATATATCCACGTACGGGTACACGCACAGACCGGCACTTACATACATACCAGTATATATAGATATAGTTATATATTTCAGCATGTAGAAACAGATAGCCTATATAGATCTCTGAGGTTCGCCCCTCTGGGGCCTGTCCTCGTCACCAGGGACGAGATTCCGGACCCTGGTGCCCTCAGAGACGCTTCCCCGGTGCATCTGAGAACCTCCGTAGTCGACCATTGAGAACACACTGGGAATACACTTTAACCTACTGTACTTCTTACAACAAAATATCCTATACTATATAGTATAATAGCCATAAGATACAGTACTATACTTCTTATAACAAAATAGTCTTATACCATATAGCAACATGGACTATAAGATACCATTGTAGTCTAATATCGTATACCCACGGGAGCTGCTTTGCATTGTCTTGTGGGCATCACATGGCAGAGTCGGCTAAGGTTCAGACCTTTGTGAATGGCGTGCAGATGCAGGCCTTCGGCGATTTGCCTCATCGGCGGTCAGTGTCTGCAGAGTCTGTAGGTGATCATGGTGACCTGCTAATTGCCAATTGCGGTGGGCTCTTGGAGGACTCCTCTACGAGGGACCTGATCTTCTCGGTGCCGCAGATCATCAGCTTCCTATCAATCGGGACAAGGCTTCGCTTTGGGATTGCGGTCCGGTCTTGCGTCCACCAGCAAAGCGGCACACTGCCAGGCTCCTGCCTGGTACGGTCATCCTCACAGGCCTGGGCGATGCAGACAGCGTAGACTATATAGTATATACTAGTATATTTCAGTATATTATAGTACATTAGATCATAACTAGCATAGTATAGACCGCCTTCACTTGCAGGCACGCCCTTCGGCCCAGGACTTAGAACGCTTCACCTCGATGTCGCTGTGGAGGGCGCTTCGTCCACCGAGGTGTGGCCGAAGGTCGAAGCCCACAGCCGTGGCTGAAGCGCCACACCCGGACTCGGCATGACCAGATTCACGTGGTTAGGAAGGCGGGGGCAACTCATGCTGAGTTCATAGTGAGGCCTGGCGATCGGGTCGCGGTGGAAGTGGAGGGTGTCGGGCGACTAGAGAACACGCCGGGGACTTGGTCACGGTCTGTGTGACAGTTTGACCTCTGCGCGGTATGACAGCTGCGGAGGATCAAAGAGGATGCATCGACCGCCAGCTGCTTCTTTGTCGCCGCACCCAAGCTCTGAATCCGCTGAAACACAGCATCTTTGCCACTCACAGGCACCTAAACGGTGCAGGAGAGATCCTGGGCCGCGGGTGCTTCGAAGCGGTCGACTTGTCGATGCCCCGTAGGTCCGGAGATTTCCGTAGATTCCGTAGGTCGTGGAGGACGCCGCAACGGGCCGCAAGTCGTGCCTGAGACGGTGCAGCTTCTCTGAACGGTCCCAGTCCTCAAGACGTCATGAAGCCCAGCGACGCTAAGAAAACGCCAGCCTGCAGTGACTCCTGGGACATTTCAGCAGGGATTCAAAGTGAACCGGGTCATGTGCACAAGACGCAAAAAGGAGCACAGCCGATTTGCAAGCCGCGACATTTAGCACCATCCGTGGCTTCGCGGACAGGTGCCTTGTCAAAGCATGCTCTTCTGAATTCTGCTTCTGCCACGACACGCCAGAGAGTTGTGGGCCGTTGCGGTTGCAGGTTCGACACTGCAACTTCACTCAGAAAGGCCACCGCGACTGTTGCGGTGCTCGCTGAAAGCAGTTCGTGAGATGAGTTGAGCACAGATCTTCATGGGTCCGCGGCTACATGTAGTAGTGCAGGATACCGCGCTCGCCAGTATGCTCGTGCCGGTGCCTCAGCACGATCGGAGGACGAACTCCCAAAGAAGGTCAGCAAGTAATCCCAACGCATAGCATAGCATAGCCGTAGCAGTGTCCATCCACATTCGCTGGACTTACCCCAACAAATCAACACAACCACCACGGGTCCAGGCGCACACCTTTGCCCGTGCCATGACTGTCCTCGCCGCGCGGGGGGAGCTCCCCGATGCGGAGGCATCCCAGCAGCGGAGTGGCCTCCCTTCTTGTAGCAGCTTACTGATCAGGGCTCAGTGACGTTCAGGGGAGTGAGATGATGTATGGGGTGCATCAATCCAGTGGGAACCGCGACTTGGCATTTTCTGCCGCCGCCTTGATTCTTCCTAGCTGATCCAGCGAAACCCAAAACATGGTGAAACCCAAGAACATGGCGTTGTGAGTGATTAGTCATGTCCATTTCATGTCTCATGATGTGTTTTCAACTTTGTTGCCCTTCGTAGCAAACGCATCATCTGATGCTGCGCATAGTCCACTTCGCACACCTCCGGATGTTGAGGCATGCCTCTTTCTACTGACGATCATTTGAAACCTGTCGTGCAGAATCCTGAATACTTGAACTGGGAAGTTGAAGCCCAGATGCCTCAATTGCTGCAGCTTGCAGCAAACTGCTTCATGCCAGCTCCAAAGCAAAAGCTCCTCTGAAGGGACCCAAGCTTTCGCCCAGCCATGCTGCGTGGGCGTCTACGCCGATGGCTTCTGCCCCTACTTTCGTCTGCAGGCCAGGCTTGGGCCCGCTCAAGCTGATGGGGTGAAGCTTGGTGCTGCATCATGATTCGTTGTCTGCCTGAGGTCTGCTGATCTACATTTTTCCAAGCCTGCCAAGTTTCGTTCCGCGAGGTTCGGACCTTTTCGAGCAGAAGTTGGGATTCTGCTTCTGCGTAATTGCAGATCTGAACCTCTTCTTCCATGCCAACCACAGTGGGTCCTCAAGCGTGCTACCGTTGCGACAGGATCTGCACCACTCGGTGCAGTTGGTGCGGCAGCCCTGCTACTGCAGCCAGGGACAGCTGAGGCGTGCCCAAGGGCAATCCTTATCCCGACAAGACCTTCCTGACCTTGACTGCGTTCACCGAGTGGTAAACTACTAGCACATCTCCTGAACCCTACCCGCCACCCAAGTCCAAAACGTCCTAAGGCCCTGAGGAATCCATCGTGCAATTGATGTGTCAGCTGTGGTTAGAATCTTCCGTGACTTCACAGGCAGTGGCAGACCGGATGGTCCTGGCGGGGACCAGCAAGACGGTGTGGCTGCATCTGCAAGCAGACCGTTGCTTTGGTACAGGGCTCAGGTTTTCTGTTTATATATTGTCTTTACAAGCTACGGTAACAGCAAAGAGGAGAAGTCAGATAGACCCAACACGTAGCTACAGTTGCAGTTGCCATTGGCAACAGTGATGGTAATGGGCATGCTAGCCCTCCTCCCCCTCCGGCAGATGCCGCAACTATCGCGGCAGTAGTAGCGGCATCAGATTTGTTTGCCGGTGCAGCTGCTGGTGCAGGCTGTACATGAAGAAGAAGAAGAAGAAGTTGACGACCTCCCAAATTGCTATGGATGTTTGTAGTCATTGCCATTATCACTGTTGTGACGTAGTATGTTACTGTTGTTGTTTCCATTCCTATCATGGCCGTAGCCAACATGATTTCAGCGCGACTATCGCGATGGTCTTGAAACTGGTCGTCGTCAAGTTTGCATGAACTTGCTTACGACTGTCAGTCTCACTCAGGCCACTCTGGACACCTCCCTGGGTGGGCTTGCCTCCTTTGGTTCAGCAGCTTGGCATCAGCCCGCACACCAGTATGATAGACAGGTGAAGGGGTAAGCCGCCCTGAACATGAGGATCTTGTTTTGCGTCCCCAAACGGGTACATGACTTTCAGATCACTTTATCACTTTTGCAACAAGGACCTGTAGCGGGACTCCAATCCAGAAGCCCCACATTTAGGCCAACACGACTCTTGAATATCTGATTCTACTTCCAGTCACAAAAGGAGGCGTAATCATCGCAGTCACATGACATCTTCATACTGATATGGCGAAAAGCAGACAGGGTAGCAACTAACACACGTATGTATATTTTGGAGCGAAAGTCTTGCATGTTGGATGCAGAAGTGCAGCTCCCGTGCTGTTTTACTTGTGGCAGAAGTAGCAGCGATCATGAACAACGGATGTATCAGAAAGTGGTTCCTTGACCCTTGGCTGTTTGTGGTTGCTGCTGGTGGGAGCGGAGTAGGGTGCCGTGCGCAAGGATTGGTGGCTTCCTCTTCGTCATGCTCATCATAGCTGGCGTGCCGGGGGCCCTACTGTACGTAGAATATTGTGCATTGAGTTGTTTTACAGTATCTTATGTTAGCGTATATTATACTGTTAAACTATATGCTGTATTATAGCTGCACAAGAACGTCTTGCCCACATGGAAAGCTGACTGCAACAGCGGGACTTATTGCTGCTTCTCATCATCACCCGGCATTTTGTGAGGGCATTTTGATCCATTTCGCATGCAGTACCCTTAACCCTACACCCGAAACCCTGAGTCAGCAGACGTCGTGCCGAGGACGCCCATGTTCATAAAGCCCCCGGAGCCGGAGCGGGGCGGCTTGAAGGGTTCGGGCGCTTGATTTCAATTCTTGAGAGTCTTAGGGTGCAGGTTCAGGTAGTGGAGCTTGCACCAGGGCCCCAGGCCTGAATTTTGCTGTTTCAGGTTGCAGTTGTCCATTGTCTTCTGCAAAGGGCAACTGGAGACGCAGCAAGGCAGGCAGGGAGGCAGGCAGGTAGGTAGGGAGGCCGGCAGACACACGCACCCAACACACGCACACACACACACACACACACACACACACACACACACACACACACACACACACACACACACACACACACACACACACACACACACACACACACACACACACACACACACACACACACACGCACACACACACGAACATTCTGGCCGCGTGCTCACACATGACAATTGTATGCAATATATAGAGAGAGGTAGTCAGAATAGGTACTTGTGCGCAGCTAAACATCTGCATGCACGTATGCGGATGCGTGTATGCACGTAGTGTGGTATGTATCTCCGTGCATGTGCCAAACACTGCTGCAATAATTCCACTGGCGATAAGATCGGAGCGCCTTTGCGTCGGGAGGAGCCCGTCGTGGAGGAGAAGCCACAGGCTCCTCTTGGCATCCTGGCATCGTTTGAAATTCCAGCATCGCCAACATGTAATGGGACCAATGATTGTAGTAGTAGCTGTTAGATAGTTGATGCTTCACCAAAACTATCACTGGCAATAGTAGAAATTATCAGACTGATACCAGCCAGGCGATCACAGCACAACTAATTGAAATTGAAATGGCAACAGTACTAGAACCAGTAGCGGTAGTTGAAGTTGTAGTAGTAGTAGTAGTAGTAGCAGTAGCAGTAGTAGTAGTAGTAGTAGTAGTAGTTGTCATAGTCATAGTGGTAGTCTAGTGGCAGTGGTCGTGGTCGTAGACTAGAAGGAGGTGAAGTAGGAGTAGGAGTGGGAGCAGTAACATTTTTCGTTGTAGTCCATTTCAACACGAATCGCACACAGCAACAAGAAAAGCCGCACTGATGTCGCATGTGACGGTTAATGACTGTGATAGCAGAATCATAGGCAGGCCAGTCATAGTGATAAGAATGGTAGTTATGATAGTTTACATTAGTATTTGCAACAAGCATGTTGGTGATAGGATCAATAATACCAGTAGTAAGCAAATGGCAATGGCACTAGTAAGAGTGGTAGCGATACTTGTATTGGCACTGTCATACTTCCAGAAGCCCACGGCACACAGCCCAGGTGTCACAGACGACCTCTTTGCCCCGGGACGTCGAGGCCGGCCAGCGCCGGCAAGAGCTGCTGACACAGCAGCACCAGACACAGCTGAAGAGACGGCAGAGACTCTCGGAGAAGACCATTCTGCTGCTTCGTGTTGGACTCTGATGGGCCTGTAGCAGAACTCCACGGCTCAGGACCGAGTTGGTGGAAGAGGCCAAGCCGCGCGTTTCTGCATGGCAACGGCTCAAGGACGCACGGTGGGCGGCAACTGCGGGTAGTGTGGACTTGGTAGTTGCACAGTCTGTCACAGCTTCTCACTCGTCCGTTTGCTTCGGATTTATGGCTACCAGGATGACTTGTGATCGTGCCCTCCATTTTCCAGCGTCTCATCGGCGAGGCGAAGCTTCGCCGACTGCGGGTTCCAAAGCAACGAGGAATCCGTTGTTTCCTCGTGGATCCAAGCATAGGCGTTAGGCGTCGCGAGCAAAAAACTTCGTTCATGAGGAGCACCATGGTGCACCTAAGTAACAAGTTCTTGGTGCTGCCTCACGGCATTGCTGTAGTGGCTTCGGCTGTCCGTTCAGACAAATGCAAGCTTGCCTGCTTCAAGGCGCAGGGAAAGAGGTCTTGACATTCTAGACGCTAATGCTCAGACAATAGTCGCAGGTTTTGGTCGGAGCCCCTCTAAGTCTCAGTCCCATTACCACAATAAGGGGCTCGTTGACTCAGCGAACAGCGGAGGTTTTCCCTCCTTCGGAGGTAGTGGGGGGCAGAAGCCGGGTCACAGAGCTTGTGGCTTTTATAGTGCCAGCCTGCATGACATGCGAACACAGTCTCATGTTTTTCATGTCCACGCTGCATCACAGGCGGCCAGCAGGAACCAGAAGTGTAGTCGCTCTCCGCCCTGAGCCATCGCGCACCCTCTTGCGTGGGCGGAGCTCCGCCTTTGTGCCCAGGCGCGGCTGCATACAAACGATCGTCTGCACATGCGAGAAAAATACATAAAACAAACGCATGAGATATTCGCGGCGCCAAGAGTTCGGGGTTCAAGTTGCTGTTGCCTGCAGAACATCGGATGTTGGTGCCAAGCTGCCCAATTTGGGGAGGCTTCGACGAGCCCAGTGCCGAGCTTTCTTGCTTTCTTGGGGTGCTGTTCTCAACTACTGGTACTTGCAGCCGCCTAGTCGAGGTTTTGCCTGAGACCGGCAAAGATTCCGGCAAGGCCACGTGTCGCATCGCGGCACAGCGTCACCTCCAAGGCGGGGGCTTTTGGATACGGCGCAGCCAGACGAAGCAGCGGCGAAAAGCACCGAGAGGCGACATTGGCTGTCGCGCTCCCGCTGGCGCTGGCGGGCAGGCAAGAAAGCGGTGCAGCGGCCAGGGCCAGGCCAGGAATCAAACCTGCCTGACGTCTGTACCCGAGGCGCCAGCTGCGAGCCTCCCGCGCCTGTTGCGGCCCTGGAGGTGGGCAGAAGTTGCCCTCGCTGTGTTATAAGTCCCCTAATATGGGTTATGATTACAGTTACCCTACTTATAATCCACTCATAACTATCCATGAATCCCCACAAGGGGTTGTATAATAACCCCGCGTGGTCGATTTATGTAAGCACTTGCCCGCAGTGTTCGCGACGATGCGTTTGACCCGTAAAACGATAAGGAGGAAAAAACGATAACGTCATTTTGTACAAGCGAGCACGATCCAGCTAGGAGCCGAAATAAGGCATTTCCAGTACTAAAGTTGTACTACAAGCGAGCAAAATCCAGCCAGGAGCCGAAACAAGGCGTTTGAAAACTTGTCAAGTTTGTGGCCCTCTCTACGACTCTACGGACTCTTGGGCTCTCCATGTGTTGCACCGCTCGGTTCAGGCCTGAGACCGGCGCGCCGGGAGGCGCTGCTCGCGAGCATGGCGGGCGCCGGTGCCACTTTTCCGCAGGCGGAGGCGGCCTCTGGGGAGGTATCACTTCAATAGTCTTCAATACCAGCAGACCGATCGACCAGTACGTCAAATGCATCTTGCGCACAGGCTGTTGAGACTGCTCCTGAAAGCGATTTCGTATCTTGGCATTACGCCGGCTCGCAGTCTGCGTCTTCACATCATGGCACAACTCTGTGAACGCACGAAGCCCAAGGTCTATCCAGAATGGTTTACTTTGCCGTTGGCGCCCTACGCGCGGCGACGGACTCTGCAGAAGGAGATAGTTCCTGGGCAGGCATGCCCGTCGGTGAGCTGTTGGCGTGTTGCTTCAATCTCGACAAGATAACCGGTTGCCGGAGAAGGAGTGCTGCACAGGTCTGGGTCTTGGACCAAATTTTCGGCACTTTTTACGTCCACGTGCCCATCCGAGCGACGGTCCTGAAGGTGCGAAGATCAGCCTATCTGCAGCATATGTCGTGAAGGTATGGCCATGGCTTTAATCCGCCAGAAGCCATAAGAGCCATCACCGTGACCATTCCCCGCCGAATGCTCTCGCGTTCTGATTGGTGTCGATGCTTTCGCAAGCTTTATGGAAATACAAGGGGAGGTGTCAGAAACTCTGGCCCACGAGGGCGGTCAGTGAGTTTGTCCTGTCAGGTGACGGGCGGCTTGCTGGTCTATGCACCTGTGGCAGCCACGAAGGAATGCCTGGGTGTTTCGGCTGGAGTTCACAAGCTGCCATTTCTCTTGCTTAAAAGTGATTTCGCCCCAGGCATGATTCGAGACCTCGAGCAGAAACATGGGCCGGTTCGTGACTTGCTTGCAGAGCCTGAAGCGAGGCTGGAGACGAAAGTGTCAGTGGTCAGCGACAGCACGCTGAGGATGGATCTTGCTTCCTTCCAAAGCCGTTGAGCACAAGGCTCGCAGTTCTTGTAGTGCGATCTCCGAGCAAGACCATCCTTGCGCGACAGAGACGTGTCAGCCCGTGCGAACCTCTGGTTGCTCGCTCCTTCGAGGTTCTCACCGCCCCGTTTGCTCGCAAATTCCCCGACGCAAAGCCACTCGGTTGTTCAGGAAAGCCACAGACAGTAAAGTAGTATTGGAGATACGCTGATTACCGGTCTCATGACACATGCACGATTTGTTTGCTACAGTAGATGTGATCTGCATCAACCTAGGTTATTCGTGGCCCCTGGGCAGTTTTCCGTCCCCGTTGCCTGGGGCTTACTGGCTGTATCCTGTTCATTCAGCAGCCCCACAGCAGCATCTGAGGCAGCAGACAGGCCATCAGTTGCTTAACCCTACGCCACGGCACCAGCACCCGCCATTCTCCACTCCTGCTGCAGAAAGCATCCTGCTCTTATCTCGTCTGATCTCGTCCCTTGTCTAGTGTTGTCGCACCCGTCCTGTCATGAATCTTCTCACTGAGACGTTGTCACATGAGGACGTGCCGCTGAGCCTGCTGGGCTTTCCTCCATTCGAGGCTCGCTCCGACCAGGTTTGGGCGGCGGGTCTTAGTAGGGGAATGGATCCCTATAGTAGCCCCTATAGACTCCCCAATAAGAGTCCCCATAACTACCCATTCCCCGGTATTGTGCATACTTTGTCCCGTCTAGATTTTGCTGGAGTGTTATACCACTCGTCAGACAAACACTTCCATGCAGCTCCCACCATGCCGGTCCATGAACAGGGATTTGGGTGGACAGTGGTGCCAGTTCTATGCTTGGCGGTCGAGTCTCATGGACTCTCGTGTTCTAGCAGTTTCCTGCCGAAAGAGAGACACAAATGTCGAGTTCGAGAAACTCCTTCCTACACGTCTTGCCGAGCCCAGCAGCCCAGATTTGAGAGGGTTTTGTCATCGTATGTCCGATGCTTAGTTAGCGAAGGGTCCTGAGCCCACTCGCCGAACCCCCTCAAACCCTTGTAGATCTCCTATAGTAGGTCCTTTTAAGGGGAGACTGGAGGTTATCGATCCCGGCCGCTTGAACGAGCTTCCTTGGTCGGCAGACTGTGCGACGGCCGCTGCCCGGGCCCGAGACTCCAAGGGCGCTGCAACTCGCATTGTAGTACCACTGTGTCCATATGGGAGTTTCCGGAGATAGGGGACCCTAATATGGGACCCTACATAGTAGGATCCTTATTATAAGGAGCCTTAAATAAGGTACCCCCAATTCTAGGAAACTCACGATGCACCGACCTCATAGCCCGTCAGTTCTTCTCCGTGACAGGTCGACATCAGTACCTTCGGAGAGGTCGCGCTCTTCCATCGAAGCTTCTCGGATAAACGGGAAGCGGCCGAAGCTAAGGAGTTCTGTGCCTTGTCAAACTGAGCAGCGAAACTTCCTGATGAGCCCCATGTTAGCGCCCCTCTTGTCATGTGCAAGCGAAACATATTTAGCGACAGTTGACATGCAGCATAGGTTCGTGAAGTAGATCAGGAAGCAATGACGTTAGAAGCAATGTCCCTCCGTGAGAATGATCAATGAATCATCAGCAGTGTCGTCACTACGGTCACTACGGCATCATGCCTAAACAAAGCAACCCTAAACCCCTACACAAATCAAACCTAAATCCCAGAGTCTCCCATCGCATGAGCAGCCGGTGAGATTACAGAATATGATATGATATACTGATATACCATACGACAATAAGTTCCGATATACAGCAGTAGGATACGATATAATATAATCTACTCCGGTGAAGAAGGCAGGCAGCTTTTCCCCCAGTCTTGGGCCATGGCCTTGAGCATGGGCCGCGCCATGGATGCCAGGCAAGGCCCTGAGCTATGGATAGTGGATAGTAATAAGAAACACTATACTACTACTACTACTACCACTACTACTACTGCTACTACTACTACTACTACTACTACTACTACTGCTACTACTACTATACTGCTACTACTACTACTAACTACTACTACCTACTACTACTACTACTACTACACTACCTACTACTACTACTACTACTACTACTACTACTACTCTACTACTACTACTAACTACTACTACTACTACTACTACTACTACTACTACTACTACTACTACTACTACTACTACTACTACTACTACTACTACTACTACTACTACTACTACTACTACTACTACTACTACTACTACTACTACTACTACTACTACTACTACTACTACTGCTACTACTACTACTACTACTACTACTACTACTACTACTACTACTACTACTACTACTACTAGCAACAATACGAATAAGCAATACTAGTAATGATAACAGTGTCACAGTGTCACTTCTTGACGGGGTATCCTCAAGTCTCGGAGACGCGTACGTCTGCGTCAGCATGCGTCTCGAACGCCTGAATTGCAACAGCCATCCTTTGCACGAAACCTTAAATCCCAAAGCCTGAACTGAAAACCCCCAACCCCTGCGCAGGCCGAGGTTACAGCGAACTCCATGGCGCTACGAATCAAATCGCTGCGTGGGCCCGGCAGAACTTCAGCTGCATGACAGAGACTGCATCTACAGTCGTGAAGCATGTCTATAATGGCATGGAATCTCGTACAAGTAACAGAGTCAAGGGCAAGAGTGTGATGTAATCCATGCAAGCGGTACCGGCACACCTACAGGTTTAGTGGTCGAGCTTTTAATGGGGGAGGGGGTGTCTTAAGAACTTCAGGAAGTCCTGGCATCGAGCTCTTGGCCTCTTGGAGCATCTGCTGCGCTTGGGTCCAGAGCCGGATGGCCTCCTGGTGTCTGCAGCTCCTTGGGCCTCAAATGGGAATTTCCGGAAATCGGGGACCCTAATATGTAACCTAAATGTAAGGACCCTAAACTAAGGTACCCCTGATTTTCGGAAACTCCCAAACAGACTTAGAGCATCTTCAAGTTTCAGAGCTCGTGAGAGCTCGTCGGAAAGACGGATCGACCGGGAGGTTCTGTTGAAGATCTGCGGTCCCATATGCAGTCGCCTCCCTACAGCTGGGCTGCAGATCCCCTTCTTTGATGTACGCAGAATGTACTTCTCTCAGACGATCAAGGCAAACTCCTATCGAAGCTCGGGCTCAAGGCCTGTTAACATGAAGCCCGCGAATCGAGACCGATTATTTGATCGAGAATTGCCGCAGCCAGGAAGGTGCTAATGGGCGCCAACATAGATTATTGGAGACACTCCAGTTTGGACCAGGAACTTCCTCTTTCTTGCAGCAGCCCGACAGGGTCTGAGCACTTGGCGAAGATTTGCGTCAAGATGTGAGTCGACTTGACGGGGGTCGACAAGCACCAGCGAACCCTGTGTTCTATGCAGCCACGAGAGCAAACTTGCAATGGTAGGGTTCTTGCTCCATGTGAAGTTGAAGTTACCCAGATGATATGACTGAAACGGCCATCTTCTACGCAATGCTAAACAAACGCCACGACATCACTCGCATGCGTATCGAGGAGATGCTGAAGACCACGCGAAAGCGCAAAGCTTTTGCTCCCCAGTCGATTCGTGCCCTGGTGCCTCTGGGGTGAGGAGGAGGAGGCGCCCGTTCAAAAGGAGAGTGAGAACGCAGCACTGCGCAAAGCTCCTGCGGCCATCCGAGAGGGAGTGGGCGACCACGCAGATTAGAACACGGCACATGCCGGGTATGGCGGCCTAAAACTGGAGGACCCGCATTCCCCGCCCAAACCATGAAAAAAACACCCTACATCTATCTACATCTTCTGAAGCTCCCGTGTCGCAACAAGGCCGCGTCTGCCTGCCCTGGCTGGCCCCAGGCCTTGGCCTTGAGCCGCTCGGCGGAGGCGCGTGGCATCGGAAACAGGCCCGCGGGGAGAGGGTCAGGGGACGGGGAATGAGAGGATAAGCAGGGCTGCGGTGAGGGGGACGTTAAGCCACCTCTGTTATATATATATATATATACACACACACTCTAGATAGATAGATATATATATATATATATATATATATATATTGGCCATCGCAGAGCAAGCGATGAAGGGTTCTCGGAGAGGCCAGGGCGCACCGCTGCCGTGGGCGCCTGCACTGCATGGCTCCAAGCCCTGGCACTCGTCGATGACGCGGCAGGGGTCTCAAAATGCGAGGTACATGGGCATTAGACTAGACATCATTAGACTGTATGCCTGTAATTTAGAGTAGCAGTCAAAATACTACATACTTCAAACACATAGTAGCACATACATGCAGACGTATCTGCGTACATACATACAGGCAGATATAGATATACACATGCATGTGTCTTCGCATGTACACAATAAGACAGGTGCAGAAACATATACATACTGCATATGCACCTCCATGTGGCAAACAGAGACGCACATGTATGTATGCACGCATGAATGGACGGACGGATGGATGGATACTTCATATAAAAATACACATACACATGTGTGTTTATCTGCATACCTATGTCTCTGTCTCTATCGCTAGCCACATCTACATCAGTGTTTCTGTCGTTGTAGATGTATACGCGTGCACATGATATGTCCTTTTATGTGCATGTGCATGTATGTTGTAGTATATACGTACGCACGTACATATATACGTACGCAAGTACATATGTACGTATGGACGTACATGCACGGTTATATGGACGTATGTAGGTATGTATGCATGTGCGTATGTATGTATGTGTGTATGTATGTATGTATGAATGTATTTGTGTGTGTATATACTTTTGTACACACACACACATATGTCGGATCAGCTGTCACCCCATTCGGCAAGCAGGCTGACCTCGATACCTTCAATGCAGCAGCCTCCGTGGCCACTGAGTTGCAAGGCAGCCATGTCCCGAGACTCCCCGTGTATCTGCACGCTGCTACTGTCTGAGTCTTGGAGAGTCTTGGGGACTGCACTGTCTTAGAAGTGTAGCATTCTCTAGAGTCTAGAGTATCTCAGTATCTTTGCTTTGAAGCGCACTTTCTTGAATCATATGCTTCACAGGGCAATACACACTTTTGCAGCTCAGGCCCGGCAAGGAGGGCACTGGGCCTTGGTGGAGGCTCTGCTCTCTGGTGCCGTGCGGAAGGCCTTACAGCTGGACTCCTTCAGCCGCACAGGCTGGGTTTTGGGTTGAGGCAAGGGAGGTTGCAAGGGAGGTTGGGGGTCCGGGGCCCAAGGTTCAGGGATTGAAGGTGACGGAGCAATTATCTGGAGGTTGTCTGGGGAATTTTTGGATGAAGCCGTGGACCCTGAAACTCCAAATTCCCCTTAAGTTGAATCAACTCTTCAAGGCTCAGCTGCTCTGGCTACAGCCCAATTTTTGTCAACACCACACCTACGCCTCTACAGTCCCCTTTTCATTGTTTAAAGGGAAACCGCTTGGCCTCCATGTGCTCTTGTTTGATCAAGGATTTCCGCCTCTGTGCATATCCATCTAAGTTCTATCTACTACATAACAGCAATGGGGTCGGGGTTTGACGTTTGTGCACGTGGCGGCGAGGACTAATGGACAGTCACTCCAGGGTGAGACGCTGGGAGGCGGCCTTAGGCTGTTTCCACCGACAGCGCGGAACGCGAAATGCCTTCGAGTACAACTGCGCCTTGCAAGCCTGTGCACTGGGAGCCAAGCCGGGCTGGGCCGTAGCGTTGCTCCGGGACCTGCGCCAGTCCGGGCACGAAGCAGATGCAGTGAGCTGGTCCACGGTGCTCACGGCGAGCCGATGCCACTGGAAGCTGACCATGGGCTTGCTGACACAGCTGAGGCGGGAGGTAGCCTGGTGCAAGGACACCGCGATGGCAAGAAGAGAGTCGGGTCATGCCCGTCGCAACCGAGCCGATGTCCCTGCAAGCTTGCGCAGCTACCTGAGCGCCACGAACGCTGCACTCGGATCCTGTGCCTTGCACCGTCGCTGGCAGCACTCCGTGGACTTGCTGGAGGCTTTGGGACGCTTTGCTGCACAACCCAATCCGAGAACCTACACGACCTGCTTCGCGGCCCTCGGTGCCGGGGAAACCCCGTGGCAGCTTACTTTTCGGCTCCTGTCGGTCGGACGCTACCAGTCCTCTCTGAGAGATGCCTCTCTGCTCGCAGACGCTGCTGCCCGCTCGGCTGCACGCCGATCCGAGCCTCGCCAGAATCCTCTGAAGCGACTTACAGCCAACGTGATTCATGCAGTGACTTGCTTGGTGAGGAATGGCAGGTTTCTCTGGTGCTGCTGGATGCGCACTGGCGGGGGCCTCTTCAGGATGCGGCATTGCACCTTGCCTTCACCTGGCTTTGCTTCAGAGCGGAGCATGCGGAACGTCCCACAAGTCGACCTGTGGAGTTTGGACCGAGACCGAGGCTCGACTGCATCGCGGAAGCATCGCCGCTGGAGGCAGATTTCCGAATGGCGCATGCTTGAGGGAAAGATTCCACCACCTGACCTGCCCAAGCACTATATACTTTTCGTGCCACAAAGGTGCAACCGCGAATCTTCGAGGCGCGACAAGCAGGGGTCCTGCCATGTCCTGCCAGTTGAGAAAACTGTCTGTGTTTATGCAAGCTGCTGCACTGGAAGGTGTGCGAGGACCTGGCATTTTCTGCACTGATCCCGCTCGAGAGAGACGAGAAAATATGCTGGCCGGTTCGTGCTGTAGCCTGTAGCACCGGGCAATGCGCAACTTCATGGGCTGAACAACTTCACGGGCATCTGTGCATGTGCGAACTCGGCACTCAGCACTTCATGTAACCTCGAAGCACGTCCACGGCTTCTGAATCACGGACAATGCATGACAGAGTCTCAGGCTCCAAGACTTTGGTGATCACAGATTCGCTGATCTCCATCCCGGAGGAGCTCCATTGACATGAGCCTTGCGAGACAAGTAGTCACAGTCATAGTGGTAGTTGAAAACTTGATATGGCCTGCGGCGCACTTACAGAATCAGACATGACGGGAGCAGCAGCCGGCACCCACCGAGGTGACGACGACAACTCCCACCACCCATGACAAAACCACAACCACAACAACCATTCATGTACGGTACAGACTGGTGGTGAGAAGTATGGCATTAGCAACGGTACTCGTCCTACTGCACTTACCCGCACAACGTTGGTAGTGTCAACTGAAGAACACGTTGTTGCTGTCGGCATTCCGTGGGGACTCTGACGCAGGATCCTCCACCCCTGCTGTTGGATCCCGAGTACCGAAAGGCCTTGGCCTATCATGCCCCACACCCAGACACACAAGCAGCAACGTCGCCTCTTCAAGTGGAGCTTAAGCAATTGCCTGAGTTAATCTTGGCCGCGGTAATGTGTTGTGACTCTTGTGCTTGTCACGTAGTCGTCGTCGTGCTGATCATGGTGGTGCGGAGAGACCATGGGCCGTCTTGCGCGGATTCTTGAGGCCCGGGACGACGAGCGTCCTCTTGTCCTAGACGCTGAAGCCCAGCGACGAGGCTGGGCTCGAATCGCCCTGTGCCTCGTCTCGAAAGCTCGGCTTAGGGGCTCCGTTGCGACGTTGTGAATCCCGAAGCATTGCTCTCGGGCCACGGGTGGAGATCATGAGCTCAAGTGTTGAACTGCTGAACCAAGTGGGCATTTCAGGTTTTCCAGCGATTCAAGGGCGGTTCACTTCAAGACTCCCTTTGCTCCTACTCAGGTTCGCCACTTTCTTTAACCCCGGGGCCCTGAAAGATGGCGAGATGCTCGTCCAGGAGGTGGCGCAGTTGGGCGAGTCAGTGGAGTTTTCGGCATCTGCTGTGCACAGGCCCACTGAAGAAACCGTGACAAGTTTGGATCTGTGCGGCATGTATATAATACTTCTACAAATATGCAAAGACTTTCGTATAATGGGACAAGCTCTCGTGAGGCTTCGGCCAAGCGGCCTTGGCTTTGGCAGCCGGGGTGGCAGGCCCGGTGTGATGGAGACGTGTTGCATCGCTTCTGTTTACTAGTTTGTGCCATGACATCTTACAGAGATATGAAGAAATAGATCAGGAGACAACTTGAAACTGGCAGAGAAATCTGAAACTGCATAGAACACTAGGGTACGCACATGCTAGCACTATGCTTCATACGGATTCCTGGTTTAGGTTTAGCTGTGCTGCGAAGTCGCGGTAACACTAGTGTTGTTTCATTATCATCTGCATTTCATCATCGTGGCCATGATCAGAATCCGCATCAGCAGCATCAGCATCCGTCATCGTCATCATCAGCATCGTCGTCGTCGTAGCAGAAGTAGTAGCATAGTACTTTAGTAGTGGTAGAAGAAGCAGCAGCAGCAGCAGCAGCAGTAGCAGTAGCAGTAGCAGCAGCAGTAGCAGTAGCAGTAGCAATAGCAGCAGCAGCAGCAGTAGTAGTAGTAGCAGTAGCAGTAGCAGTAGCAGTAGCAGTAGCAGTAGCAGTAGCAGCAGCAGCAGCAGCAGCAGCAGCAGCAGCAGTAGCAGTAGCAATAGCAGCAGCAGCAGCAGCAGCAGTAGCAGTAGCAGTAGCAGTGGCAGTGGCAGTAGCAGTAGGAGTAGGAGTAGGAGTATTATCATTATTAATAGCAGTAGTAGTAGTCGTAGTAGTAGTAGTAGCAGCAGCAGCAGGAGTAGTAGTAGTAGTAGTAGTAGTAGTAGTAGTAGTAGTAGTAGTAGTAGTAGTAGTAGTAGTAGTACTAGTAGTAGTGGTAGTGGTAGTCGTAGTCGCAGTCGCAGTCGCAGTCGTAGTCGTAGTAGTACCAGTACTGGTGCTGGTACTGGTACTCGTACTAGTTCTAGTACTGCCAGTACTAGTAGTCGTGGAGGTGGTGGGTGTAGTCTAGACGGGGTATAAGCCAATGGGATCCTGTGTTCGGCAGGAAAGCTTCCGACGCCTTCGTAATGATGGGCTCCTGGGCTATGAGTTGCGAGACCATGTACTGCAACGGCGGGGTTGAGTCTTCGCGTGCACGTCATACTTCGCGCAAGGAAGCCCTTCGTGGCGCCCATCATTCAGGAGCTCATCCTGAAGCAGCAGCCCGAAAAGACCCGGGCATATGTTGATCCTCGCCCAGACCTGGAAACCCATCTTCACTCGCCGCAGCACAAGCACAGTGTCGAAACTGCGCTTACGAGCCTGTATGATCCAATCACTGTGCCGCCGTGCCGAGGACACCATCTCGTCATGGGGCTTCATCCGGGCTGTGCCAGCCCACTTCAGCTGCCCGATACAGATCTCCCCCAAGCAGTTTCGTGAGATCTTCTCTTTCACGCGGGCGGAGGCCCAAGGGGCGAGCCTCAGGTCGCCCAGCTGCAAGGAGCCGAAGCCTGCATGAACTCTCCTCCAGACTTGAGCATCGGTACCGGAGTCATCGACGGCTGCCACCCATCATCGTTGGACATGAGGGATGCGTGATAAGTTGTGTTGGTGAAGCAAAATGATGAAGCAAAATGATAAGCTGTTGATTTTCCCACTACCACCACTGCTTAGCTTACTGCGCTTGCTGCGACTGCTACTGCTACTACTGCTGCTGTTACTTCTTCTGCTACCACCACTACCAGGACCATCCAGGACCAGTACCACTACCAGGACAACGACTGCTACCGCCTGCTACTGCTACTGCTGCTACTACTACTACTACGACGACGACTACGACTACGACTACGACTACGACTACTACGACTACTACTACTACTACTACTACTACTACTACTACTACTACTACTACTCCTGCTGCTGCTGCTGCTACTACTACTACTACTACTACTACTACTACTACTACTACTACTACTACTACTACTCCACTCTTAAGTCGAATTGGTCTCATCATGCTGCAACTTCTAGTTTTCGTCGTCGTCATCGCCGTCGGGGCGAAGTTTTCCTTGTCGACCCCCCCCCCCCGCATCTCTGCCATCACCGCTGTTACTGGGTCCATGGGTTAAGTCGCATCGGCTTGTGTTTAGTCGCATCGATCGAGTGTGCAGTTGGGGATTCTGCTAAAACGTGTCAGTTCGCATCCTCGGACATGCTTGTAGACCTAATGATTCAGCCAGTGTGCAGCTGCTGTTTGCGATTCCAGTGGTACCGGTTGCTGGCCCAAAGTCTCGAGCGGTTGCCGTGGAATCAAGCGTCTACATGGGGAAGGGCTGGGTTTGACGTGCTGTGATGTTATGGGTGATCACAGTGAATACTTATGTGTGCCTCCACCGGTTGCTTGTGGAATCGAGCGTCCACATGGGGAATGACTGGTTTTGGTGTGCTGTGACGCCCTCGACGTGTGTCCCGAGCGGGTGCTTCTGGAATCGAACGTCTACATGGGGAATGGCTAGTTCATGTGTAACCACTTATGACTCGACCGGCCCTATGGAATCGAGCGTCTACATGGAGAATGGCTGGTTATGATGTGCTGTGATGTTATGGGTGATCACTTTGGTTGTGTGTGTGTGTGTGTGTGTCTCGAGTGTATGTAAAATCGAGCGTCTACATGGGGAATGGCTGGTTTTGATATGCTGTGCTGCCTCTGACGTATGTCATGAGCGGGTGCTTTTGGCAGTCGAGCCTCTACATGGGGAACGGCTGGCCTTGATGCGTTGTGATGCCATTGATGTGCGTCTGGCTCGCGAAATTGAGTGTCCACATGGGGAATGGCTAGTTTGATGTGTTCTGATGCCACTGATGTGCGTCTCGAGCGGTTGCCGGCCGAATCGCGCGCTCACATGGGGAATGGCTGGTTTGATGTGCCGTGATGTTACGGGCGATCACAATGATTACTTATATGTGCCTCCACCGGTTGCTTGTGGAATCGTGCGTCCACATGGGGAACGACTGTTTCTGATGTGCTGTGCTGCCCCTGACGTGTGGCATGAGCGGGTACTTTTGGCATCGAGCGTCTACATGGGTAACCTGGTCTCGATGTGCTGTGATGCCACTGATGTGCGTCTGGGAGCGGGTGCTGGCGAAATTGAGCGTCTACATGGGGAATGGCTAGTTTAGATGCGTGGTGATGCCACTGCTGTCTGCGGAATCGAGCGTCTACATGGAGAATGGCTGGTTTTGATGTGCTGTGATGTTATGGGTGATGTGCGTCTGGGAGCAAGTGCTCGGGAAATTCAGCGTCTGCCACAACGAGCTTTGCCGTGCGCCACTAGCAGTAGTTCGTGTTCTTCAGATTGGTGCTTTCTTGCACTTGTGTTGAGGTATTGCGCCGAGGATGTCGCCTTCCTCGCCGACCTGCAGCGGTCCGCGATTCCGGATGGCAGGGCGGTGAGAGCCCAGTCTTTGTGCGGCTTTGCCAAGCGCGCATAGGTGTGCCTCGCTGCCGTCGGAGTGGCAGCGCAGGGTATTCCTAGGAGAGGTGTAGCTCGCCTGAAACTGGTGGCGATGAGACTAGATTTGGACATAAAAACCCTTGGCAATTCGGGTGTTACCCCCGCCCTCAACACTCTACCAGCCACTTGCAGGGAGTGCTTCTCTGTATCCATGGCGGTCAGAGTACCGAAGAACACCAGGGCGTCGAAGATGGCTTGGGAGGGGGAGCGTTGCCAGCTTCATGCGGCGCTGCAGGAAGCTGAGGGAAAAATGGCAGAGAACGGGTGCAAGAGAACACGTGCAACACTACCGTATGACACCTCGCTGCTGCAATTGATTCGTTCGGGCGAAGATCTGCAGAAGAGCGGCGATCCGGTCCTGTCTGGCTCAGAGGGAGTAGTACAGCAATCCTCTTACCGTGACATCCAGGAGCTTCCTTTATGTCCTGTTTGTCGGGACTTGAGGCCTTGGCCTTTTCTGTCTGCATGTTTCCTGGCCGCAAATGGGAGTTTCCGAAGAATTAGGGGGACCCTATTTTGGGGCCCTCATAGTAAGGATCCGACTATTTAAAGGTACTACTTATATTAGTCCCTAATGTGATGGGTGCTCGTCAGAATGCTCTCGGGACTAGTGGTTCAAATGCAGAGCCGAGGTTTTCCCCGGGCCGCCGCATGGCAGTGCACGCGCGCCACATCTTGGCGCCTAAAGCCCAATGCCCGGGGCTCTGAGTAGGGCCAGCAAACCACATAACCACGCGGATCCTCTTGTTTTGGGGGAGGGGGACATGTAACCGTAGCAGTTGCAATAGAAGCAGCAGTGGTAGGGGAGGAGGAAGGTGGCCATAGTCCAACGGGACAACGTCCGGTGCCCGCAAGCCTTGCAGAAAGCGCCAAGCCAGGACCCCTCAACCCTAAACTCTAAACTCTCAATGGTCACCTGGAGGCTGGCTTTACTTGGCGGGCTGCGTCTCCGGAAGCCTCGTACGCCTGGCTTTGTTTCCATTGTATGTGATATCAGAATTTGTTAATGCCAGAATCCTGTAGCTATTCATCTACTGGCGATACTGTTCATTTTCAGATCTCCTGTGCAACGAATGTAACAACTTCATGATCTAGGCATTAAGAGTAAGTACTGCAGGTGTTTAGTACTGATCATGGTGATCATCGGCATCATCAACATCAGTATCATGACTGATATCGTTGTGTGTACTGGTACAGGTTGCATGCTTACCACTATAGTTCTCAGCACTTGCAAGGCCATCATTCCGTACAGAAACGCATGAGGCCCAGTCAAATGCGTTTCCGCTACAGCAGACCCCGGGAAAATATACACGTGTTGGAAACGTAGCGGGGACTGGAAACCACGACTAGGCGCGGCCTACTCGAGGCTGCTGCCGAGAGCAACAGGAGAGAACGCAACCAAACAGTTCTTGTTAACATGATTTATCATGTCTTGCATGCAGAAGTTGCCATCAGGATCGTCATACGTCACAATCGTCCTCGTCATCATTGTCATCAACGTCATCGTCATTGTCATTGTCCTCATCGCCCTCATCATCTTCCTCGTCGTTATCATCATCATCATCATCATCATCATATTTGTGTGAGCATTCTGAAGACAAACGCAAATATGTCAATATATAAGTGACATGTGGGTAGTCGTCAAAATTGGGGTCCCTTTTTGGGTACCCTAAATAATAGGTGCCGTATTATAATAATGACCCAGAAGGTACCCTAATTTTGACAACCACCCATGTATGATGTAACAGTTTGTATGCATGTCTGTCTGTATGTCATGTATGTCAGTTGCTATTAATTATGCATCTATGTATCTACGCATGCATGCAGACACACGAGCAGATGGATACATGGGCGCGGTGAAGTGATGGGTTCGTTGCCGAATCTGGCGCCAGGCCGCTTTCAGCACGGCCGCGGCAGCAGCTGCCACGGCCTCAGTGAAAGAACCCAGTGGAAAGATATGTCGAGGGGCCCATACAGGTCGATGGGGTAGTTCTGCCAGCCTGAGGCATCACCTTTCCCCGGTCTCCGAGACTCGGATCTGCAAACAGCCTATATGGAAGAATTACGTTGAGGTTAAGGTGTAGTGTTGGCGTTGCGTTTGCGGAGCAGTGTTTGGAGGTGTGGTCCCGACCAAACCTGACGGCAACTGCATGTTCCGCGCAGTCGCCCAAGGCAGGGCTTTGAAGCTTCAACATGCATCTTCGGGCCATCTGCAAGCCCTGAAGAGACATGACATATAATGATAATAATGTGATAAGGCATCCTAGTCCTAATTTTACAAAACATGCCGCTTGTGAAGCAACTGTGACCACAACCGCAATCCCGCCTTTACACATCCCGTTCGAGGTGAGGCGGCAGCGCTCAAGAAGCCACTGAGCTCAGAGAAGGAAGATGTTCGTAGCCAGGCGCCGATTGTTCTCGCAGCCTCTAGAAGGTTTCCGGCTAAACTTCTTGGAGTGTAGCATGCTTGTTGTGGAAGTGCACGTTGTTACGGTTGGTGCAACGTTGATGAACATGACCCTCGGGGTTGAGGACCCTAAGGGTTTAGTAAGTTTTGGGCCCCTGGACCCCCTTCTGGAGCCCCACAAACCCTAAACCAATAAACCCCTAAAGCCCTAAACCCCTAAAACCCTAAACCCCTGAGCCCTAAAACCCTTAGACCGAGGAATCCGTAAAAAGTTCAGACAACGAAATCCCAGCAGGAGCTACGAAGGCTCGCCATGGCTGAGTTCGTGAAGCGCCGGGAGGTCCGGAAGTTGACGCGTCTCCGAGTCTGGGAGTTTCCGAAAACTAGGGATACCTTTAAAGGGATCCTCTCAGGGTTCCTTAAAGGGATCTATACGGGTTCTATAAAGGGTTAAGGGTTCGGTTTGGGAGTTTCCGCAAATTAGGGGTACCTTATTATTTTGGGGTCCATATATAATCAGGATCCGACTATTTAGGGTACTATAGTAGGGTCCCCTATTTTCGGAAACTACCGTCTCTCTCTCTCTCACTCTCTCTCTGCCAGATCATGCGATCACTACTCGCTACTACTACGACGACTATCACTCACCCTCCCGTTCCTGCTGCCACGACGACAGCGACGACTCCAAGGACAAAGACAGCAACTACCACCACTACATACCACAACTGCTGCTTCTGCTCCCTCTCTCCTCCCCCTCCTTCTCCGGTTTCGGCTCCACGGAGGGTTTAGGGTGTAGGGTAAAGGGTATAGATGCACATCGACGATTTGGGAGGAGCTGGGGTGGATCGTTGAAGGCGACTTCGACAAGTACATCGCAAGGTGGGCCTCCTCCGTCTTCTTGTGACCGGGAGCGGAGACCCTCGAAACGGTGTGCAGGATGTCGAGACTTGGTTCATGGGGAGGGGAACCGGAGCTGCTGGTTCTTAGTCAGTACGTGCTCAAGCGCCCCATTGAAGCCGAGCGCTGAGTTGAAGTCGTTCGAAGTCCCAGCTGTTGCATGAGATCCCAAGATGGCGTGTGACCGAATTCCAAACCTCGGGAACTCTTGTGGCTTCATGCTTTTTGTCAAGCCCTTGAGGTGTACATGCAGGATGGGGCCAAGCCCTTCCTCGTCTACGCACAGGAGCCAAGCAAGACAGGATTCTCGTGATTCCATCCTGAGAATTGCTGTTGCCTTCAAGGAGTTACCAGGCGAGCCCGTCCGTATCCTGTTTCACGGCTATGGCCACTACGAGGCTTTGGTGCCTCAGAAGATTTGAGCGGGCCCTGCCACGCACACAGTTTTTGGGGCACAAGCCCCCAGTGTCACCGTCTTACTGCTGCAATGATTCCAATGATTACACACCTCACGCCGATTGCTTCACAGGCGAGCACTACTCGAGCGCAGTCTGGCCACGATGGCCGCCCCAGAGCCGGGTCAGTCACATCAACAGCAGCTGGCTCTTCGTTTGCGAAAAAGTGTGCGCCTCCGCTGCTGAGGGTCTCTTCGAGAATCTGAAAGAATAATAATCTTAACTAACATAGACTCTTGTATGAAAGGACAGGGACACCGAAAAAGAGCACCAGTAACTTTGTGAAATATCTTCCTTGACAGGTCAGCTTCGTGTTGTCCCACTCGGATGTAGAGTGGGACCGGCCAGTTTTTTTCTGATCGTCACTTCGCTGAACGTCTCTGGGTTTCACCTCCGGGTGCTGTGACAGACGGAGACGATCATCTGCGATGCCGCTCTTTGCAGCGTCTGTTTGAAAAGGTTTCGTGTTAGAGTCATCTGCGTGAGACGACGACCACACCGTCCAGTTGAGTCACACCAAATCACGCGTCCTGAAGTATAGTGCCAGAACAGTCGTGTGCCGCCTGAATGAGAAGTCGGGGACTCGGATGACCGTTGAGTAGATTGCCCCGTCGCTGCCGACATCCCTTAAACCTAAGTCGTCATTGACATTGATGAATCCTACACCCTAAACCCTTCGGTCTTTGCGCGGCTCCCATAAGCTGGCGCCAGGTGGCACGACTTGGCTCTGCCTGTGTTGACTTTCCAGCGGGGGAAGGACGGTACCGCAGAAGTACAGCCTACAAATAGCACTGACTGTTGTTCTATAGGGCCTTAAGTAATCATTTCCCAAAGTTCCTCACTTGAATGATGATATCCCCCAAGCCGCTTTCCTAGTTATTAAGGCCCCTATATCAGGCCGATTGCATGAAGCGCGTTTGGTCCTAACTAATCAGTGGGACTGCCATCCTTGATTCCGCATCCGGGTACCTGGCATAGTCCCGGTAACCGTTTAGGGATTTAGGGAGTTTTCGGGATCATGGAATCGAAACGACTTTGCAAAGGTACCTGACATCCCAGCTGGCCTTGATCATTATTTCTCGTCTTGTTCTCCCGGTAAGTATTCCCCTTTCCCTTGAGGGCAATCTCACCACCAGTGTCAAGTGATACTTCCCAGAAAATAGCGCAAGCCGTTCGGTTCTGCCCTTTCGAAGGCGACCAGGCGTGTGATTCGCACGCCCATGTCGGAGGCTTGGGTTGCTGCCGGTGAGTGAGCATAGAGGCTTCAGGCATCATTGATGGAGTTGTTGGGGTTCTGCCCTCACCATACGTATGGCAATGTTACAACATGCCACGATACCCTCCCGTATCGCTCAAATTATCACTGCCCTACATTAAGCCTCCGCAGTTACCCTCATGGAGCCCCTCATAGAACCCCGCAGAGACCTATCATTGCCCGAGGCCCTAAGCCCCTACAGTACCCCTTAGTCACTCTCATGGAGCCCTTTGAAGAGCCCCGAAACCCGAAACCCAACTGAACCCTCAGCCCTGAGCCCCTAAACCCTAAACCCTCAGCCCTGAGCCCGCAATCCGTATGGGTCCCTTCAAAGAACCTCGAGCTTCCTCGGGCGCATGCGTTTTGCACGAGGTGGGAGCAGCTGGATGGCTCGTGGAGTCGCAAGGTGCAAATACATACATACATACATATATACATACATATATATATATATATATATATATATATATATATATATATATATATATATATATATATATATATACATATGATATATATATATATATATATATATATATGATATATATATACACACATGATATATGTATATATGTATATGTATGTATATATATATATATATGTATGTATGTATGTATGTATGTATAAAGGTATAGATGTACAGATGTATATATGTATATATGTATATATGTATATATATATATATGTATATGTTTATACACATCATACCTACATAATTAGTTGTCCATGTGTATATACAAAAAAGTATGAGCTTACACGTGACGCTTGTCCATCTATCTATCCATCCATCTATCAATATCTATGATTATGATTACTGTTGGTGTTGTCATTACTGTTACTATCGGTACAAGTGCTATTATGACGGCTATTACGCTTATTGTTGTTTGTTCATTTTTATTAGTTGCTTTTGCTTACACTATTTTTGTCCTCGCTATTGTTACTTCTACCGCTAGTAGTTTAGTAATATATATATTATGAACTCATCATGTTATAGTTAGTACCTCTATATTATCAGTATTATTCTCATTATGAATATTCTCACTGGTAGTGGTATTATGCATAACATTGTTACGCGTGTAGAACACGTACATAATGCAACCTACTGTATAGGATCTGTGCCAGGTGGAGAACATGGTGCGCTTCGCAGACGGCGTGGCAGCCTAGATCGAACAAAGGTCCCTCAATCTGAGCAGCAGCATGTACAAGCCTTGGCAAGCCTCCGAGCTCAAACCCCCCTAAATGTCCGTTTTAGCGCCATGTCCTCACTGTCGATCCACACAGAGGTGGGGGGGCCGGGGGGGCCTTTCACAGCGCAGTGGAGGGGTGGAGGTATCCAGTGATGTCGGCACATAAAGGTGTAGTGTATGCATGCGCCAGAAGCATATCATGACATCGAGCAATGTATAGCTGCACCTGGCAACACATACAGGAATCCGAATACTCCGGACATGTTTGCACCGAGTGTTATGTTGGTATCTGAACGTATCGGCTTACATAGTGATGTATGTAATGTTCTGTTATGTTTTTGTTACATTAGGGCTATGCATGTATATCATGTATGTGTTCAAGTTGTCAGGTGTGTACTGTACATGTTTATGTATCTGTGTGTATGTATATAATATGTATCTGTATATATATATATGTATATTTTTTAGATGTATGTAGAACTGTATAATTGTAGGTTGTGGGTTATGTGCAGGCGCATTTGCCTGTTCGTCTGTCTGCCTGCCTGCATGGCTGGCTGGCTGTCTGTCCCCATATATACATACATGAATATTGTTATACAGCAGGTTTTTTCATCATATCTTTACATCTGCAACTGTGTGCAGCGATCTCACTGTTTCAGCCGCAATAAACGGCTTCTTTGCTCATAATGTTCATTAACCGCTGTAGAAATAGGCAAACACGTGATATATGTGTATCTACATACCTATGTATGTATGCAGGCAAGTCACCAGGTATGCAGGCAAGCAAGCAAGCGAGTATGCGTGGTACATGTGTATATGTTTGTGCGTATGTGTATGCGTATGCGTATGCATATGTTCGTATGTGCATATGCGCGCATATGTGTAAATGCGTATGTGTGCATATTTGTGTATGTGTCTGTGTGTTTGTGTGTATATATATATATATATGTATGCGTACATCTGTTATGTGTATACTCTTGATACACTCACTCAAAATACGATGTAGTACATACTTCTACATATGCAAATATTCAGTACATACTATATCATATGTTATGTATATGCATATTTACTTGATGCATGCATGCATGCATGCATGCATGTACTTGTACAGCAGTAGATAAGCAGAGGCCATCGGCCCTGGGGTGCCAAAGTCGGCAAGCAGGCCTTCTGGCGAGGCCCGGCTTCGTCCATGTTCTGTCGTCATAGGATGAATGCAGGGCTGAGAGTTAGGTTCGGTGTAGAGCTTTGGGGATTTTTCCGGTTTGGGTGTTCGGTTCCGCTTTTGGAGTTGCTAGCTGGTTACTTCTTGGGTACTCAGTTGGTTGGACAGGTAATAGTCGTGATCTTGAACTCCACGCCCCGGCATGGCATCGCAGGCACCGATAGCGGCATTCCAGCGCAGGACCGGCAGCTTGATCCTTGAGGCGCAAGCCCCAAAAAGGCAGAGGGGCACTGCACTGTTGTCGGCGCAACACACATGACATGGTGGACATGTGGTCGCGTTGGATAGTTTTTCCAGGACTGCGACCCCCAGCGGTTTCGATCCTGCTATGCTCAGCCCTCGAAAGCGCTTCTTCTCGAGACAGCCTCGGCTAATAAGGAGTCTGAATGATCAGCAATGTTTGGACAGTATTCCCCTTGAAGCTAATGAGGGGTCTGAATGATTAGCAATGGTTTGGGTAGTATTCCGCTTTAGGTATGTATTGTAGTATACTACCAGTGAAGCCCTTTCCCAATTGTTTAGGCCTCTGTATTACAGAGGATCCAGCCAGATCATGGATACATTTGCACAGTACAACACGAGCTGCCAGACGTTCACTCTTGTATGGGGTTGAACATTATGAAAGACCCGTATAGGAGCTTTTAAAGGGAGGTTTTGAACCAAGGCTACCAAGGATCTCCTTCAAGACACATCTTGGTTTCATACTACCGGGATCACTGGGGCTTCACTGTGCTGGCTGTCAGCTCTTCGGGGAGCGGGAGGCGGCTTTCGGAGCAGAGGGCTTTTTTGGCTGCTGTGGGTTCAATCAAATGTGGATGGTTGTGCCGATGCTTCAGAACGAGGTGTCAATCCCAGGCTCGAGATTGGGGGGGTGTCAGCCTGTGTTGCGCTCGCTCTGTGCTCGCTCAAGTTGCGGTTGCTTTTGTTTTGAGGCTCGACTTTCACGTGACTGTGTCCGTAACGGGGGGTCAAGGGAGTCAACCTGGGTTCTTAGTGCTTGCCTTTAGCGCGTGCACCTCGAAGAGCAGCCGGCCGGAGGCATGTCGCTTTTGGTTTGTAGCACCCCTGCATGCCCGGGGCTCTTGCGTGGGCTTCCATTTTCATGCAGGCATGTTGCCTCGGAAGCCGAGCCGGGACGGTGATTTTGACCACCGGGTTAGTGCCTCTGGTCTGGTTTCCCAACCCCGGGAAGGCCTGACAGGCAACCTGGTGTAAAGCAACCCTGACAAAAGTGTAAAGCAGTTCGGCCAAGAGAAGTTGTAGTGAGGTGGACAACCACACCGCGCACCGTTTTACTCGTAAGGTCCTCAGACACTCAGACATGATGCACACGATGCAGAGGTGTTGCATCACAAGTTGTATGCCAAAGTTGCGCAGTTCATGTTCGGCGAAGTGCAAGGAGAGGCAGGATCAAGGCAGATGAACCCAAAACATGGATGATAACAGCTTTCAATGCAGATTAAGATATCTCTTGCTGTCCATACACAGTGGTATACAAATACAAGCCCTTCTGAGATTCACATCGTCGATGGTCAACGTGGAGTATGACTTATCACGTGCGCATGCGCATTCTTTGTATTTACAGACATGCACATGTGGTGTTGGATCTCTGTCTTCTGAGGCCTGAAGGTAGCAGGGATGGCTTCGACCATGCCTCACCGTTTGGACGCCGCTTTGTCAGGCTTCGAGATGTTTTCAAGAGAACCAGTTGGGAAAGTCAAACGCTGCGCGAACAAGTAGCACTGATACAGTAGACGCGACAACTGTAATGTTCGTGCTGCCGTTTGCAAGAGTTACTGTGACCATATCTATACCTGTTGACCATGCTGCACATCTGTGCCGGACAATTTGCATTAGGTTTGGCTTTCAGCCGGCTCGGCCGCCGCAGGTGTGAAGCTGCGGGCCCTGGCGATAGGACACAGCCTTGGTAATTCGGAACCAACATCGTTCACTTGCTGCGAAGTCATCACAGGCCAAGGACTTTGAGCACTTCCGTCAGTCATGTGCACATCCGACAAACTACCTCTCACTTCCCAGGCTTGGACAAAGTATACCAAGAGCCCCGGCCTCGGCACACGGATCGTGTGCTTTGGGTTGGATACTAAACCACAAGTCCCCTTCCCACCACATATCGTCGAATGCCGATTGTGGCCCTACACTGTTCCGGCATACGGCCTTCTTTCAGTGACGACTTACAGGTGCTACATCAAGACAAAGTCCTATAGAAGCTGGGCAGCTAGGGTGTTAACATTCAGCAAGTGAATCGCGATCGATTCTAAGTTAGAGTGACAGATGCTAACTTCGCTGAAGCCAAGAAGACGCTGGAGGCTGCCAATGTTATAGATTTTGCTTTTCCACTGCATATATCATCTTCACAGGACGAAGACTGGCAGGACCTGTCTATAAAGACGCCGCAATCATGGATATGCAGCAGGGTGTCTGGTGTCAAGTTCCGAATGTTCCCAACTGTGTCATGTTCACTGAATCTTCACCGGGCGAAGACTGGCAGGACCTGTGTAGAAAGGCTGACTTCGCACTGCGCAGACATGGATGTGCAGCGGTATGTGCTGTTGAGTTTCGCAGAACAACATGAATGTTCATGCTCGAAGATAGGTTTGTGTCGAACTGCGGCAGAGCTAATGGGTTGTTCAAAGTAGCCTGATGGTTTGGTTGGGGTGTGGGGTGTCCCAAAATATTCTCAAATGTACTTCTTTGTTCGAACACCAACACGGGTCCACAAAGTCAGCTATCATAAACTCATTGCGAGGAGAGCCCAACAAGGCCATATGTTAGGCTTTAGGATGCTTTGGGGGTTCTTTTGGGGAACCTTGAGATTTTTGAGAGCTTCCACCGGACTTCTATATGTGTCTCTTCTAGGGTTCCATATTATCAAGTAGGGTCTCTACGCGGTTTCATAAGGACTTGACAAGGTTGCTGCACTGGTTTGGTAAAGACGCCCTGCTGAAAGTGAACAGAGCACCCCTAAACCCTAAGTTCCTAAAGCATCCTAAAGCCTCACAAAAGGCTGGGCCTTATCCATCCGCCCCTCCGGGAGCTCTCCATTGAGGAAGAGGGGTATTCTTAAGATAAGGGAGAAGAGTTCTTGGAGGAACATGGGACTTAGTAAGTAAGGCTATGAGTTATACATGATGATAACACTATAGTTACCCTGCGGAGGGCAAAGTTTGGGACTTCAGGGCTGGGGCTTAGGGATCAAGTTGTTGCAGTTTTGGGGATTCTGCAGCAGTGTCACAGCAGCAGTGGCAGTGGTAATAACCGTAGCAGCAAGTGCACCAACAGAGACAGCGCAGCAACGAAGGGAGGCTCTTAAGATGTGCAGGGTTGGTAACAATGGAGGGGGCAGCGCACTGGACGGGTCAGGGTGACTGCCTTCAACCCAAGCCACAAGCAAAGCAAAGCAAATAGCTATACATGCACATGCGGCACCGCGCGGAGGGGCCTACAGTGCGCTTCTCTTAGCCACTCTAGTCTGCTTCAGAAGAAACGGAGAAGAAACACATGCATGCATGATAGCTCATAGTCATACACACAGAGAGACACACACACACACAAGCACATGCGTACATGCATGCATACATCCACAGTACAACTGGGGACACGAAAGGCCCAAGCCCAGCTCTCACAGGAGCAGCTCCGGCGCCGTTTGCTGCTGGATTTGGATGGAAGCAGCCAGCTGCGGCCTCGCTGTCAAAGGAGCTGCGAGATCGCATTCTCTCTTGAACGCAAGGCTGCCTTGCGCAAGACTCTAGGGCTCCAATGCAAATGAGACCTTTTGCGAAGGTATCGGTGACGCTGAGCAGCTGTGACTGTTCCCGACACTCCCTTGTTTTGATGCAGCATACTGACCTTGTTCAAGCTGGTTGATGTCAACCTGGCACGGTCGGATGGAAAGGTCCACGCGCTTATACTGGGAGTGGCCCTCAGCTGTGAATGATCGTGCGTCTCGACCGTGGGCAAGTCTGCAGTTTTCCGATCTGACGACATGATGCAGTTGAAGCGTGCGTTGCATCATGTGGGGAGCTTGCATTATTGGTACGGCCATATTGCAGGCAAGATCCAGCAGTAAAATTCACATTATCATTTCGTCCTGCTTTCGCCGAGGGCCTGCTCTCGAATTCGGTGGTGTTGAAGCAGGACCCTTCGAGCAGCAGTGCAACTAGTAAATACTAGCTACTAAACACTTATACCAATACCGATACTGATGCTGATAGATAGAACCGCCACTGAGACCGGATAGCATCTGCTGCCTGAGTCGCCACCATGAGTATATTATCGCCAGGGAGTGTGGAACACTCCACGGAATTCTGCTTGGAGCAACGTGGAGCCAGGACACGAAGAATTGCAATTGGTATTCCGATCGGCTGGGTCCACAGATCTGCTGCAGCGACTTCGTCTGTAGAATATGTAGGAGCCTTATAAGTCTAGTATACGTAATATACCCCCAAACCCCAGCGGCCTTACCAACTCGTAGAGATAGCTTGGCGTAGTTTTACACCCCAATACATCCCTCAACAGTAAACGTACCCCTACATAGGCGAACCCGCAAACCGTAATGTAGAATTCGAAACAGTTCAATCCTCATTGGAAGCACCCCTAGACCCAGACTTTCTCACACCCTCCAAAATCCTAAACCCTAACCCATACTTTCGGACACACCTCCAAACAAAAT